>OZ030016.1:63488055-63893055 GCA_964023405.1 Apodemus agrarius
GACACTCTGAAGTCCTAAGGTGGGTAGATGATACAAAGTGTGGAGGTACCCCACGCTGGGGTGAGATTGATTAAAAGACCATCCTTACTGTGTCTCCTGCATTGACATGAAAGCATCACATTACCCCTAGGGGTGCATGAGGAGAGTGCGATTGAATAAGCACCTCGAGAACACTAATAATATTTTGCACAGGCTTTGGAAGCCAAGCCAAGTCCACTCAGCTTTGGACTTTAAAACTGTCATCCCTGCAGGTGCCGTGGACAGGACACTCATTGTTATTTAATGGTCCCCAGGCAGACACTAGCCGTGTATTCAGCTTGCTTCTCCACTAGGTTCCCACCCCTGAGTTTATACTCATTTTATTTAAGAGTTAAAATTACAGCTTGGTGCTCTGTGCGTAGGGTGTACTGGAGTGATTAATAATTCAGAGCCCTCACATGCTGTACGATAGGAATTGTGTTGATAATTACATGATTATGAATCTGGTTTGAAATATTATTAATGCTGGAACTATCAATACGTAGAAGCTTCATCCTTCAGTGGGGTTTGTTCTTCAGCAGGCTTGGGCCTCCTGTAACCACTGGATGACCCTGTTTGGTGGTATCATCTGCATTCCCTTTGACTGCATTTAATTAAAGATTTCAAGTTGAAAAGAATTGCAGCTTTCCTGTAATCCTGAATGGAATGTTATTAAGCCCGTGTGCTCTCATCCTAAGAGACTGACCACCTACCAACAGGGTGTCTGGCATTGCTGGTCCAGAGATGATGGGAGAAGCTGGCCTTCTCTGTCTCATTCTCCTAGAAGTTTCAGGTTTCTGGACTAGAGAATAAACTCACGCTCGGGGTCAAGCAGAGGAGCATGCCAGAAGGATATGTTTTAGTTGTGTCACAAACATTTCTTAATCATAACTTTTTGTTGTTATTAGTGAAAGAAATTGAAACAAGTTGGTAATACACATCTGTGGTGTGTTGTGATAACCTGACATATGTATACCACATGCAGTGACCAGTCTATAATGCTCATTCACTTCCTCTCCTTGAAAACTGATCATGCTCTGTGTGTGTAGTCTTCAAGCTCATCTGCTCTAACTCAATCCGACATCACTGAACTTGAGGAGAGGCACATCGCTGTAGGCCCAAACTGGGCTTTGAATCTAGGTCTGACTCAAAAACCCAGGCTTTTTCCTGGCCTGCTGCAGGCGTATGCTAGTAACTATGTATTAGATGTTCTGCTTATTAGCTATGTTCAGAAATTCTTGAAAATCTAGAACTCTGTAGTTCTAGTCAATAGATCCAAGGATAAATTATATATATATATATATATATATATATATATATATATATATATATATGAGAATGAATGTTTCCTAAGGTATTTTTTGTTTATTTGCTTTTTGGTTTTTGTTTTGTTTTATTTTATTTTTTGGTTTTTTGAGACAGGGTTTCTCTGTATAGCCCTGGCTGTCCTAGAACTCACTCTGTAGACCAGGCTAGCCTTGAACTCAGAAATTCACCTGCCTCTTCCTCCTGAGTACTGGGATTAAAGGTGTGCACCACCAGTACCCGGCATCCTAAGGTATTTTTAAAAAGTGTTTTACTCCAAATATTTTGATGGTGCTCTATTGACTGCCTAAGACCCTTTGAAGGCACTCAGGGCCTTCTTCAGGTCTGTAAGCTCCAGTCAAGGACTGTTCTGGGGAAATTGGAAGATGATGGCCACCCTCATTGCATCACGTAATACCTTTCCTCCCCTCCCCCCATCCTCCCAGCTGCTTGAGATCGTGAGTTCATAGAGGGAAGAAGAGCCTACCGACTGGCTCCCGGCTTCCTAATTCCTAGGAAGTAGCCCCCATCTAGGTCAGGTCAAAATGATGCAGGGAGATCAGTGTGTCCTGGAGAAAAATGGCGAGTTCCTCAAACCGAAGAGGACCTGAGAAAACCCACTGAACAGCCCGAGAATCCGTGGCTACTGGAAGCCAGCACCACATCTGAAGAAGACACCCACAGCTCTAGGGCTTTTTGAAGAAGCCTCATGACTATTGTTCCATGGAGACAAATGAATAAACATCACTCATTAGAGGGTTGGGAAGATCAACATTTTTTCCAGCATTCACCTCTCCAAATTACTTTCAGCTGATTTAGGAATATCACAGTGAACCCACCTCAGAGTAGCAGAACCCAAGGCTACCAATAAGGTTCAAAATACGCTACTATTAATAGAGCTGGAACTCAAGAGTGGGGACTAAATGCCTGGACGTTTGTCAGCTGATTAATCATTCCTTTGTAAGCACTGTTTTTACTTTCGCTGTCGTAACATCAATCTACAGTCCGCTGGCTAAAGGCCAACCTGGCCTTCACCTTGGCGTAGGACCATGTTCTGTGGCTCTGTGCTTCTTGTCCATTTATTAGCGCTGCAGACTTCCTATAATTCAGTCTAAAAATAGCATTCTGAAAAAAAAAAAAAAAAACCACTGCATTTGTGACTGAGCCCCAGAAAAGAGGCGCTCAAGTGCATGTGTGTCCCTAGAGAGAATACGGTGAAGCCCCACACCCGTCGTTTGTTATGTGCCTTCAAAACCTTAATTCTTATCACAATATAAAGTAAGATAAAAATGGAAGGAAAGAGGGAAAGACAAAGAGAAATGCTGATTCTTGCCCTACCCCTCCACTAAGAAAAAAAACCCCTCAGTCTAAAAAAAAAAAAAAATCTCTATTTTTAATGCTCAAGACGATCGTATTGCGGGAGATTGAAACCACAGAAAAAGGCTTTTATTAGAGGCTTTCTTTCTAAATGGAACTCTGTTGCATTCATCTCAGGTCTTATTCTGCATTTCCTCATTAGTTTGAACGACAGAGTCTTCATGAAAATCTATGGATATGGGTGCTTTCTCACCTGATACCTTGCAGCATCCTCTCCTGGGTGTTTTTAGACAAAAAATCATTTTGATTGTAGGCACTCCTAAACCACATCCCTGATTTGAAAGTGTCTGTCCCTCTGTTCAGCTATGCCAGCCTCAACTATGGGTGACGAGTCTCTAAACCTATGATTGATTTGGGACCCGGAAGAACCTGAAGGAGACAAATGACGTTTGGGAAGCTGTGGGAGCTGCCAAGGACACAGGTGAAGAGCGACAGGGGATGTGTTTCATAATCACAATGAAGACCAGCAAGGGCGATATGATCTCCCACTGCGTGGAGAGATGTGACTGGTGCACGCATCTGGCTTACAGAAGGCGGGAGCTGACGCAGAACTCCCAAGGAAAACATTGTTTGCCTTTCGGAAGAATTGAGGGAAAGGAAATATCACTCTGCAGCTTCATACCCGATAGCAAGGAGGGGCTGGGAAATTACTGTTTCCTAAGCTGTTTCCGGAAAGATACCGTTGGGAGATGGGGTTACAGGGAGGTAACCGAAACCGGAATGGCCCAAAGCTGGCCCAAGAAGACAGGGTTTGGTCACCTGTTTCTCAGTCAGCTTGGAAGAGATAACTGCTTCCCAGCAGCAGAGGGGAGTGGAAAGAGAATGGGGACTTTGGCATAGCCCATTTGTTCCATTGGTTATTACCGAACACCTGCTCTCTGCTGAGCACTTTTCTGCCCGTGGACCAAAGGAGCTGAGCACACACTGTGAGTCCATGACTGGTCAGTTAGTAATCTGGGGGACAAAGTACTTAACACCTCACAAACAAAACAAAGAAATGGGGTTTTGGGGGGGGAACAGATCCAGATCTATAATCCTTGTCATGAAGATAGCATAAGATAATGTATGGATGCAGATAGAATAGGATCATGTGTGGATGGAGAGCCACCTCCATCTCTCTGAGACTGATGACTCTGCTTTCAAGAAAAGACAGTAAGGCCTATCTCACAGAGCCCTCCCAGTGTTTACATCCAACCTACCCAACCCTACATACACCAGAGCAGTAGCTGGCAGTTTGGAAAGTCCTTCTGTTGGCACACACACACACACACACACACACACACACACACACACACACATACACACACACACACACACACACACACACACACAATTAAGTGAAGTCAAACTTTAAGAGCATCTTATTGAGGAGAAATGGGAACGGTAATTTAAAGAAGGATACCTGGACCTTCAAAGAAAGGCTTTATCCAGAAGAAAGGAAGCATGGGTTGAGCCATTTCTTCTGTTTTTAGATGAACCCAAACATTTGCAGCTATAACTGAACAGGTTCTTGTTAGTCCTTCGGCCACTTTGTTCTGCTTTTGGTCACAAGGGGGCACTGAGGAGGAGCTGGCTCCTTGGGTGGCTTGGGAGGCTTCTTCTGCATCCACAGGCAAATCTCACTGATGGCACCAAGTTCCAAAGGCACGGGAGAGTAGCTTGCTATAAGCCATTACTAAAAACTAAGGACAAGGCCTGAGACCACAGGCTCACAAAGGTGAACGTCTGATTTGAAGAAAGAAATCCTTTACCACATTCCCCAGAGCAGTGGAGAGGGAAGGGGCCAGAGGGTGTAGGAAGAGGCATGACCATAGTGCCAGGGCTGATGCTCCCTGGGCGTGGTGAGAGCAGGCTGTCCCCCAAATCCCACGTGCTTTTTTTCTTACCACTAAAAAGGCCTGGGCATGTTTGAGTTTTGAGATACCTGCAATAACTGGGAACTGATCATCTATGTTTTCTGGTTTTAAAATGACTTGGGATTCTTAGACTCCCTCCAAATACAGAAGTCCAAGAAAGAGGGAAGGGCAGATGCGTTGTCACAACATTCTAGCTAGAAGGCACCTGAAACACCTCTAAATAGCCATCTCCACCTAATATACTCACTCCCTGGTCCTTCTGGGGGTAGGGGGTGGACCTAAGAAGCTATGCTTTCTATTATAGCATCACTGAGTTCAATGCCAGGAGCTGACTTTGTTAGATAGGTGTCAACCATAAAGTCGCGTGTGTATCAAGACACCCCAGTAATATTGGACCCATTGACTAGCTTGAATAGGAAATATTTTCAACATTATGTATAGATCTTCTGTTAAAAAAAATACCCAGTCACCATGATACCCCAAGCAAGAGAAAGGCTGAGACAATGTGGAAAAGTACAAAGCTGGAAGGTCTCTCAAGGGATCAGGGGCAAGACAACTTGCTCCTAACTTCCTCCTCCTCGAGATGAAGGACCGTGGTCTCGCTGTTTTGGTGCACTGTCCCCAACAGTATCTGTTACTGGGGTATCTAGAGATAAGAGTCAGAAGGAGGGCTATCATGAGGGCTCAGAAGGTAAAGTGCAAGTGTGAGGACTTGACTCCGATCCCTAGAGCACACATTAGAAAAGCCAGGTGTAGTAGTGTGCACTTGCAATCCAAGAACTTGGCAAGCAGAGGCCATTTTTCGCTGGGCCTTGCTAGGCAGCCAATCTGACTGAATAGGTGTGATCTATGCTCAGTGAGAGATCCTGTCTCAAAAATCAAAGTGGCTAGCAGCTGAACAGGATACCTGGGATTGACCTCTGGCCTCTGTGTATAAGCACATACATGCACACACATACACATATATGCACACACATACACACACATGAACACACACACAGTCAGGAAGACTCATCTATTTTTTCCTTTCCTTTCCCTCTCCCCTCCTTCTTTCCACATTACTTTGGTTTTGCTGTTTTCTTTTGCTTTGTGTTTTTTTTTTTTACTGGCCTTCTCTGTGCCAATTTCCACTGATATAAGGCTGATCAACTGTCCTTGCCATTGGGACCCTAGCACCATTGGGAAACCATCTATTCTGCTCATTATAATATAGGGCAATAGAGATCCATTCACCAGCAAAGACATCACCAATAAGGGGGAACTAATTTGATCTCACTGAAAGTTATCTAACTATAGCATGGGTTTCATGGTGCACTCTGATGGGGCAGCCAGGAACAATCCAGATGCTGAGTGTCAAATTATTGAGAAATCGCTCCTTTGCTGTGTCAGCACAGCATATAGCTAGAGGGCTGTTACTTGATGTAAATCCCAGAGAAAGCAGGCTAACAGTGCAAAGGTAGGCACACTCTGGGCACCAGGAAAAGAAACCCTACATCTCACCGGCAACTACCCAGAGAGTCCTTCCAAACAGTAGCCTTGGGGATGCCAGTCCAAGCCCCAGAACCCAAAGCTGCTTTGGCTGGTCTTCTGGGTATTAGCACTGGGGAAGGAGGCAGGCACAAGCATTCTGTGAGCTTTTACAACTGTTCACACAAGATAGCCATGTTTCTTGGAAACTGTCACCAACAGCTCCCAAAGACAATTCCCAATTCCCTTACTTGCAGTATTGCGATTATAAGGGCCCATTTATAAATGTTAGTGTTTAATGCTCTGCCGTTGCAAACATGTAGTCTCTGAGCTCCTTAGGAAATATACCCACATGCTAGGAAAGATGCCTCTGTTTACTAAGGGAGTGGCAGAGGGATGTTACCGGGGGATACTATTGGTCTCCATGCTGTGACCAATGGCTCCCCTGAGGGGTTGAGCATCCCTGCTTAGAGACTGAAACAGCCAATATTTGTCTTTTAGGATGTCTGATGCTTTTGTTTCATTAAAAACATTCAAATGCTAATTGGCGATGTTTCTCATGTGATGGAAGGAAACCGTGGCAGCGGTCATCGTGTTTCTGTTAAGCATTCATTTCTAAGGAGGTTTGCAGCATTATTTACACCCCCTCCCCTCTTCCTTGAGACGGAAACTATGGCCTTGCTCGTCCTGACCCCTGCCCGTCTGCCCACAGCGGCACCTCCAGCCAGTCCCTCCCCTGGAACTGCTAGAACCACAGTGTGGCAGTTTCCAATGCCAGGCTCGCTCTGAGGTTCAGAAATGTATGCTTCAGCCATTGATCTCTTCCTCTGTGTCCTGGCCACCTCACTTACCCGTAGGTTTCCCTTGGCACGCCGATTCTTTCTGACGGTCCCTAAGCATACCTTCACCCTTTTAGAATATGGGTGTGGTCTCAGTTACTTCTCTATTGCTGTGCTGCAACACTGTGACCAAGGCATCTTATAAAGGGAGAGCTGATGTGGGCTAGTGGTTCCAAAGGGTTGGGCTCCATTGTGACATGGAGTGTGGCAACAGGCAGCAGGAATAGTGACCGGAACAGAAGCTGGGAGCTGACACCTTGAACTAGAAAGCACAGAGCAAAAAGACTACACTGGGATAGGTAGGTGTCTTTGAAATCTCAAAGCCCACCCCTAACAACATACTTCCTTCAACAAGTCCACACGTCCTACACATCCCAACCAACACCAGCAACGGGGGCCCAAGTGTTTAAATGACCAAGACTATGGGGAATATTTGTCACTCAAGCCACCCCAGAAGCCCACTTGGAAAGGCTACTTATGACCTGTGTGTCCTTCTAACACAGTGCTTCTCGACCTTCCCAATGCCGCGACCCTTTAACACCCTCATGTTGCGGTGATCCCCGAGCACGAAATTATTTCATTGCTATTTCATAAATGTTACTTTTATACTGCAATAAATCATAACAGAAATATCTGATATGGGACGACACCCTTTCCCCCCACCCCCGTGAGGTCTTCACCAAGAAGTTAAGAACTCCAGCTCTAAGCTGGGCAGTGGTGGCGCACACCTTTAATCCCAGCACTTGGGAGGCAGAGACAGCCGGATTCCTGAGTTCAAGGCCAGCCTGGTCTACAGAGTGAGTCCCAGGACAGCCAGGGCTACACAGAGAAACCCTGTCTCAAAAGAAGAAGAAGAAGAAGAAGAAGAAGAAGAAGAAGAAGAAGAAGAAGAAGAAGAAGAAGAAGAAGAAGAAGAAGAAGAAGAAGAACTCCAGCTTTAACAGGAAGCCTACTGAAAGAACAGAGCTGCCTGTGGTCCACATCATGTTCCTCGTACCCCTTTCCATTTTCTGAGCATGCAGAGAATGCTGAGAGCCCATGAGATATGTCCTGGGCTTAGATCAAGTTACTTTAGTTGTAAAGTGGATGGTGTGGATCTAGGTCATTTTGATGGTGACCTTTATTTGGTTTTTTTTTTTTTTTACATTGCATCATAATCATGTGCAAGTGCTGGTTCATTACCCTCAATGAACAGACTGCTTAGTGTTCAGAGATATAAAAGAAAAATCTAATTAAAGATGAGGACACAAGCCAGCAGCCTAATATTTTACAGTATAGTGAGGGACACTATGTCCGTTGAGCACTTTCAGTGTCGTGTATCATCTTACTGTCACAGTGTCATGTATCGTCTTATCCAGGTCGGCTGGTGGTGTGGCTGTGAAGGTATTTTATAAATGTGGATCATCTATGATCACTTAGCTTTAAGTAAAGCAGGTTGGCCTCCCTTAGATGAATGAGCTTCCTTCACTGAAAGCTTCCCAGAAAAGAGAACACTCTGCCTAGAGACCACACCTACACATCCATACATCGTGGTTCTGTGTCTCTTTCAAACCCTAATTCAGTAACAACCCATGAGTGAGTGTCTGCCAGGGTAGACTTAGTATTTATTTTCAGACTCCTAGTACAACAGAAGCCACAGCGATTGATCAGAAAGAATTGTTTAATTGTACCTGGAAGTTATGATTGCCATGTAGACACAGACAGCCCTGCTTGGAAGCCTGCCAATGATAGCGCGGGGAGGGGGGCTCCTTTTCCTTTGGAAACATCTAGACACTGTACTGAGAACCCAGATGCTGGTAAAAGACCTAGAAAATACCAGAACATACTGCATAGAGGGCAAAGATTATAGGCATCCTTTCTATCACTAAAATCTAACTTTCAGTTTGTGTGTGTGCATATGTGTTCATGTAAATATTCACAGGCATATATGCATACATACATTTTTATGTAAGGCTATAAAATCATGGAAAACACTTTCCACATGCTAGCACCTGGTTAAGTAGATTGTTGCTTGTTTTACTAACCTAGTTGGTGAAGTACTACTGCTGTATTAGCTTTGACAGTGGGAAACCACAACACCAAGATATTTAGGAATTTATTCATAGTTACCCATGTATTAGGTGCTAGAATTCAAAGTCAAGGCAATGTGTTAACATACCAAATGCACGAAGCCTCATACACCCCAACATCATCACCCTTTTACATATTGCTGAATGTCTTCTAAACCGTGTCTGTTAAGCGGCATCCATCCAGGAAAAATCAAAATTCATAGTGAGCAATTTACTAGAGAGATTTCAAACGGACAGTTAACAATAATAAAACTAGCCTGGACAAGCAGCCAGAAGAAGATGAACCAGCCTTAAGACTGACAGTGTCACTCCTGGGCTACAGGCCCAAAGGCAGGCAATGCCACTGTCAGGCTACCTAATAGAAGCTGGGTATCAATGTCATGGACCTGGGTGTTAAGAGCTGCTGCGGAAGTGACCTGTACTCCAGACAGTGGGAAACAAACTTTACTAAAATATATGTGTGTGTGTAGATAGATAGATAGATAGATAGATAGATAGATAGATAATCCTTTGAATTTTCATGTCCACCTGGAACTTTAGAGCACGATCCTGAAAACAGAATCTGTGCAGATGTACTTACAGGGTCTCAACATAAAATGTTGGATTTCAGGTGTGCCCTCAACCCAATGACGTATGTCCTTCTTACAAAAGGAAATGATGCGATTGCATACAAGGAAAGAGCATATGGAGAGACAAGCAGACACTGGGATGATAAAGTGACAGAAACACCAAAGACGCTGGAGCCATCGACATCCTGAAAGCACAAGGGTTCTTCATTAGTGTTCAGAATGGCATGACCCTGTTTACACCTTGCCTCCAGACTTTCAGCCCCCCAGACCTGAGAGAATGTATCTCTGTAGCTGAAAGCCCATGCTCTGCATAACCTAGACCTGAAGTCTCAGGAACAAAGCTCACTTTGGTCTCCAATAGACCGATCCTTACCTGAAGTCAGTTAGTAAACAGCACACAAGATGCAGAGCTAGAAGACATAACACTAAATCTAATAGGAAGGCAACCTAATCACTGTGGAGGGCTTGTCCATGCCAGAAAATTCTGCAGATAAATTATAACCACGGGAGGGGAAAGAAAGAAGGCCTTGAGTCTCATCCTCTCCCATCCCCTACCAGGAATGCTTCATGGGTCTAAGAGATTCAGTGTCTCCAGATGCTGCCTGAGTTCAGCCAACAGCCAGGACAAACCTCCTCTGGGTGAACTGGAGACTCCAACAGTAGCCTGAGTGGTCAGGTGGAAGCAGCTTCCAAAATGAGAGCAAAGAATAGATATTAAAATATTCGGTCCAGTATCCATGGAGGAAAATTACAAGGGTCCCTTTAAGAGCAGATGGCAGCTGTTGCCCATCAAGCAGCCACTACTACTGTCTTTCTCTCCTTAACAGCAGTGGCCCCAAATCTGAAGGACCCACTGGATAAGATAACGTCCGTGAATAATCAATTTAAAAAACAATTGAAAAAAGGCAAAGGCTCTCCTGGTTGAAGCTTCAGATAAAAGGGGGGATATTTTGAATTTGACAACCAATCTGCCTTTAATCCTATCAGGAAATAAACTCGAATCATAATCTGATGTTTGGAATTGCATAGCTTGGAAGACAGAGTTCTTTCCTCTGCCGGCTTGTTTTCCCTCCCTGGGCAGAGGGGGTGTGGTGATGCGTGGCTGCTACTGTTTGCTTTCTCTCTACTCTGTTTTGGCTCTTTTTAAAAGTTCCACACATTATCTTCTTCTGATATCTTATTTAATAATGCATTTCCCAATTAGGAGCATCTTGTTAAAGGATATTCCTTAATGACTCTCCACACCTCCTTACTAGATCTATGTAGTCTCAGTTTTGCAGGAGGAATGAGTTGGTAGGGATAAGAACTGGGGTTTGTGGAGTTCAACCTTCTGTATCTGTTGCTGAGTTCTGCACAGGGACAATTTTTCAGACCTTGGCTAGTAAAATGTCAAGTGCCTAAATAAACCCCTTGGGGTTTATTCCCAGGGACCCTCAAAGTCCCAGAGAGACCATGTGATTAGCTTCACGGAGTAGCTTACCCGCCCCAAGTGTATATTATTCCTTTGTCTCAAAGGGGATATGCAAAGAGAATTCTTCAAAACACCAATGTCCATCTTTTGAGTACTGGTATTGTGTTTGGCTCTGCAGCAAGAGCTTGCCCTGACTCTCGCAAGGCGTCTTCTACCAACATCATTTATCCCCAGTTGAGGCTGAGCAAACAGATTCAAGGAGTCTAAAGTTCTTAGGAAAGAAGAGACGGTAGCAAGTGGCAGATGTGAAGGATTTGACCCAGATGAATCCGAGTCTAAGGCCTGAAATACATAGCTGTGCCACATGCCAGGAGCTAGACAGAGGCAGAGAAAGACTTTGGACTCTACTTCTTACCACCATTTTAAGCCATTTGTGTCCTGTTCCCACAGGTAAACAGAGCACCAGGTAAGAGCTCCTAGTGCAGTGATGAAGCCAGACAAATATAACCAAATCTTTCCCCTGCCCTTCAGAAGCCTCTGCTACCTTTTTACCTTAGCCGCATTTAAATAGTCACAGCCTTCATTATCAGCTCAGGATGACTTACCAGCTCAGGGTCTGAATCTCCTCACCTGTGAAAGTGGGCCAAGAGGTGATGGAGGTTAATGATAAAATTAGCAAGTGAAGGTACACACTCCAGGAAGAGACCTAGAGCAGGCACTCTGCGGCTGTTTCTAAGTTATGACTCAACACATATTTGAGTATGCCTATTACTGTGTTAAATAAAAAGCAGAACATGTCCTGCCATAGAGAAGGACGTGAACAAGTCCACAAGAAATTCCCAGTGTCCACATAAATGTGGAATTCTAGAGATTAATGTCGCAGAGGCAGTGGATGGAGATTCTCAGATACAGGTGGGATTTGAGTTGGACCTTCGATGATATTAGAAATTCAGACTGACGTGAGTCAGGTTGTTTTTGGAGCAGAGCTAGGCTAAACAACATACCCCTTCTGGTGCACAGCGAGATAAAAGAATTTCTTCATCACAAATCAACTGTGTCGCTAGTTTCCTTAGCTAGTGCATCTATCTTTTTTGTTGTTTTTTAAAAACCAATCTTTGTCAATGAAAGAAGCATCGAATTCAGTGGTGATCTGCTTCTGCTCCTACACTGCCCTGAGGACATGATGAGTTACTTGCAGTCAGCACCTTAGACTAGCACCATCCAGAATAAGGGTCAACATACATTCCAGAAGGGCAAGATAAGAAGTGGCTTTGGGTCTGTGCATCACAGGAATTTGGTCCAACTGCTCATCTTCGTTATAGACAAAAGGGGCGGTTGGAAGAAAGGATGGTCAGATATGGCATATAGAACATGGTTTCTCAACATCCTGTTTTGATGTCGGTATGGAAGAGAGAAAGGGATACAGATCAGGAAAAAGACTAAGCAGAGATGTGAGAAAGATGTTCACCTGAATCCTTGCAAAGTCCTGGATATAAAAAGTAGGTAGAAGCTAGGGAGCTGGCTCCCCTTCAGTGGGTAACTCTCGTGCCATACAGATGGAAAGACGCGAGTTTGGATCAATAGAACCCACACGAAAGGGCTCAATGTGGGGCCAGTGTGATAATAAGTCAATGGGCAAATTGCTTCTAACCAAGCCTAATCACCCAGAACAGAGATAATATTAGGAGAGAACCAACCCCAAGAAGTTGTCTTCTGACCTCTGTGTCCTGACAAGTACAGTAGCTCACAACACACACACACACACACACACACACACACACACACATACATATACATACATACACTAATTAATTAATTAAAAGTCCAATGCTATTATGTTGAAATGGGGGGAAGACAAGCTCAATAAATCAGCTGGCATGGCACACGCAACAAACAACAGCAGAAAGATCGTGCTTCAAACAGAAACGGAAGGTGAGGGTGTATATCTGAGATTGTCCTCTGTCACATCAGCCACAGAAAGAATACACCTGCACTCGCCCATAGACAGACAGACAGACAGACAGACAGACACACACACACACACACACACACACACACACACACCATACACATACATAGCCCAAAAGTAGATGTTAAAAAAGTGTAAGTGATTCACACTCAGGTGTTATTCAAAAAGGATAGAATTTGAATGTCGGTGGCAGATAGGGACAACCACATGCTGACTTCAGGACACCAGCTTTATTGTAGCTCAAGGCCAACACCGACAAATGCCACTTATCTGTTCAACTCTGTAGATGAACTGCAGCAGATGAGTGTGTATATGCAGCTGAAGATAATCAGAGTCCTCCAGGAGAACTATCAGACGAAAGGGAAACAAAGAGAAGTAACACGCTGTCCGCATTTGCTAGGCTCTCTGTTAATATGAAATTGCAGAAATCTTGAGAATTACCCAAGCCTCCCTGCCCAGTCAGCCCACACATATGCATTTGGGTCAGGCATTCCGCAGGGAAGAAGCAATCAGTCATTTATTGGATGGATAGATTGATCACTTCTAAGCCCATGGGACTGGGCCTGATTTGTCTGCTACTGACAAATGACTCCTTGCTGTTAATCTGGCTTCACTATCTAACCCATCCATCCATGCATCTGTTCATTCAGCAAATCCTCCTTGTCAGGATCCCAGGGAGTCAGAGTAGAATTGTGCAGCTCAAGCCTAGCCTACACTCACTAAATCTGCGAAGTGGTACCTTTTGAGCTCTTTGAGGAGGAGCCGTGACCTTCTCCAGGGTCCTAACTGGCCTGGGCAGCCACATATGTTGAAATGTTTCATATTCAAGCATACTCAAGCACAGTCTCCTCTTGGGCCTTGATGACACTACCCTTTCCACAGCTACCTGGGATACCAGGTGATAGTCTACACTACCGCTATAGGAGACAAAATTAAGCTACAGCCCTCCATGCATGCTGCCGAAGAGGTCGCGGATGCTTCAGACATACAGATCATCACCTTTCTTTTCATGCACTGGAAACTTGATGGTAGGCACAGCTTTACTATAAAATTGTTCTTTCAAGTCAATGGACTTGTATTGTTATGGTGAGCTCAATCCATTAATGTGGTGTGTGTGTGTGTGTGTGTGTGTGTGTGTACGTTCATGTGTGCATACGTGTGTGCATAAGAGCGTGCATGCATGCACACTTGTAGCATAGGAAAAACATTGAGGTCGGGCTGACACTTATTATAGTAAAAAATGAATGTTTACCTGGAGTCATATATGAGACTATGGTGGATTTAACAACTTTCAAGCCAGATTCTCAAGAGATTCTGAGATATCAGCAAGAGCAAGGATCACAGCTCCAAGAGTTGGTTAGGTCCAACAGAAACCTACTTCCCCAATCCTCTTCCTGATTTTATATTGTAACAGTTGCAAGGCTCTGCTGTTTCTAGAATTTGATGCCTAGCTGCTCAGGAGACCGGCTCTTCTCTGAGTTAGTTCTGCCACCTACAGCACACAGCCCAGCAAAGCCACTGCATCAGCATGGCAGACGTGATAGCTCATTTGCAAACATGAATAAAGGGGTGGGGCTTCCTCTCCTGCCCAGGACCTCTCCAATGTTAAGAAATGACTGTGAGAATTCTTGATTAGCATGCAAATGTGCAATCTGCTTTAGGATGGGTTACAACGATAGAAAGATATTTTCATATTAAAGTGGAAGCCAGAGATTTTAAGGATTAGCTTTTGGAAAGGATATTTCTCAATATCCAGAAAGGAGAGGATATATATATATATATATATATATATGTATATGTATATATATATGTGTGTGTGTATATGTATATGTATTATATATATACATATATATACACATATATATGTATATGTGTATATATATGTGT
Organism: Apodemus agrarius; assembly: GCA_964023405.1. Taxonomy (NCBI): domain Eukaryota; kingdom Metazoa; phylum Chordata; class Mammalia; order Rodentia; family Muridae; genus Apodemus; species Apodemus agrarius. The sequence continues at coordinate 63,502,823 of OZ030016.1, forward strand.
ATAAATATATACACACATATTATATATACATTTATATATATCCTGAGTTCAAAGTTCTTATGGTAAGTGTAGCTCCCCCAGTCCATATCCTGCTTAATGTTGTTCACCCTTTTTGGGTCCAAGCAGGTCATCTTTGTCATTCTGCCTGTCATGTAATGAAAAATAGTTTTGTCAAAAGGAGGTGATTTCTTGAGACACTTGAACTGTGAACCCAGGGTAGATTTCTTAATCTGTTTAAATCATTCCTAAGGGGACAATATGTTCTCGGAGGGCAGAAGGGTATTCTCATATTTTGTGTCCCCAACAAAAGCCTAGGTCCTGACAGCTGAGTAGAGACCTCCGTGGATGTGTATTGATGTCAGGAAATGAAGTACGGTGCTCGCTGTGTGCATTGTGCTTCCTAGCAATCATGTCCTACGACTCGCCACACTGAATGCTCGCATGCGGCACACCTTACCTCAGATTCTCACCATCCAACGTGGGCATCTGTTTTCCAGATGAAATTGAAACCCAGTGCTATCCAGCCACATGTCCGTGTATGACCTGATGGCAGTCACACTCCATACTGAGACTTCCCAGATTGTCCCAGTCACCCGTGTCTTTTATAATCATCAGGATTGCATGTAGAACAAACAGAACTGAACTGAAGAAAATAATTGAAAAGATTTTGCGCTCTCTCTCTCTCTCTCTCTCTCTCTCTCTCTCTCTGTGTGTGTGTGTGTGTGTGTGTGTGTGTGTGTGTGTATTTAAAAAAAAATGTTTTCCAGTCCTTAGGATTTCTGCAAGTTTTTCTTGCCACAAGTCAGGACTGCAAATGTCTCTGAGTCGACCTGCATATATCTGGCTCTTCTCTGTCGGGTGATTGGTTCTCAGATCTGCCAGTAGAGACCATAGTGGCATCATCCACAGCATGTGCTCTGTATATCCTTTGAGTCCAGGGAAAGAATTCTTACAGGAAAATGCACACATAGAGCCCTCAACATGTTGAAACACAGAGGTAACTGCAAGAGAATTCTGTCCTATTTGCTGATTTTTCTTTCCTGGCATTTTAGATTTCAAAGAGGACAGAAAATAAGTATGAAGGTCTGATAGATTGAAGATGTAGGCTGTATTACTTAGAGGACCTATAATGTCGGAGTCCAAAGGCCAAGGAGGGAGGCTGTCTCACGTCTGTGCTGGACGTTGTATGTGTGTTGCTCAGCCTTCAAAAATCTTCCTTCTTCCAACAAAACTAAAAGAAGTTTACCTAGGGTTAAGGAATTTAGCAAATCTGTCATTAACAGGTAAAATCTTTCTAGGTAATGTTGATCATTGTGATCCTACTTAGATCTGGGGAGGGAACTTGGGAAGGAGAAAGAAGTGAAAAAAAAGAATAGACAGAAACTAGAAACATGGCAGAATAGAGTTTTCCACTGGGACGCCCAGATTCTGTGAAGCAGAGGACCTGAAACTCTCATGGGAAATTATAGAATCATATGCAGGCATGGGGTTTTTATGTGGATTAAGGGTCACATGTACACAGTACGTGAGAAGGGGCTGAGCACCTGAGTCTGGGTTTTTAGGAGTCAGACCTGATGGACACTGCTTAGATTGCTCTTTGAGTCTGGAAAGGTTTTATAGTCCTCCTAGGAGTTAAACCTTAAATACATCTGTTCACTGGGACACAGAGGTAAGAGGGGAAGCATTCCAAGACACTATGACCTCGTGGAAAAGAGACTTGGAAACAGAGGGCCGTGAAGGCTGTATAAGGCTGTGAAGCAGAAAGTTCTAATTGCAACAGGAAAGTCAGAGGATCAACACACTACAGTTTACACAGGGAGATGTGTGGGGTAAAGGTAACATCCTTCTCTATCTGTGTCTTCAAGGATGTGGCAGGCTTTAGCCACACGGAGAAGACAACAAGCGGTGAGCAGAAAGTATCTAAGGGGGGGGATGCTGAAGGTGAGGGCTGATGTAAAGGGAGGGGGACAGTAAGGAAGCCCAACGGAAGCCAAAACTTAGGGACCGCACATACGCCTCTCCTAAGGCAACCATGCATGGCACAGGGCCAGGCACATGCCAACATTTGCATCACTGTAACCCTCGAGTGTGATGGATGGCTTGTTCCAAGTTGCAGACTCTGTCCTATTAGGTAGAACATCCTCAATGCAGCGGTGTTCTGACATGCGTGCAGCCAAAGGAATCCAGAAAAGTCTAAGCTCACCCTAAACGATTTTGTCTTTTTGTTTAATTGGATCTCTGTCGTTAGAAATCTCGGACCAAAGTAAAGCTAAACAAAGGAGAGATAACAAAGTGACTCACCGTACAGTCTACAGATAGGTGCCACTCACATGAACTGCATGGGTAAAAGAGAAATAAAAATGAGCCCATGAATATAAAGGTATATAGTGCTCATCACTTGCCGTCATGAGAATCAGCACGAAGAAGCAGCACCTCATTCTGCAAAGTTTCAAAGATGCATTTGCCGACCAGAAAACCTGTGTAAACCAGCACTGAAGCTCACAGCATCAGGTTATACAAACAAGAACAGCAGCCTGAAGCCAGAGCAGGAGTCAGAGCAGTAAGCTGTGTAGAAGATAGCTTTCCTTAGCCAGACAAAGGCCTCTGCGTTCATTACAGAGAAGTCTGTATTCAACAACAAGTCTGTACAGGAAAGTGAGTGAGTGTGTGTGTGTGTGTGTGTGTGTGTGTGTGTAAATCACATTTGGCTATAATACCATGTTATAAATGATTCTACCTTAAGTGGGTATAATCAAGTATGGGTAATATTTCTTTCCCTTCAAACTTACATAGAGAAAATCAAAACCAGGAAGAGAAAGGGGTGGGGGGAACCAACCCTTAAGCTGTCTAATGGATTCCAGCTGTTAGAATTATTATTGTAATTAACATGATCAAGCAGCAGAACACCCGTGACTTTGCGTTCCTTGCAGTTGTGTGTAATACTGGAGCCAATGCAGGAACTGATGTCGAGACACAAAACCTACAACCTCAGTCCCAGAGACTGCCTGAAGACCTGTCTGTTTCAGAAGTGGCAGAGGATGGTAGCACCGCCAGGTATACCTTCGTTCCTGTCTTTATAAATATGCTCTCAGGGGTTCTGGGGGTGAAGGGTCATCAAACAGAAGATAGCTCATTAGTCAGGAAGGGTTGGCAGCTAGGAGTATTCCAACCAGGCTTCGGGACACGGGTATGTAAAACTTTCTAAAGATACGTTTATTATACGTATATGGGTATGCCTGCATGACACTACATTGGATATATCTTAACACAGGACAAAAAGACAAAACATAAATTAATAATCCTCATCGCACATGGCCATGCATTCCCCATCTTCTCAGAAAATTGTTGTCCCATTATTCAAGTCCAAAATATTTTTCACTACTTCTGAGTAGACGTTTCTTGAAGAAGTTTGGTTTCCCTCATTTTTATAGTTATACCATACAGAGACATCCTAAGACTATTTGTTAATTAATAGCATTTATTAAAGGCCAAAGTTCAAACCATTTATTGTTTCTACACGGCTGAGAAGCTCCAATTCCTCCAAGATTGTGGAGGCAGGCCGCCATGAGACACCATATAGGAGGACGAGTGTTGCACACAGCCTTGACAAACCATGCACCCCCTGAGGTCCCTGCGGGTCCTTGTTTCCTTTGTTGCAAAGAAAAGAAGTAGGCCAGTTCCCAACTTTTCTACTGGTAAAACTATTCTGAATTCAATTATGGAAGTGGTACCTGTAGCTTGCTTCTAAAGTACTATTAGTGAGTTACAGATATATAATTAGACGGAACAATTAAATAAAAATCGTGTCATAGCTATGAGCAGAAGAAAGGAGTTTCGCACATTTTGTGCTGGGAATGCATCAGCCATTTTCTTTTGTTGTTATTTTAGGTTACACACAATGGGGACATTTAAAGAGTTCTCTTTTCAATGTGTAACAAGTGCGTCATTGGAGGGACAGGGTGTTGTTGGGGGGGGGGGTTGCCTCGGACTCTTTCCTGGGAGCCCATCCCTCTTCCCGTTTGTTTCCCTATTACAGCAGAACCCACAAGGCAACCGACAACCAAGAGGAGAAAACGGAAAAACTCCACAAGCAGCACGTCTAACAGCAGTGCAGGAAACGCGGCCAACAGCGGCAGCAAGAAGAAGACCCCGGCGGCGAGCCTGAGCCTGTCCTCTCAGGTACCTGTAAGTCTCACTTTGCTTCTAGGCCTGAAGCCTTGCCTTTCCTCTTCTCCCGACTCGGGGGTGGGGGGTGGGGGAGCTGGGATTCCTCTCTGAACTTATAAGAAAAAGATAGGTTCTGGGTAGTTTGGAGGTGGGAGGAGGGGCGTGGTAAGGAAAGGGTAGGATGGGCCAAGAGGCAGGAGGACGTGGTAACGTCCCCTGCAAAGGAGGAATTAGGAGGGAATATTAAGAGTCCGTGCTGTGATGGGACCTGAATTAAAAAGCCATCAGAGTCACTGACAGGAGATCTGGCACTCAAGGTTTAATTAAAGCCTCACTTAAAGGCATGCCTGGTGGCATATTAAGGCCTCTCAGCTGCAGCCTGGGAGACCCAGTGTGCCCCTGGAAACCGGTCTCCTGAGCTCCCGCCCCATACTGTAATGTACCTAGGTCTTCCCAGCATGGGCCTCTCCTCTTATGTAAGAGCCAGGTAATTAATTAGCTTGCAGCCACTAGAAGTATATAGCTCTGTAAACGTTGGTCCGGCACAGTCATTAGCCTGTGAAGAGCCAGCCCCCGGCTCTTGATCTCACTTCTTTTGACCCTTGACCCCTTGCTTTTACGTATGGGCCCGGACAAAGGCTGCTCGAGGCGCGCGGGGCTGTATGGAACTTTAAAGCTGAGTGTGGAAGGCAAATGTGAGAAGAGAGGAGACTGCACGGCCTTCTTCTTCGTCACTGGTTGATTCTTCTCTAACTGAACCATGGCCTTTCCTGCTCCCAAATCCTCACCGCAGTGTTTAGACTGTCACTTTCAAACACTCCTGTCCTTGCAAACACCTGCTGTCACCACCCGCCATGACTCCCTGCGGCTCCTCTGCCCATACTTGTGATTGTCGCCAGGCATTTGACTCCGTTGACTCCTGACCTTCCTTGACTCTATGACTTCCAGACTCTGTGACTTCGGAGGCACACCCCTCCCCCACTCTGGCTTCCTTACCCTCCCCCCTCTATCTCTTGCCCCGGCCTGCCTCTGTCTGATCCTACCCCACCTCTGTCCTTTCGTGTAAACTTTTTATCCGGAAACTCCCCACTTGCCAATGTGCCTCTCTAATCTGCCCTTCGGCCCATTTCTTACTGGTCAGTCTCTTTAGACAAAATAACCCCAGTGCTCAAGGACTCCCCTAGCCTATGGAATTCTTCCACGAACTGGGGTGTGATTTCCATCTTCACTGCACAAGGGAGACAGGGATAGTAGAAATAATAGCCACCAGTCACGAAGGGCGTTATTTAAATTTTAAGACTGCTAGGAATTATTATCCTCAAGTACTGCACCAAGTTTCCAAGCAGTCCTGTTTTCTGAATAGACCTTTGTACTCATCATGTCTGATGGTCAGAGAGGAAGGGTCAGCAGAGGGCATCTGGGGTCCGTGTCTTCTTATTAAGCCACCAAAGGAGTGTACCTGTCCCTGCTTAGGCAGGAATGTGCCTGGAGAAGGGGGAAAGTGGCCCAGTCTAACACAAACAGACTGAAAATGTCCACACGAGTAGCCCACGCATTCCTCTAGCCCTGGGTTTAGAAACTAACATGTGTTAGGCTCCTCGAGCAAACAAGGAAAATAGATGTCAGAGAATTCTGGAACCCGGGTGCTACTCAACAGTATGGATATTGAGGGAATTTCGGTCAGCCCCACGAGCTTTCTCTAAGAGCCTATTATCACGACGCCGTGAAAAGTGCTAGCAATTCTGAGATTTAAAACTATTTTTTTAAAAAAAAAACAAGTCAAGGGTGCATTGTCATTAAGGAGCTTACTGGCTAACTTGGGCATGACGGAGGAGTTTCCTCTTTGATGCCAGATTCACAGAGCATCCAGGCTGAGAGGAATCCTGACAGGTAGTGTTTGGTAGGCCATCCATTAGTGATGTCTGCCAAGGATTTAGAAGTTGAGGGTAAAAGAGTACCTCATATCTTGTGGTATCCCTGGTCTGGGTGACCTTATTTCAATTTTAACAAACATGTTTTTCTACTCCATGATCCTCCTTTCCTCCAAGCCAGCAAGTGCTTTTGAGCAGAGGATTGCTACATTGGGGAATTTTCATGAGTGTGGATTTTCTGTGAGCAAGGCACTGCCAAATAGAAAGATGAATGCCCCTGTACCATGCATCTTAAGGTATTTACATTAAATAGAACTTGCAGATGACCGAGAGAAGCAAGGAAGAGAAGCAAGCTATGGAAATGTGCAGACTCTTAAGTGTCTTCAAGTTCAATGGATTTTAAATAATAGTGACCACAGCTTTTTAACCATATTTTACTGAATCAACATTATCTTATTGTTTGAATAGAAATGATCTGCAGGCATCAGATGCCTGGCCAATGACCACAGCCCTGGCCTGCATAAATTCTGCAACAACAGTGTGTGTGTGTGTGTGTGTGTGTGTGTGTCCGAGAGCGCGCACGTGTGTGTGTGTGTGTGTGTGTGTGTGTGTGTGTGTGTCCGAGAGCGTGCACGCGCGCGCGCGTGTGTGTGGCCAGGACTAGGGTTTAATCCTTGGATTCTGCTTCTCACTTCATGAGCAGGGGCTAGGAGCCATCCCGAACTGCAGCCTCAACCCTGGGAGGGATGGAGACCTGTCTCATTCAACAGCAGTGACCCCTTCTGGCCAATTTAAGGAGAAGCATTGAGGGGCCCTGAAAGGAGTCACTTCCAGTCCTCCTCAGAGGTTGGTGGTCCTTGCACGGGGGATTAGTGAGAAGGTGTGAAATGGGAAAAGATACCTCGAAGCTCCCTGCTCAGGAGCAGAGGTCAGCCTCGTGGGAAACAAGGGTATGTGGGCTACTCTCAGATGCATTCTGGTGCCCCTAAGTGGGTCACAAAAGATGGAGATGGGAAGGAAATTCACTCTCACTACTGAACTGGGATTTCCAGGACCTGGGGGTGGGGACTTGCATCTCACATCTCCTGGCTAGCAGCAGCCTGGACTATACAACATATCTCTACTTAAGTTTTGTGAAGGTAACAAATAGAGACAGTCAGAGCAGAGCAGCCCTGCCCTTTTGTAAAGGTATGAAAGGAACCAAATAGAAATTTCATAAGTAGCCTCAAGAATCAACGTGCACATAAGGATTAAAGTTCTTAGGTTTCTTATAGCTAGCCCCCTATCAATCAACTAAGTCATGTGTGTGTGCACATACACACAGAGAGAATTATGTTTCTAATTAAAATACTTTTAAAATAACCAAAAAAGCCAATATAGATAGCATCTTTTTTGTTGTTGTTGTTGGTTTTTGTTTTGTTTTGTTTTGGTTTTTTCGAGACAGGGTTTCTCTGTGTAGCCCTGGCTGTCCTAGAACTCACTCTGTAGACCAGGCTGGCCTCGAACTCAGAGATCCACCTACCTCCACCTCCCAAGTGCTGGGATTTAAAGGCGTGTGCCACCACCGCCTGGCTCAATAGCATCTCTCATAAACTTAGAACATTTACAAATGCCTGTGCCTGGGCATCTAGCTTTTCCAGCAATGACTAGTGTGGGGATGCGTCAGAGCTGTCCTCCACATATTTCAAGCCTCCACCAGAGCCCCACTAGAGTGATGCAAACCACTACATGCCTATTGTTTTTCTTGCATGAATGTCATTTTCTAATGCAGAGAACACATCTGCAGTGCTGGGGACTTTCCTTCTCAAGTCGCACTTCATTTGACTACTTCTGACATTTCTCCTCCGCTTTTCAAACCTCCCTCCAAGTCTTCATCCTCTTTCGGCTTCTCGATGATGACGTTGGATTCACTGTACTAACGCAGACCCACGAGGTTGGTTCGGCGGTCTGCCTGCCCCCGCTCGCTGGCACTCGATGCATGCTCCCCCAAGCCTCCCACTTGCGTTCATTAACCCGAATGCTGCACGCAGCCGACCTTTCCTTTCCTATTCTTTCTACCTCCTTCTGTTCTCCACCATAAGTAAAGCCTTCTAATTGCCTGTACCGAAGTGACACTCTTTATCCTCAAACTCCAGTGAGTGAGATGGTGGCCTCTCGGCTAAACGAATAAGTAGGTCACAAGTCTGTGTGGCGTCCACGATCCATCTAAAATCACGTGATCCCTCTTCCCGCTCAGAAGGACAGTGTCTATTTTGCATCTCATCTCGAGAGTCCTCGTGAGGATTCTTATACATCAGCGTCATTTCTGGCTCTTCCGTTGCCTAGTAAACATTTTCTTGGAAGCATCAGTTCAGTATCTGGCCAGTACCCTTATTAGTACCTTCACGGCTGAGTTAGCCAAATTCACATTTTATACATTTACTCCATCTGGGCCACTTCTCCTTAAAACCAATTTCACCAGTTCATAAGAATGACTAGTCAGAAAATATAGTGTGGCAACCTGTTCATCCTCTCATCCAAATAAAGAAGGGGGCGGGGAAGGACTAATTGAAACAAAGTTTTTCATCCCAGAAGAGACCAGGTGGGAATTAACACAGGGTTTGTTCAATGGACACCTTCACAGTTCTAGTTCATACTTAATTGGTATTCTTGTTGCTTTCTTCTCCAGACAGTAGGAAAAGCTCCCCAGGGTTTTGTGTTTTTTTTTTTTTTGTTTGTTTGTTTGTTTGGTTTGTTTTGTTTTTTGTTTTTTTTTAAAAATGCCCAATGGTCAAACGTTTTACTGAATTAGTTCCCTGTGAGGAGCTAACACAGAAACCCGAAACCCCGCCAATGCAGCTGGCCTAGAAAGCCTTTTTTTTTTTTTCTGCTTCCTAAAGACTGAGAACAATCCACCCACTTCAGGCCCCGAACCTTTAAGTAAATGCTGCTCAGATTCTACTCGGAAGAATCCACCTGACAGTTAGCCTGACCCACACCCGGGTCATCCCTATATAATCCTCCCTTTGAACAGAGAAGCTGGAGCCCTGTCTTGTGTGTATCCCTACCCTGACTCCGGGCCTGGGCTCTGCCAGCTGTAGCTTCTACTGGAGGTCTCAGCTACCATAGGTGGCTTTCTTTGTCTGCATGGAAGGACAATTTGTACTTAAAAGAGTGATTACTTGGATTCTTTTTGCACGCCCCCCCATCCCCGATGACTACCATCTCCACTGGAGTAATTATAATTAGCTCGCTCTTCCGTCCTTCTTTTATGGTACCAGCTGGATGGACTGGTTCTCTTTACTGCCCAGATTGGGAGCAGGGTAGCCTGTGTGGGGATAGGTGACAGGCACCATGAAATAACAGATGGTAAATTCAGGGCTTGTTGGCAATCAGCAGGTTTTTGCTAATGACTTAATTAGCTATGCAAATTGTCAAATCAGTGTGAACATTGTTTTTATCGAAAACTTTACCTAAATTAATTACCATAATTAAGTAGCAGAATGTCAAGGATATTGGCTGCATAAAAGGACCTGGCAGAGTCGAGAGGAGAGGGATTCTGTCTTCAATTGAAGTGTATATCATCCTGGGGACAGAGTAAACATTATTTGGAATGAGTTGTGTGGGTATTGCCGAATGGTACCTTACCTACCCGTGTGTAAGCTCCCTGCAAGCTGACAGGGCCACTCACAAACCCTCATTGGAGGTGGCAATTTTTGGAAGTATGGCCAAAACAGTTCCACAGCCCTCTCAAAAGTGCCCCGGGGCAGCAAGTTGAAAGCGTGGATTCTTTTTTTTTTTAATTTTGAAAAATCCATTTTTTTATTTCTGCAGATTGCTAGCATTGCTCGTTCTCCGGTGTCAGGCTGCGCACTAAGGACATAAACTCGCGTGGTTGTTACACATCAGGAGGCGATGTTTATTTCCTCTAGAAATCCAAAATGCGTCTCGGCCCCCCCGACATTGAGAATTGACCCTGTTGGGCAGCGCACAGGGTGTGTCTGTCCTAGGTCCCCCAAGCTCCTCCCACTGTTGTTTTAAGCTTCTCTCCCCTAAGGTTTCCCTGTAATAATGTCAGCTGCTGTTCACAGGATGTGATGGTGGTAGGAGAGCCAACTCTGATGGGAGGTGAGTTTGGGGACGAGGACGAAAGGCTAATCACTAGATTAGAAAACACGCAGTATGATGCGGCCAACGGCATGGACGACGAAGAAGACTTCAACAATTCACCTGCCCTGGGGAACAACAGTCCGTGGAACAGTAAACCTCCCGCCACGCAAGAGACCAAATCAGAAAACCCCCCACCCCAGGCTTCCCAGTAAGATGGGCCAGGCACCTGATTTCGCTGTCCGTAGGCCCGTGGGGTAGAATTCCAGTCACAAATCTCTACTATCAGGAGAGAGAAAAGAGATGAAATTTAAAACACACAAGCAAAACGTTTCCATGCAAACATCTATTTCTAAACATAATGACCTAATTTTCTTTCTTGCAAATTCCGCCCCCCCCCCTTTTTTTTTGAGAGGATCGTTCAAATGAGCCTCCGTGGCCTCTCTTTGGAGGCCTTCACAAGAAGTACAGACACTGTCCCTGATGGTAATTAGAAGCAGCAAAGAGAGGCTCAGGCACCTCCTGGCACGGTCTTAACCTCCTTCCTGTCCACGCTCCCTACGAAGGCCATGCTGTCCACACGTGCTCAGGATCGCAGTAACATGCCGACCCCCAACCACAGATGACTTTTTAATATTGTAAAATATTTTCTGCTTTTTGACTTGCATTTGAGAGTTTCTTGTTTCAGTAAAAAAAGAAAAGAAAAATATCCGTTCGGGGGGCGGGGGGGTGGGGGAAAAGAATGTAAATGTTCCTCCCCTGCCGCCTCCACTTTCCATTGGTTTTCTTGGGGCAAGATCCCTAAGGAAACACAGTCAGGTGACTTTCTGGCAAGCTGAAGCCCATTGGTTCTTGAATCTGAGTTGTTTCAATTTAGGCCAAGTATGAAAACAAGACATCATCAAAGATATATGGGTAGATTTTATTATGTACACAAAGACAAGTGGACCCTGAGAAATGTATGCATTTGTAAACTTGCCGTGGGGTCTGAATATTTTCAAGCCATGTAATCCATCAATTTTGTGGGAAGCTTAATAAATCCGAAACTCATTATTTCTTCTTATTTTAATTGTATCTTAGTTGATTGAGTTTTGGTGGTTTTTTTGTTTTGTTTTGTTTTGTTTTTAATGCTATATTTCCTGTGTAATATTTTGTAAATCCTTCACCTGTTTCTTTTATGGGGACTTTTCTTTGGGGGCAAGTTCAGTGTATTTATGTGAAACTTTATAAGAGAACTAATTTTTCCATTTGCATATTAATATGTTCCTCTATACATGTAAAGACACAGTGGCTCTGTGTGTCATAAAACAGCTGTATTTTATGTATGCTTTACTGGTAAGTGTGCCAAGAATAAACTGTGTTAATGACCAAAGTAAGTGAATCTGGCTGTTGGTGTGAGTACCTGCGAGTCCATCTGCTCGCAATGATAAGAAGTGTCAAGATTGGATTTAATGTCCTGATCTAAATGGAGTGATAATACCTGTGTGAGGCAGGCTCACTGCCCGTCAACTTCTCTAAGACAGAATACACTCACAAGTAGCAAGTCACATCAAAGGGGGCAGGAGGGCTGGCCCTGCCCCCTACTAGCTGTGGCAGTGGGGAGCTAGCTGGGACAGTGCTAGAGCACGGGGAAGGTGACCAACTCAGCTCCCAGCCAGGCCCAGATCCAGAACTTTGAGTTGTCCCACCCCAACATCTACACCATCTGTAAACTGCTAAAGCACCAAAGGGGCCAGCCCTACAGAGACAAAGCTACAGGATCTCCATGACACAAGGTAACAACAGGATATCTGAGAGGAGTCCCAGTGCTGATCCAATATTGACAATGTAGCAGAAGCTAGAGGCCTCGAACCAGAGTAATGACTTACTGCAGCGAACATTTGCTGCAACTAAAGTTGGTTGGACAAAAGGGTAATAAATACCGTGTGATACATTGTGACAAAGAAATTACAGCTTCCATAATGTGGTGGGGTTTGTTTTGTTTTAATTTAATTTTAATTTTAATTTTCTTGGGGACGGGAGGTTTTGAAGGCAGAGGGCAGATACAAAGGGATGGGGAGATGCATAAGATGGAGGTTCATGATGTGAAATTCATAAAGAATTAATAAAAAGTTTTCTTAAAGATGGATTTTCAAGGTTCTTTTGACAATCGACAACTTCCTAGATCTAATAATGTGAATATTACTTGATAAAATGGCAGTGAAAAGAACGGATTGGTTACCTTCAAAATGGCAGCCTAAGACTCATGCCAACCGATCTTCCTAGGCTTGGGAATGCTGCCCAGGGCAGGCAGGGTATTGACTGTTCACGCCTCTGACAGATGTTGAAAAGCACACTCCCGCCCCTGGTCTACATCCTGTGTCACTGGAAACACTGGGCCAAAGTGCAGACGGGTATCTTTATCTATTTTGTCTTGCTATCACAAAATATCACAACCTAGACGATGTATAAAGAGAAGACATTTTCTTCTCAACACTGAGACTCGGAAGTCTGACACTAAAGTGTCCCTGTCCAGCAAGAGACTTCCCGTGTCACCCCAAGGCAGGTGGTGAAAGGGTAAGAGTCAGTGGATGAAGAGGAGATGGAACTCCCTGTATGAGAATCCCACGCCCAGATGACTAACCCACTCCTGTGATGATGTAACATACAAAATTCATAGGAGCAGAACTCTAATGACATTGTTACTGTTTAAATTTTTTATTTTATTTTTTATTTATTCACTTTACACCCCCTCACTGCACCCTCCCTGTCACCCCTCCCACAGTCCCCTCTATCTGTCTCCTCTAAGCAGCCTTCCCCCCCCCAGATATCCCTCCCCCACCCTGGCACTTCAAATTTCTATGAAACTAGCCATTTCCTCTCTCACTGAGGCCAGACAAGGCAGCCCAGCTAGAAGAACATATCCCACAGGTAGGAAACAAGTTTTGGGACGGATCCCACTCCAGTTGTTTGGACTCACATGAAGACCAAGCAGCACATGTTAAATGTGTGTGGGGAGGTCCAGGTCCCATGTATGTACTTTGGTTGATGATTCAGACTCTGAGAGACCCAAGGGTCCAGGTTACTTGATTCTGTTCATCTTCCTGTGGCATTCCTATCCCCTCAGGGACCACAATCCCGATTCCTATTCTTCCATAAGAATCCCCAAGCTCCACCCACTGTTTGGCTGTGTGTATCTGCACCTGTCTGAGTCAGCTGCTGGATGGGACCTCTCAGAGAAGAGCCATGCAAGGCATGTCTGCAGGCATAACAGAGTATCGTTAATAGTGGTAGGAACTGGGGCTTGCCCATGGGATGGGTCTTAATTTGGACCAGTTATTGGTTGGCCATTCCCTCAGTCTCTGCTCCATCTCCCAAGCCTGCATTTCTTATAGACAGGGTAAATTTGGGGTTGGAAGTTTTATGGGTGGGTTGATGCTCCTGCCACTCCACTGGGGTTCCTGCCCAGCTACAGGAGCTGGCCTTCTCAGGTTCTACATCACCAATGTCGTGAGCCACAGCTAAGGTCACTGCCACTGATTCTTGGACACCTACCTTATCCCAGGTCTCTGTCTCATCCTGGAGGTGCCACCTACCTAGCCACCCCCATCAGTTCCAGATTTCCATTCATTTTCATGGCCATCTGGCCGTCTCTCCTGTCTCTCCCCTCACCTGATCCCGAACTCCCCCATTTCCCTCCCCAACCCCTCTCCCTTTCAGATCCTTCCCTCCATCTGCCTCTTTTGACTATTTTATTCCCTCTTCTAAGTTGTCATTTTTAACATCATATTTTGTATTCCTTGAGGATGCCATTCAATGTATTCGATCCTTGGGGAGAGTTTACCCCCAATGGCTCCCAGGTCCACTTCCTTAACTTGCCACCCGCTCCCAATTCCATGTCCTCCGTTTTCATTTTAATAACCCAGTAGATTCTATTGGTGCTGCCCATGTGTCCCTGAGTGTGGGCTCATCCACTGAAGTATGTGGCCCCACTAGAGGCCACATCCTTAAAAACCTGACTCTCTCGTCCCTAGAAGCTGTCAACTGTCATTAGGTCCTCAGTTAGGGGTGAGGGTTCCTGTGCACCTCCCTGCTTCCCGCTAGAATGCTGACTTGCTCAATCTTGTGCAGGCAACCATAGCTGCTGTGAGTTCATGAGTGTAGCTAACCTTGTCACGTCTTAAAGGCCCCGCCCCTGGATGCTGCTTCACTAGTGATGAAGCGTCTACTATGTGGAGTTGGGGGAAGACATTGAAACCACAGCACAGGGCACCTTGTTGCTGAAGCAGTAGACTGGGACAGAGCATGAAGCCTTCTACAGTAACTCTTCAGATCTGTGGATGAGAAGGAGGACAGGCACAGGCTATAAAGGCAAAAGAAACCTATCCACTGTGGGTTTGCCAGAGATACATCGCACCTGCTCTGCTGAACTCCATGCTAAGGACATCCTGGGAACTCAGGGACTGATCCACACTTATCACCAAATGGAGAGGCAATGGGTCACCTAGAGAGCTTGCAGACACTACTGACACAGTTCCTTAGTTACTCCATACAATAAGCAGATATACAGTAAGCACAAATATTAATGGCCCAATGTCTCTCAGATATTTTTAAAATCTTCATATATTGAGTATAGAAAATTCACTTGAGTACTGTTTATGTTTAAGGAAATCCCTCACATTTTTCCACTTTATGCCAATAAGGAGGAGAGAAGAGCTATTAGCATTTATTGAGCAAGTTTGATACACTTATGCTAGACAATTTAAGTTTCTTATCTCAGCACATTTTGGAATTCAAGAGGAATCTAAAAGAGAATACATAGGGTTCCAAGAAGGTGAGTTTGAAGCTGGAATTTGGAGTCTTGGGATTTGCAGTGGGAGATGGAGGGAGGGTTGTATGGAGACCAACCACAAAAGGAATGGGAAATGCAAGCTGACCAAGGAAGTATAGCCAAGGAAATCTGTGAACCTCTGGTCTATGTCATGGGCGGTTTCTTGAGAGGAGAATTTGGGAGAATAATCCTTACAGAGCAACTCCTTTTGTGCCAGAAGCCAACTTTTGAACTCCTCTATCAATCCATCATTGGCTGGGGACAATGTCCAAGGGAAGTGAGTATAGCAGGACCTTCCAGGCTTCCACCAGTTGAAGACAAATCTGTGGGGAAAGTCAGAACACCTTGGGTTTTATAGAGGGTATCTGGGCAGACACTTAGTCTTGTGGGAAAACTGGCCATGTTGGTGTGCACCATAGGAAACAGGTAGGATATGAGTCTGGATGGTCCTAAACCATAACTCTTGGATGTTTTTTAGAATGCTACATTGTTTTTTATAACATGAGCTATAAGTACATGAGCAAAAGAGCCAAAAAAAAACACACAGAAACATCCAGGCATGGCTGTTTTATTGATGCCCCATTGGTGAGCTGCTGAAAAGGCCTGGTCTTCCCCCTGCCTCATCACCAGTTTAGGTTTGATTCATTGCTTCTTGAAAGTCATTTATGTGTGCACTCTCTGCAGATACTTTAACTCTTATTCTAGTTACCTATGGTTGCTGAGCAAGTCCATCCACAACTTAGTGAATCAAAAGGATAATTTATTCTGACACTTTACCCCTTGGAGAAGAGCACTCTGCTGAGAAGTTTACACTTAAGAGCGTCAAGTGCCTGCAGTAGCCAGAGCCTTCGATGGCCTGTCTAGAATGAGCATCCACAATAGAGTACTCACAGTGGTGGGACCAGGTAGGAGCTCAGCCAGAGTATTGACTTTTTATAGCATCTGCACAGGACAGGACTGACCTGGAGCAGACAGAAAGGGAAAATCAATTTCAATTTCTAGTGGACCTGAGAGAATAGCCAGAGGCTTGGGGGCTCTCTGGTTGGCCTGGCTGAGCCAAAATAATATGAGATTCCAACAAAAGTTACAGGTCTTAAGCCAGCGGGTGGGTCTCACATCAGAGAAGCTACTAGTTGATATATCCATTCTCACGCACAAAACCCTCCTTGGAATATTTTAACATTCGCTTCAACTGGGTGTTGGGACTGCCCACTCACTCTCCCATTTCAAGACTGTTTCTCAAAACAACAGAACTGAAAGACAGAGACACACAGACAGGCAAAAATACTGACAACAAGCTGTGGTCACCACCCATGTTCACACCAGGCATCTCACATGGATCTAAGATACTGCAATTAAGGACACTTACAGCCTTCTAAGTGTCCTATGCAGAAGGAACCACAAACAGACTCAGCTATTGAGGCAACAGATCTAGGCAAATTTGCATTTATGGTGGTGGTGTCAGAAGCCTCTGGGTTGACAAGAGAGGTGGGAAAAGTTCCTTGGGTGCTGGAATATCTCAAACTGTGCCCCTCTAAGACCTGTCCTCCCTCCATATTAGCAGGTCATCTGAAGCTCTAAGTGACCCAGTGTCTCAGCCACTGGAAATCTCATCAGGGACTCCAGAATGTTATGGGGTAACTCCACCAGAGAATATATGCAGACACTCTTAAAGCCAATAGAAAGTCTGACTGTATTGCTGACTGGCAACTGTGGGGGGAACTTGCCTAAATCATGCAGCCAGAGTCGCTTTACTATCCTTTGTCTTTTATGCAAAATAAAACAACAAAAATACATCCTGATTCAGACACTTCAGTCAGTAAGAACTGTTAGAGAGAGACTAAACTACGGAAGCCAAAAAGCAAGGTTCGTATTTTTGAGACTTTCCTGGATTCTGGAACTACAGACCAGGTCTTTGATGGATTAGGTCTTTGTTCCCCTTATGGTCGGTGTTGGGATCTAGGTGCTAGGTTCTAGGTCAATCACCTCCTCAGCAGGTATGGGGGACTATAGCAATCCCACCTCCCTGATTTACCAACACTTCAATAGATAACCTTCCAGTTCTTGGCTCAAATGAATTATAATACTGGCCAGATATAGAATTAACAGTCACACGCCCTGTGCTTTGTATTACATAATTCTATGAGTCAGCTCACTAAGATCTTTTAATACACAGCTCAGTTTCTATATAATTCTCCACTCATGGAATACACCATAGTTTATTAACCCATTATTTGTAGTTTGTCAACTATCCTTTTAATATCCTATTAGAATAATTATATAATCACTAATAACTTGGTAAAGAATTGCTAAGAGGTGTTCTACCAAACAGCTTAAAAGATACTCTTGTATCTGGTGTCCACACCATAGCGTGCTTATGAATTCCTTCTAGATAAAGAACAAGTAACATACAGCAAAAGACAGAAGATTAAAGTTACAGGAACTTAGAGGTTCGGGGTTCTTAAGCAATGTTCCCTATGTTCTCCTGTGCTTTGCATCTCATTCTGTCTCCCCCCAATCCAGGAAGAAGGCCAGTGTTTTCTTGACAAAGTTCAGAGAGGTAAAATTACTTTCCCAAGGTCAGGCAAGTAGAAAACATGCATGTCAAGCTTGAACCAGTGTAGAGAAAATCCCAATACCCTGTCAGCTCTGCTGAGCTCTACGAAAATGCAGGGGTGAAGGCAAGCACATGGTGGAGGGCTTCAGGAAAAGATTTCATGGGGCTGGTGGAGGAGTCACGCACTGATGCGCCTACACCCTGGAGGCTCTGCTTGCTCCCCTGAACTTAGCGTCTGTTCTCACCTGTTCTCCATCTGTAGCATCAAGGTGGTATTTGAGACCCTAAAGGAGTTTGAGTATTGACGAAAATCTAATACTACCACGTGGTTGGGGTGTAGATGAACATGTTTTACAAACTTGACGCTGAGAAGTTGTAAAATGACACTGAATGTTATTAAAACTATAGATGAACAGAATTGAAGACTCTCTCAGAGTCTCTTCTGTCTCCCATCCCCCATCCCTGTTTCTTGATGGTTTCTGATCATTTGAGAAATGATCTTTCCCTGGAATTTTCCTGAAGAGGGAAAACCCCTCCCCTCTCCTTCCCTCCCATTTCCTTCCCCATCTCTTCTGCTAATCCTCGCAGAATCTTCTGACAATACCTATTGCTCAGTCAAGCACCCTTGTTCCTGATAAAGTGTATTGGGTCCCCCACAGCCCACACGCTGTACCCTAAGTCCATTTCCTTTGAGTATGGATTCATTATAATAAGCCATTCTTTCCCCACTTTTAATTTGTTGTTGTTGTTGTTCAAAGTAGTTGTTCACACTTTGGAAGGCTGAAGATTCTTCTGTTATGCTTCAATGAAAAAATATGGGTGCCCTAAAAGAAATCTAGCACAGTCCAGAAACAAGCGTGAAACTGTTTTCATGGAATAGACATCTCAGGTCTAGCTTAGACAGCATTGCCACTTTAACTCTATATGAACACTTTCATTTTATAGTGAAACTTGTGGGAAACGTGGGCTCTATGGAGGATCAGCCAAGGCCTTCTCCCCTGCTATCTGTACTAATGGTAACTGGTAACTTGCAAGCTTCTGCTGAGAGTGTGCATGAAGAAGCTTGGGGGCACAAAAAGCACAGCTTTCAATAGAGCAGCCCTGGTGAAGGAGCAGGGCACAGGGAGGGGACTTCTTGCACTCCCCTCTCTAAACCATCAATCAAACCAGCAATCTTTCTAATGGTAGCTGTTTTCCCATAATAACTAATGGCCCTACATCCCATTTCCCTTAGACACAGATTAGCACTGATCATTCCCAGTCCTGGGAACCTCCCTGGTTTCAAGCAGACTTATCCAGATTCACAGCAAAAGCAGCTTGTGTGAAACATAAAGGCTCTCTGCATGAAGCGTCTCTTTGGACCCCAGGTGTTTTGCATAGGTTGATTCTATCCTCACATCTGTCGTGGAGGAGGAAGGCACGAATAGCATTGGAGAACTGGTTAGAACACAAAAGGGAAGAGCCAGGCATTCGATTCGGGAAGATGCCCACGGACACCAGGCTGGTGGGTAACAGAGTACACGCCTGCACGTGGCAATGCGCCTCGCTACAAGCCTGCGTTCTTCCTGTTGCCCGAACAGCTTTGAACTCCTAATAAGACCCACAGGTAAAAGTGGGTAACGGGGAACAACCAAGCATTAGATTGCGGGACCCAGAACAATTCCTGAGGACTCAGAGTTTGGATGCCTGCCTCTTACCCCTCCTTCACCACAGGAAACCACAGCGTCCCCAATGGCGTTTGGGAAGGGGCAGGCAAGCCACCAAACACTGTCCAAGTGGGAAGGCAGCACAGATATCCAAGGATTCATTCATCTGGCCCAACAAACGGAGGCTGGGCCAAGACAAGAGAACAGTTAGAAACAATGGTGGACACTTGAACTTTGAGATAGTCAAGTCTGGGTTTGAGGACCTTGCATGTTCCCTGAGTATCTAAAGGGATTTTTTTTTCTTTTTCTTTTTACAAATGAATAAATATGTCAATGTATCCGTAAGAGAAATCCCCAAGATGGGTGCTTCTCACTGAATCAGATAGCTGGTCACCATGAGCCACAGGGGTCAGACTGATTACCCTTCCAACCTAGCTAGACTCAAAAGACATCCTTGTAAGGCTGTCAATTAAAAATGTCTGTAGTTCATCATGCAAGGAATTCAGGGCAGAAACTCGGGCTGGGCAGGACCCTTGAGGCCGGAGCCGACACAGAAGCTGTAGAAGAGTGCTGCCTACTGGCTTGATGCCTCATGGCTTTCTCAGCTTGCTTTCTTATAACATCCAGGACCACCAGCCCAGGGGTAGCACCATCTACAGTGAGCTGGGCCCTTCTGCCTAATTCATCAATCAAATATATGCACCACAGGCTTGACTACAGGCGGGTCTTTCAGGGACATTTTCTCAACTGGAGCTCCTGCTTCACCGGTGACTCTAGCTTGTGTCAAGGTGGCAGAAAACTAGCCAGCACAATCTGGAACGCCAGGTCCAGGGAATCTGACTACCTCAGATTCTTCTGGTCTCCTCAGGTACCTGTCTATAAACATACAAACATAAAAATAAAAGTAAACTAAATGGTAAAAAAAACAAACAAACAGAAGAGAACAAATTACCTTTATTAGTTAAATTGTTATCTCTGGCCCTAACAAGAAAGGTTTTCTTCCTTCCTTCCTCCTTTCCTCCCTCATTCCTTCCTTCCATGATTCCCTCCCTCCTTCCCGCCTTCCTTCCTTCTTTCTTTCTTTCCTTTCAAATACATAATGCAAGGAGGTGATACTGCCCGTGAAGTGCCAGGTGACTTGTTTTCTGTCCCCAGCAGAGAGGATCATGGGTATCTTTTAGTTTCGAATGGTTCTGAAAGGAAGAGAGCTTTTGTTACCCCCCCCCCACACACACACTTAAATTTTTAAATTAATAATATTAATAAATTAATGATAAAATAATAAATTGTTAATAATAAAATAATAAAGTAATAGGCAATCCTATATTTTAAGTTAATACAAATATAAGCAAAATATTTTAAATCACTTAACACTTCAAGATGTTCAACTAAGTAACATATCACAACAGTGAAAAACAAAATTAATATATACACACTGGTTGAAAAATAAAATCGTTCATTAAACTGATAGATTCTTTTCCATTCTATTTTTTTTTTTCTGTGCGTCGATGTCTTAATCAGACAACCTTATGGATTTCCAATTATTTTTAATAGTTTCTTCTTCCACTCCCATGCGCTATTTTTAAAAAGTATGCAATCAGCTCTTCCATAAACACTGATTATTCCTTCTCTTTCCATGGGTACACCTTTGTTTTCATTTCTTTGTTCGATGCCCCGGCCAACGTTTAAGCTGTCCTGAGTGGTGGCAGCACCAATGCACACTGCGAATGGCCCTTGGCTCTAATGGCTTCACTCCCCCGTCTCCTCCTCTAGAATAATGTCAATTCTGTAACACGCTGTCTTCTAATGTTTTAAATGTAATTACTGGTGGGAATTAAATTTTAGCAAATGCCGTTTAGTCCAGTAAACAGATAATAAAATGTACCTTTTCCTCTTCTACCATTGACAAGAATGATTCTGTTGACTCACCTTCTAATGTTATCTGGCTTGTGTCCACTTGGTCATCATTAATTGGTTAACATTTTTAACACTGGCAACAAATCTTAATTTTTAAAAGTACAAAATCTATACGAACAGAATAACACAATTTTCTAAGATGTAAGAGAAATGAGTCAGAGGCAGGATCTTCCACACATGCACAGAGAAACCAGACCTATGATTAAGTCCAGCCTCTTTCTCTACACAGTTCTGATTTTTTTTGGAAGCCATATTATTTCTCATTGGCCTCTGGCATCAAATGAATATCATAATTCCTATCCCATACATTTATTTTAAGTTAAATTAATGAGCCTGCAAGAGAGCTCAGCAGGTACTGATAGTCTCTGTCTAGTCTGACAACCTGAGCTCACCCTCTGGGTCCCACACAGTGGGAGTTAGGGGGTGGGGTCAGATCCCCAGAAGGTAAACAGACACGGACAAGTGAGTGTAGGTAGATTAACATTAATCTTTTCATGTAAACGGTTAAAACAGCCCCACTTCCGCTTCCTCTCCCTCTCCAGGACAAAGATTTGGTGGGCTTCCTACCCCCGCCAGAGGGAACTAACTGTTAAGCAGGGATATTAGAGGAGTGTAGCTAGTAACAGCCAATCAGCTTTCCTGTCTTTCCGCAGATTTTCTAATCCCCTGTAAGAGTGTAAGAGCTCAGAGCAGCTAACTCCAAGGGAGAAAAGGAACCATCTGGCCTCCAAACACCCTGCTCTCCCCGCCCTGCTCCCCCACCCCTGCCCCGGGGAGTCTATCTCTTGGTTGTTTTGCTGTGTGTGTGTGTGTGTGTGTGTGTGTGTGTGTGTGTGTGTATGTGTGTGTGTACTCACGTGCGTGCTTGCACATGGCTTTCACTGTCAGTACAATCAGGCAGAGTGCAAAGACCTCACTTTTCCTGCCTTTTTATCAAGAGAGAAATATGATCTGTTCAGATAATACGGGAGACCATCACTCTGACTTTATCACGAGGATTGAGCAAACTTCTTCCGAGTGATCTTCTGATCACATTTCACACACACACACACACACACACACACACACACACACACACAAAACTGCAATTTAAAAAACCAAAAAATTAATTAAATTAGATAATATTTCCTATAGATCTTTGGAAAAGCAAACTTACTCCATGAACACCAGCTGTATTAGGTGTCTACGGAGATTCGTCTCGGATTAAAATGTCAGTCAAACTTTCAGAGAAGCCTTTGCCATGGTGATAAAGGGTATGGACGGCATAAACTCGCAAGGGTGTGCCTGAACCTACCAGCTGTTGTTCTCTCCAGCCACAACACTGGTAACAGCCAGCCAGGCATGAGGGGCTGAGTCAGCACTGCTATCACAGAACGACGACGGCGCTTAGTACCCACTGAAGCCCCCAGTAGGGCCCAGTCCCAGATTCCTGAAACCACACCTTCTTAAGCTGTGGGCTACAACCTCGTGACCGAATGTGAGAGTTACAAAGATCTCAGGAAGAGTAAAGGGCAACCAAATATTAACTTAAAATCAAAACTGCGATGAAGCTGGTGCTTTTCACCGCACTCCCCAAGTTGTTGTGCGGACGTCACAGCCACCTTGGTTCTGAGCACACAGCACGAGCGCTCTGTGTTGTGCCCAGTGTGACGTCACTGAGTGCCTCCTGAAGCACCTCAGTTCAAATCCAAGGCTGCGCTCGGTTACGAACCGCAGTGTTTGTACAACCTCCTGCTCTAGAGAAGGTAATGGTTTAAATACAGAAAACCGTGGCTTTTGATAGTCTGCTACCTTCGTTCCTTACTGCGTAAATATTAAGAAAGGCCACCTTTGGGTTTGTCTTAGGATGTTTGACTTTTACTCCAGTTGCCCTTTTGATTTACTGACTTGAGTTTCACAAAGAATCATTCCCAAGCGTTTGTGCTTGGGATTAGAAAAGTTCCAACAATGTCTGAATTGGCCTTAAACTTACTTCTTTTATTTTCTTATGTATTTAGGCAAAGCAACGTTCTGAACGTTGACAAATATAAAATCAAAATATCAATTAACTCGGAAAGATTTTGAAGATTCTGCATTGTGCAGGCTCATAGATTCAGCCAAAGTTTACTTCTTTGTGTAAAAATAAATATCACCTACCTTCTCAGTAAGCAAACTTTTAGCAGATATTAAGATGTATATCAAAAACGTATTTTTAAATGAGTTTCCTTATGAGATTACAAGTGAATATTTGATTTATATATCTATTTTACACACCTATATGTCCAGGGTCATATCAAAATCTCTCAAGAAAGAAGGGATCGTGAGTGAAAAAAAAGTTAAAGAAATTATGCTTTGAATGACCAAAGTGTCCATGGGACCTGATGGGTCCTTGTGCTACAGACACACCGTGCGCAGTCTTTCATGTATCTTGTATTCAGATGATGAGGAAAAGGTTTGCAGGCATGACCTCGGCCACCTACCTCCCAACCACCTCCAACTGCACCTCCTAATCTTTGCAGGAATTCAAATCTTCCCCCCACGCAACCACGATTTGTACGGTATTGTTCAGAGAGAAATGGATGGTTGTCTATTTTGAGTATTAATCTTCCGTTGTTTCCATGGATACCTAGTTCACAAAGAAAGGGAGCACGGGAAAATAAGGGGTTCGGAGGCCAGAGAAACTTTATTTGGTTGCTCTCGGATGGAGAGCTGAGGCTCGGCCTGGGAGGCTGAAGACCTCCGAACGGCGCTGAGCACGACTTGGTGAAACAATGAAACTCCAGCTGCTGCCCCGGGAAAAGTGAGAAACATGCTTGATCATTTTAACAGCCGATGTTATAAAACTAAGCACCTGGGCTTGTGTTCAATGCGCAGATCCATTTTCATATCATATCATCAAGGGGCAGCTCTAACCGCCGAAAGGAGAGGGGTGGACACACACTTCTAAACAGACTGAAAGGGGAGAGAGGCAGGTGCCTTCCCCCCCCCACCCCTCAGCGGGAAACTAATAAACCTATCCAAAAGTAGACGGAACTCCCCTTTGCCGGAAGTAAGACATTTTCAGATACACTTGTTATAAAACAAGGTTTTCTATAAATATTCGCATTTGTAGCTCTTCTGGTTTGAGTTGTTAAATAGCTATAACTCCTGTATTACCCTTAAGAAAAGATAAATACATATTTAAAGAATAATTATGAATTACAAAAGCTAAATAAAAATTAAATAAAATCTGATTGTCAAATACTAGTATTCAGACATACAGATATTGTTTCATCACCTCACATTGTATCAATAATCAAGAAAATAATTTCATTGAATTGGGTAGACTTTGGGTCTAACTAATTTTGATTTGTGAGGTTTTATTCATTTCAAAGACTTTTTTAACAATAAAGTTTTTTTGTTTTTTGGTTTTTGGGGGGTTTTTTGTTTGTTTGTTTGTTTGTTTGGTTGGTTGGTTGGTTGGTTGGTTGGTTTGGTTTGGTTTTCTGAGACAGGGTTTCTCTGTGTAGCCCTGGCTGTCCTGGAACTTGCTCTGTAGACCAGGCTGGCCTCGAACTCAGAAATCTGCCTGCCTCTGCCTCCCAAGTGCTGGGATTACAGGCATGCGCCACCACACCCAGCTCTACAATAAAGTTTAAAACAAGAAACCAAGGCCCAAGGCAGCACTGTAGCATTGAGAGCTTCTCACAAAAGCCTCGTCTCCACATGGCGGGAGGCCAAGGAGGTGGAAGCTTAAGGCTCCCTGGAGCGAGAAATGAAAAGATGTGCTCACCTTCACTTCTGGGACTCCCCTCACTAGGAAGAGACTGCACTCCAGGGAGGAGAATGCAAAAACCCAAGAGACTGCACCGGAGGAGCCCACCACCCCCATTCCAACAATGGAGTCCAGAATCCGTTTCTCAAGATGGATGTCATTCTGGATTTTTATCAGACTTGAATTCCCTGTCCTATCATGGAAACAATTCATTTCAAAGTAATCTATTCTTGGTAGTTGATATTGGTTTGCCAACTTGATTAGATGTCAAATCAACTAACAAGACTCTGAACATGTCCATGAGGGTTTTTCCTGGGCAAATTAAGAGTGGGAGAAAGCTTCCCTCCAGTGGGTAGACCAGCTATAAGGAGGTTCATGGGGTAAGCTGCTACTTTTGCCTAACTGTCTTTCCCCTCTTGTTAGCAAGCACACCTACACTGTAGCTGTAGCTGTTGCTGCAGCTCTTTGCTTTGGAATCCAGTTTCATCAGCTTTCCAGCATGGGCTGAAGACTAATGGTTCCTTCTTTAGGACTTCTGCTTTTGACTGGGGCTGCTGAGCCTCTTTTCTCATCAGATGTATAATTAGTTGGTTTCCAGCCTCTCTGTTATGCAGAAAGTCCGTTTTGGAATTCCCAGTTCATATCCCATGAGCCAACCAAATAATTCCTGTTTTACTGCACATATTCATTCTCTCAGTTCTGTTCCCTTAGAGAACCTGCCTAATACATACCCCTTCCATGTGCCTTAAAGCCAAGGTTATTGTGGTAGTGTGGATGTTGAGTATCTTCTAGAGCCCATGCATGAAAAGCTGTGTATCCAGAACTTTTATGAGGTGGAGCCTAGAAAGTGGTCCATAGATCGTAGGAGGTACGCACTCACAAAGTACTGTGGGAACCCAGGCTTCTTTCCTAAATGAGGCAGCTTCTGTTAACTCATCTTGAGTTCATATTTCTGCAAAGTTAGAAGTTGGATATCTAATATTGCTACCATATAGCATGGGACCTCTGTTGACTAGAATTCAATGGTGAACAGCCAAGGAAGGGAAATGACCACCTTGCATCTAATAGTTGGGGTAAACCACTATACGTAAGCAACCTACATTCACAGCTGGAGCTCAGACAATATGTCTTCTCTCTTTTTCAAAATGTAAGAGATAGCAGTTAATTCCCAAACGTTGAGAATTGCAAAGCATAATGAATGAAAAGCTTTCACAGTTGCTACTATCCACTCATCCCAGAAATAATACATTCCCATATCTACAGGGAATGAATTCTATCACCCAGAGCGGGTGATGGATACCAAAACTCAGAAGATACCAACCCAATCTCTCTGGAGCAGCACATTGTCATCACTTGAAGCAGGTTTTCTGCCCATGTCTTGTACTCATAGGGTTGATGCCTTTCCTATTTCAACAAAGTACCTGCCATACACTGTGGCCTCAGCTTTTGCAGTTGGGGGTTCATCTGTGTAAATAACAGGACTCTTTTTCCCTCATTTTCAGTGTCACATGATAAAAATAGACCCTTATAAACATTTCTCAGCTGCAGCACTTGCTTTTTAATTTTTAGGTTTGTGAAACTCAGAGGCACATAAGGCAGTCTCAGCTGTATTTTCAGAATTTTGAAATTCTAATGATTGGTTTCTATAAGCTCGCTTAAAGGGTCTTCCTTATTAGGACCTTAAGATGGCATTTTTAATTTCTGAGATATTTATTCCATGATGTGACTCCTCTCTGACCACTAAACAAACACAAGCAGTTAGAAATGGAAACGGTACTTCTGAGAGTCACTCCTGATATCCACCCTCAACAGAGACGCATTGTTACTAAGGTTTCAATGGACCCTGTGTGTCTCCCCACCCCCATCCAATCACACTGCCCCTACTTCTACCACCATCTGAAACTCACTGTTGTATTTGTCTCTGAGGAAATCTGGGAGGTGTTATCAATGAGTTTCCTTGTTTAGACCCTGACTGGCAGCTCAGTGTGTCACCCTGACAAACCCAATCAGCATTTGCAGTTAGATGGGAGACACAAATGCCAAACTTGCTAGTAACTAGCTAGAGGCATTGTGTGAGGGTTTGCTTACAAGAAAACAATACTCATAATAGGCCTCCAGGCCTCTCCTCTTCTGGGCAGCCTACATTGATTTTCCCCTGGGGGGAATTTATTTTTAAAAAGATTTATTTATTTATTTATTTATTTATTTATTTATTGTATATGAGTACACTGTAACTGTCTTCAGACACATCACAAGAGGTTATCAGATCCAATTATGGATGGTTGTAAGCCACCATGTGGTTGCTGGGAATCGAACTCAGGACCCCTGAAGAGCAGTCAGTGCTCTTAACTGCTGAGTCATCTCTCCAGCCCAATTTATTTATTCTTAAACACTTACTAAAAGCTCATAAAACCAGCCAGAGCTTGAAGGAAACTCTAGATACCTATACCCTTTACCCAGATCATTGTCCACAGGCACTGTGACCCAAAGATATCACAAACAAACAAAAACAGACATTGTTTGAACTACATAATATTTTTTAACATGCATTGCCACAAGCTAGACGTAGAAAATGGAATCCCACTACCAACAACCTAGAGAAGTTGCTTCTTTCAAAACTAAATAAATCTTCCAATGCTAGTTGAGCAGATTATTAAACTACTAATCCTGAGCAGCAGTCAAGAGCACTCTAAGCTGATACTATGATAAACGGTTCTCTTTAGGGCCTGCCAATACTACTAAGAAACAATACCTCACTTAGAGCCATTGTCAGTTAAGTGCAGAGCCTAAACAAATAAGTATGCTGGTTTCACTAAACCATAGGGTGCTGTTCAAGTAATTGTCTTCTCTTCATCCATGAACTATTTTCTAGCTTAAAAAAATTCTTTGTCTTCTAAGTCTAGAGACATTTTCATGAATTATAAGATAAGTTCCAAATGTCCAAGAAGCTTATAAATGAGGCAGAATATCAGGAAAATAAGTTGAGGTAACAGAACAAGTAAAGAAGGGAGTAAAGAAGGAAGGGTTAGATTATGGAGGGATAGGTGAGTGAATAGATGGATGGATAGACGGATAGTGTGAAGGTGGATAGACTAGTTAGAAGGATACATACATACATACATACATACATACACACACAGATGGATGATAGATTAGATAGAAGATAGATACATACATACATACATACATACATACACACACAGATGGATGATAGATTAGATAGAAGATAGATACATACATACATACATACATACATTACACAGATGGATGATAGATTAAATAGAAGATACATACATACATACATACATACATACATTACACAGATGGATGATAGATTAAATAGAAGATAGATAGATAGATAGATAGATAGACGGACGGATAGATAGATAGGCAGGCAGGCAGGCAGATGAATGCAGTAGACTCAAGTGTTACCTGGAACCACAGAAACTTGGGAAGAAGTTTTCACAAATGAACAAGAAGAGAATAATAAGCTCATCAAGCGTCTAAATCATAGGTTAGTCTGAAGCTGCTATTTTATATTTGGTCCCCTGTAACTGTGGGCTTTTTTACACACACCCTGCACCCCAGTTCTTGAATACCAACTCAAAGGCTTATTATCCCAACGTTTTCCAAGTTTGAATGACACGAATCACCAGATCTTATCTAACTCCCAGAGTTTCAGTCTCTCTACCAGAACTTCCTCGTATTACTTCCAGCCTTTTGCTAACAGACCATCAGCTTTTTTATTGACAGGTGATGCTTCTTCATAACATACGAAGGATTCTCTCTACAGTCATCATTGCACAATTGAAACCCCAAGATAAAATATACAAAGTCAACAGCACTTGTAAGGAGAAAAAGCTCAACTTTCAACCAAGGAACATTGAACTCTGGTGCTCAGGGTCTGATGTCCCAGCAGCTGAGTCTGCCGGTTCAGGTAAACCTGGATGGAAAGGGGCCTCAGCACCGCAATACTTAATTGGAAAAGCAGAGACAGAAAAAGCAATGGTGCTCAGTTAATTTCATAGGAAACTCTTTTCCCTTCCAAGTGTGGGCAAAACGGACTGAAATGAAACTGTCATCTTGAAAATAAAATCCGCTCCCTGCAGCCAGCTGTGCCTATGTGCAATATGCTGTGATTGGCTCTTTGGAGATTTAAGCTGGGTCAGGCAGTACTGACCTCCTTAGCCAATTTTAAATCCAGGCAATATTTAAAACATTTCACTCTGGAAAAAAAATAATAATAATCTTCCTTATAAAGCAATTAAGGAGGCTGAGCAAGAAATAGGAAGCCGTTTCTAGGAATAAAGGAGAGAATTGCTGGTCTGGCAATCTCATTGCCTGTTTACTCAAGGTTCCCCATGACAAACAGAGTTCATATTGCAGAGAATTCTCTAGCATCCAAGTTAATCAACTGCCATGCTCCAAAGAAAGCCATGTCAACTCAAGGTAATCCTCGAATGAGCTAGACAAACAGTCTTAGACTTCCTTGTAGTGGTCCAATTGCCTTTGTTATTAGTATAAGTTTGTTAGTTTGTTACCAGTACTGTATCTTGTGATTATACCCATCAAGTCCCAGGAAACACCCAGCTGACTGAGGTCAGAAAGCCCTTGGTGAGGAAAGATACCAATGTTCCCAGGGCAACAACCCTGTTGGTAAGGTGTCTGAGCACAAGCATGGAATCAGTTTCAAGCATCTAAGTTAAAAAAAAAAAAAAAACCACCCAGAAGAGTGGCACACACTTACAGTTCCAACACCTGAGCACAGAGAGACGACCTAGACTTCCCTGGCCAGTCAATCAATCAGGAAACTCTGATTCAAAGGTCAGTGGTTCAGTGACTCTGTCTCAAAAAAAAAAATGTGAATGGGTCCTGGAGATGAATGTGCCCATATATGTGGATACAATGTTATAATCATGACTTAAAAAAAAAAAAAAACCAGGATGCCAATGAAGTTCAGTGGCTGGCCCTGAGAATCCAACTATATAACAAAAGTAGGTTGTAAGGGATGCAGATGTAAACTAAGTGAAAAGAGATTCAACAGTGCGAGTGGATTAATTCAGGAATGAACATTGTCACAGGAGCATACATATTCCATATAGCAAAGTGGGCATATTCAGAGAGGCAACTGGAGAAAATATTTTGCTCCTTTTTTAAACAAAATGTATTAAAAAAAAAAGTCTTCTCCCATACAATACATTTAGACCACAGTTTCCACTCCTCTCCTCTCCCCCATCAAATGACCTCTACCTTCCTCTCCCCCCAGATCCACCCCCACCTCCATTTCCCCTTCAGAAAACGGGAGGCCTCCAAGAGACAACATTCAAACAGGACAAAACACGGCAAGGCAAAAGCCCTCACAGGGAGTCTTGACAAGGCAATCCAGTAAGGAAAGAGTCAGAGGTGCATCCTCTCCCATAGTTGAGTCCTGCAAAACACCAAGCAAACAGCCATCACATATGCAGAGGGCCTGGTGCAGAGCCACGCAGGTCCCACCCTTTCCCCTTCATTCTCTGTGAGCCCATGTGAGCCCTGCTTAGTAGATTCAATAGGCCATGTTCTCCTGGTCTCCTCCATCCCCTCTGACTCCTACCGTCTTTCCTCCCCTCATCCTCAGGTTTTCCAGTCTCCTAAGGGAGGGACCTGAAGGAGACCTCCAACTTAGATTCTCCCTCTGCATAATGTCTGGCTGTGGGTGTCTGCACCTGCCCCCATCTGCTCCTAGAGGAAGCTTCTCTGATGACTTCTGGACAAACCACTGATAAATGAATATATAAGAATGTCGGTAGAATTGTTTTGTCAATCACCTTGAGTTCTACTCCAGTCCCCCATTCCTGGTCATCTAGGCAATGTAGGACATGGGCTTTCATGGTGTGAGAGCCATTGTTTGGCCACTCCCACAAATTCTGCATTACCATTGCCCCAGCACATGTAATAAGCAGAAGAGATTGCAGGTCTAGGGTGTTGTGGCTGGGCTAATGCTCATGTCTCTCTGTAGCCTACAGAGTATCTTCTCACACCAAAGATATGAAAATGTAGGGGTGAAGCCTCCATGCAGACACCAGCTCAAACTCCCTAAGTTCAATGGGCCATGTGGATGTTGTCCTCCACAATGGAGCCCCACCATCAGTTTTGAGAGAGTGATCCTCTGTCCTAGCATCAGTCTGGATTGGTAGGGATCTCCATGGAACCTCCTTGGCCAACAACTCAATAGACTGCAAGCCAGTCCCACCACTTGAAGCCTTAGCTGGCTACAAAAGATGGCCAGTTCAGATTCTGTATCCTCTATTACTAGGAGTCCTCATTAGGGTCACCCTCATAGATTCCAGGAACTTTCCACTATGCTAGGCTTTCACAACACCCCCCCCAACACTTCCCAAGGCCATCCCCTCTCCCAGCACTGTCTCCTTCCCGCCCCACTGCCTCATCATTCCTACTCCAGTCCCCATCCACCCCAAATCGACCCACAAAATTTAGAAAAGATCTTTTAAATATGAAATGGACATGGCTAAGTAAGTTGTTGTAAAACAATTATCATTGACCACAACGATCAATAACAAGTGTGGCATCAGCCCAGGGCTTCACAGACTGCCGCTGGCAGATTTCCTTGTGGATGTGTGCTATTTGTAAAAGACTTCAGTGGCCCTTGTGCTCTGTGGTTATGGCAAAGTCTCTTGTGTTTATTCTTGTTATCAGACATAGGCACACAAGCTCTCTGTCTTCCTAACCTTCTTACACTACTGTCTTGGTTTAGCACGAGTGACTCCATTTTGACGCTAACATCTTTCATTGGGACTAGTTAAGATTGTTCATTGACTATGGGAACATAGTAAGGAAGTAGCTGCCAAAGACACTAGCTTCTGGGTATGTGGCAGTGTCCAAGACAGTCTGTGACAATGTAATGATCCAGTGCTCCACCTCTGCCTCCCTACCTCTTCAGACTCTATGTGATCTTCTCTCAACATATGAACTGGCATGCCTTACAGATCTTCACACACAGACACACACACACACACACACACACACACACACACACACACACACCAGAGCCTCTGCTCTTCATACCAGTGTATGCTGTCCCATGGCAATGACTGAGAGAGATAAGTATTGCTATAGGTTGAATCATATTCTCCAAAAAGATAGGAGTCCTGGTTCCCAGCACCTATGAATGTGACCCTGTTTGTTTTGTCTCTTGCTGTTGTGACAAAATATCCTATAATAGTTACTTCTTTGTTCTTGTATAAAGACACCATGGTCAGGGCAACACACAAAAGACTTTGGGCTTCCAGTTCCAGTGGGTCGAGAAAGACAAGCCATTTAGTTGTCCAGTGCCAAATGATAGGAAAGACCCAGGTTGTATTTATGAATATGTACATATACATATACTTACATGCATATAATAACAATTAGAAGAAAAGAGTCCACGAATCTGAAGGGGAGCAGGAAGGGAAAATGCCATAATCATAATCTCGATTTTTTTAAAAAATAGAGTCTGTCATGGCAGGAAGGCATGGTAGCAAGCAACAGGCATGGAGACAGGTGCAGAAAGCTGAGAGAGATGACATCCTCAACTTAAGCAAGCAGCAGAGAGAGTAAACTATAAGTGGGGTTGAGTTATAACCTCGTAAAGCCCACTTCTACCAGCAAGACCAAGCCTGCCCAAACAGCACTATCAACGGGGGACCAAGTATTAAAGTACCTGAATCTATGGTGGCAGGGAGAACATTCGTCATCTAAACTACTATAGACACTGACGAAAGCGGCTTGAGAAACAGGTTAACTGGACTCCTAGTTCAGGGTATAGTCTGTCATAATGAGGAAGTCATGGTGGCAAGTCTGCATCCACAGTCAAGGAACAGTGAGAGATGGATGCTGGTGTTCAGTTCCTCTCCTTCTCTTCATTCCATAGGAGGCTTCAGACAGGGAGCAGAGCAATGCTTTGTAAAACGAAGATGTGTCTTTCCCACTCAACTGGCCTACGAGACGATCCCTCTCAGGTTGAGAGGCGTGTCTCCTAGGTGATTCTAGAACCTATCAGAATTGTGACTTGACATCAAGTAACCCTATGTGGAAATAGGGTTAAAGGCAAAGTATTTCCTTTTAATACAAATTTGAGTGTTTTCCCTATATCAAGAAACACCCTGCAGACACCAATTAAGTGCCTTACAATTTAATTCAATTCTAACACCAAGAAGCCAGAGCTAGCGCGTAACCTGCAGCCTGAGGGCTAATCATCTCAAGGTTTCCCCCATATTAGGTGACAGCAAAACTTGGGCACAAGCCTGAAGACCCCAGGATTCCCATTCTAGTGTGATCGTCATGAAAATGAAGGGCTCACAGCATTCAGAGAGAAATTTAGCTATTATTTCTAGTTTATCATAAAGCAAGGGAATGAATTAAAGGTGAAGAGGCCCAGAGGGCAAGATGCAGAAGGGTTTCACAAGCATAAGTTCTGACCATAAACAGATGTGTTCACCAACCCAGAAGCTCTTGGAACGCCATCATTACGTATTAAGGAGGTTTGTAGTGAAAATGTGATTGATTAACTCATTAACCATTGGTGATTAATTCAGTCCCATGCTTCTCTCAGGAGCTGAGGAGGAAGCTGAGAGTGAAACATTCTAGTGATATTGCTAAGGTTTGAATCCTGAGCATCCTTCAAAGGCTCATGTGTCTACAGGCTTGGTTCTTCATTGATGCTGTATTGGGAGGTGAGGAAGACTTTGAGAGGTTAGCTCTAGATGAAGCAAGCAGGTGGTTCAGCACATAATTTAGAAGGGGATATTTGGACCTCAGTCTCTCTCTCTCTCTCTCTCTCTCTCTCTCTCTCTCTCTCTCTCTCTCTCTCTCTCCTTCCTTCTCCTCCTCCTCCTCCTCTCTCTTCCCCAGACTTCATGAACTGACCAGCTTTACAGCAAAGGGACCATTGACTGAAAGTGAGAAGCAAAATAAAGTTTGCCTTCTTTAAATTAATTTTCTCGGGTATTTGTCACAATATTAGAAAGTGAGCTAGTCTCCTTTTATGTTGTTGCGATAAAACACTCTGACCAAAATCAATTTAGGTGAGAAAATGATTTATTTGGCTTACATTTATAGGTCCTGGTTCCCCATTGAGGAAAATCAAGGCAGAACGTGAAGCAGAGACCACAGAGCCATGCTGGTTTTGACTTGATCATAAATTCATGCTTAACTAGCATAGCATCTTTATATAGTTAAGACCTCCTACCTACAGAAGAGTATTTCTATGGTAGGCTGGGCCCTCTGCATCAATCATTCAAGACAATCCTCACCAACATCCCACAGGCCAATATGACCCAGGAAATTCCTCAACAAAAGGGACTCTGGGCTGTGCCAAGTTATCAGTAAAGATGACTAGGGAAGTGGCTATTACAAGTGCCTTTATCTAGTGACCAGCCTCTGTCCTAAAGATTTCTTTTGACCTCAGTCACTAGCCAACATAACTGCTTCCACTTCAGAAATTCCAAGGATTTTACAAACCAGTTTTAAAACAGTCCCCCAAATTCACAATATCTATGGCACTTTACAGTTGAGCAAACTCAAGTCCAGACTTTTAATGATTTCCCAGTTGGAAGTAAATGTAATTAAATCTAGAAAGAAGATCTGGCACCAACATGTGCCAATGATATTGAAAAAAGTGATTAAAAGTATCTAGATTACTGTCCATGGCCCTAAGTTATCCAAAGGAGCCTCCCTACATTGTCTCTGGTGAGGACCTATGCCTTTCTTCTTGTATAGCAAGGCTCTCCAGGTTGTGGTATTTTGCTATCATGTCTTGGACCCCACACCTGAGGCGTTGGTGCTAACATAGGCTTTCCCAGAATAAATGTATCTATACTTGGCTACATTTAACAAGCACCCTCGTCTTCATCTTAGCCAGAAATAGAACCTGAGCTGTAAGAACCATAAAGAAAGCCACAAGTAATGGCTGTTTCTAGCTTCCTGCTTTGATATTCTTCATGTGAAGATATCCTAGCAAGCATAAAAGATATCTCTACTCCCAGGCACTAACCTATGCTCTAGAAAAAAAAAAAGGAAAATAGAAAGCATGGGGTACCTGCCTGTCAGTTCTTTTTTCCATCAGAGACAAATAGAAGTCTTTCTGAAAGTACCACCCAGCAAAACATAACATTTCTACATTTCAATAGCCAAGATCTACTCATATAGGTACCCAGGAAATATCAGCAGAGGAACCTGAAGGGTGGGGATCCCTACTTGTGCATAACAGTTCGTCACATTGTGGTTCTATTACCAATAAATAAAAGAGAAGGAGTATTTCAGAGATGATTCATGGTGATTGACCACAAGGAGCACAAAAAATCGATAGCGTGTAAAAAATTAGCGTTAAAGTTTTAATGGCTAAGTGTTTGCTTTTGTATGTTAGAAAAAACACCCTAGTATCAACCTTGAGAAAGATTTCATAAGTGTTCATCTTTGTGATAATACTCAGAAGCACACCAAGACAACAGAGTAGGTTTCATGGAGATAGTAAGTCATAGAGTGCTACTGCCATCTTTCAGAAACATCACGTAATACTGACATTGCTACATCTTGACGAACACTAAAACTGATTCGTTGGATTTCCCAATGCCATTCTTTGAGTTTTTGACTATGCATATTTCATCCTGGAATTGTCTTCCATATACTTTTCTGTCTATATGAATTTTCAATGCTCCCCAAACTCTTAAGCCACTCCTTCATAATGCATTCCCATCCTATCTTCATTATAAATACCCTTTCCTATGATTCAGCATTCATTCATTTGATGCATGTTTCTGTATTTGCCACCATTTTCTTGTATCAGTTAGATTTGTCTATATTATTGATGTACAAAATTGTCTTCAAATGTCCAAAGGTTATGAAGAAATATATCTATTTCCTGACCATGTTGAAGCTATAGTGTTAATGCTATGACTGTGCAAGGCTGCAGTTGCATTAGGGTTTGATGCACATGCTTTCCCAATTTAAGAATCTAAGCTGAAGCTCCTGCCCATGGAAAATAGAAACTTCTCCTGGTACAGAATGGAAACATGAGAAAACTCTAAAATACCTCTTAAAAAGCCCTTGCATCTGCCAAACCATCATTTCCATGCACAGTTTCAAAGACTAAAGGAGGTCATGTCACCATGTCTAATATCAGACAGATTGTTACAAGAGTCAATATTGGGAGATATAAGAAGCTTCAATAGTCCTGGTGTTCTAACAATTTATTCACGCTTGTCTTGTCACTGAAGTGAGCTCATGAAAATCAAAGACAAAGTTGAGTCGATATTTATCATGGCTTTTGATAAAATATAGAAACTCACTTTAAAATTCAGTTGAAACTCAGAAAACCACATTACTAGAGTCCCTTGCAGCTAGAAATTCTAGGCATTTGGACTAGTCTCCAATCAAATGAACACATGAAAAACGTAAGGTCAGATGTTATATTTGAAAAAGAGAAGAGTTATATGGAATACATTCCAACAAGATAAACACCTAGCTTTGAGGAATGGATACAAATCTGAGAATCCCTTTCCTATTGACAGCAGATAATTGCTGAAGCTATGTTCTAAATGATACTAGCATGACCACCAATCATGACTGTTCCTAAGGTTCCATTAACAACCAAGTATCTTCTTTAAAAGAGAAATTCTTCTGATAGACTTACTGAAATACACATAGTTGACTGCATCAGCAAGGAGCCTAACCATCAGATTATGTCTTATCACACTGCCTAGCACAGAGTAGGCATTTCAGATATTTCATAGTAGGCATTAAGGAAGAAGCACTTAATCATATTTGAGAGGAGCAAGTTCATACTGTAGCTATATTCTAGGATATTTAAATTAATCCTCTCATTTGCTCCTTTGAACAACCTGTTGAGATAGATATTATTATTCCGATTCTGGAGATCAAGACACTATAGCCTAGAGAAATGAAGAATGAATATCTATCAGTCATCTGAAGATGAGCCACAGATCCTCTGGGAGATGTTGCCTGGCATGCATTGCTCTAATTAATGTGGTCCTCAAAACTTTGTGGAAATTTGACCAATTCTGAACGCACCCTCCAGTGTTGAATGACTATGTGGTGTTTCATGATGTCTTTTTTCCCTCAACCTATGTCAGAGACACTTAGCAGAGTCTCTGTTTGATACAGTCATTTAACACTTCTTATCACAGTCTCCTCTAGCTCTCGTTCCATCAGATAAAGTCTTGTTCTTCTCCTTGAGTGATCTCTGGGGGATTGAAGGCCTGCAAAAGCTTTTAAGAACACTGTTTCAGCAGCCCTGCCAGATTCTTTAAACAAATGACTCTGAAATAACTCAGGTGTTATTTTTAATCATTGCTTAGGGAATTAACCCTTTGTCTACCTCCAGAGATGAGAAAAGTTTTATCAACTCAATTTTTCTAACCCCTCTGTTCCAAGATTCAATACCTATGTAAAGTTAGAGTGAATTCTACCACATGCTGGAAGATAGACACAGAGAAAACTTGCAGGATCTTGAAAGTATAAATATATTCAGCTGATTTCTATTGATGTAAGGTAGCTTTTAGCAGGGAAAAATGAAACACAGGAAGTTTATAATCTACACAGATAGACACAGAGAACTAAAATACATAATTGCTTGTAAAAACCTGAAGAATAAAAATACTTGAAAACTCAAAGCAATGAGGCAAAAGTTTGGACCAGTCATAAATTGGTCTTCCCCAGACATTGTGCACCTGAGGTGTGAAAGCTTCCCACATGTAAAACTTATACTGTGTGAATTTCTAGAAGATTCCATTTTGATGTTACTCATTCACTGAAGTAAGCACATTAAAAAGATCTAAGGAATCCTGATGAGTTGTTGTCCTGTGTCAGCACCAGCTGCAATGTGGTCCTGACACTCTGAAGATAAGGTTATGAGACGCAAATGTGAGTGTGACTTCATGTGGTATTAACTTTATAAACCAAGGGACTGCCTTCTCTACACTACCACAACCTTAGGCTGCAGAAGTTGTGGCAGAATTCTATTTGCCAAGTGGGTAAGAGAAGGCATGAAGCTCAGGACTTTGCTCTGAAATGAGTGTTAGGGTGGTACAAAACAGCATTTGGTGTTCACGACTCTTCCTAGAGAGATGTACAGAAATGCCTGTTTGCCCCAGTTAGGGCACTGTTAGAACAGAGAAACTGTTCCACTAAGTCCAAATTGTTGAAACAGTTTATTTGGAGTTACATACAGGAGCCTAGGTCACTCTTAGACAGCCACATGCCCAAAAAGCCCTACTCTACCATGAGTGTTAATTTAGGAAAAGTGCATTACTGGCATCCTAGCCCCAATCAACCTTCTGTCTCATATATATATATATATATATATATATAGATAGATAGATAGATAGATAGATATAGATATAGATATAGATATAGATAGATAGATAGATAGATATAGATATAGATATAGATATAGATATAGATATAGATATAGATAGATAGATAGATATAGATATAGATATAGATAGATATAGATATATACATAGATACATAGATAGATACATAGATATAGATATAGATAGTGTATCTATATATAGTGTGTATATGAATATATATATATATTCCTAGCTAGCATTCCAAACATGTGCAGCTGGGGAAGGATTCCACAGATCTTCTAGAGGGAGAATAGGTAAGGGGAGGGGGTAATTGAAAACTGAGATGAGGATCTAAAGATCCATCCCTCCTTTCCAATCTCCCAGGAAGGAATTCACGGGGCCCTTTGCAGGTGGTGGCAGGTATTGTGATTAAAGACGGTAATGGTAGTGTACTAAAGGAAGCAACTATATAGCAATTGAGCAGACATAATATCCCTTAATCCTAAACTAAGACCTAGGCATGAAGCCTCTGAAAACTCTGGAACAGCCCAAATGCTGAGCAGAGATAATGCCTATTTCTATTCAACTGTGATTCTGGTTGGCTTCATCTGTCCCTGGTTACAAAGGACCTTGGACTAAGAGTCCAGCTCAGAAGAAGACAGCCCACACCAGTGTGAGCCTTAATCCTAACCCAATGTTGCACTCATCTTGTAGGGCTGTGGGCGCTAGGGTATGACACGCTGCATTGTCGTGTTGGCCACAAGAAGTAATTACTCCAGTCTTCCTCAAAGATCAAACAGCAGTTGAATAAAGGAATTGTCTTCATGGGAGGAATGTGAAATCTATAAATAAATACGAATTCCAGTTGCAATCTTCCCAGTTACCCAATTCAAGAATGTAGATTTGATGGGAAATTAAATGTACATGTTCAATTCTGTCCATTTTCTTCTGGTAGTTTAACACTGAGTCTTTATTTTGACTTATTAAAAATTTACCTATGTCTTTTTGGAAATATAGGAGTGCTGTATGCATGCACACCTACATGCCAGAAGAGGGCATCAGATTCAAAGGTCGTGAGCCACTATGTGGGTGCTGAGAATTGAACTTGGGACCTCTGGAAGAAGACCCAGTGTTCTTAATCACTGAGCTATCTCACCAGTTGATAATTTTTCAGTCTGGTGAGAAACGAGTTCTCAGTCATTCCTCCCATGTTCATTATAGGCATTGGCTTTGTTGCTGTTCTATTCTTGTTTGGTTTTGGTATCAATTTCCTGCTTATCTTGCCAAAGGAAAATGGTTATTTATTTATTTATTTATTTATTTATTTATTTATGTGGTGTGTGTGTGTGTGTGTGTGTGTGTGTGTGTGTGTGTGTGCACCTGCCTGAAGGTATACATGTGCAGTGTATGTGTGCAGGTGCCAGAAGAGGCATGAAGAAGCCTATGGATATTCTGGAACTGCAGTTAAAGGCTGTCGTGCACTGCTGGGTGTGGGTGCTAGGGATTGAACTGAACTTCTCTGAAAGAGCAGCAAGTGTTCTTAACCACCCGCTCCACCCCCAATAAATAACATTCTTTTATAAAGTTTTTTGCTGACCAATTAGGACTTTTCTATCAATACCAAAACAAAAAAGTTTCTGGCAATATGTTAAATGTTTAACTGTTTATATGATTAGCAGTTTCTAAAGATTAGTTTTTTTCAAAAATTTACCTCAAATTATGAGTTCCTTTTCTTTCAAAAAATATTCTTACTGCCTCGTAGCTTTTTAATTACTAGGTTCTAATTCTTGTGACATGTTATGATACATATTAAGCTGGCTCCTAGGTCTTTTAAACCTACGCCATAAAACATTGAACGTTTTCTTGCTTTTTTGGGCATAAATGGGCTCTAATTTGTCTTTTATTATCTCCAATCCATCTCACCACCACATATTTTGACATCAAACTAAAAAATGTGCTTCTTTCCCACAAGAATCTTCTTTTACTGTGGACATTACAGTCTGTGCTCCAGAATGTAAGAGGTTTTTATTGCTTCTATATCTAGAGTTAGAAGTAGGAAAAAGCATCTGTCTGTCTGCCTGCCTGCCTGCCTGCCTGACTGTCTGTCTGCCTGCCTGTCTGTCTGTCTGTCCCTCTCCCTTTTCCTCTCCCTTTTCCTCTCCCTTTTCCTCTCCCTTTTCCTCTCTCTCTCTCTCTCTCTCTCTCTCTCTCTCTCTCTCTCTCTCTCTCTCTCCCTATGAATATACACAGTGACATGTCACTTATCAGTAGGGAATGACATCCCCGTGATTTCTTCATTTCACAATTGTCACAAAGTGAATGAATGTCCACAAATCTACATAGTGTACGGCAATTACTTGATGCGACCACTTGGTGCAAATAAAAGACATGACAGCACACGCCAAGGCTGCTACTGGCATCATGGAAGACTCAATTTCATTCACAAGAAGAACTATATGTTCAACTGATAATCAGACAGTTAGAAAATTGCACAGAACACACTTATGTGCTCTATACTTTCCTGGACTGGCAACACCGCTGGTGTGCTCATGCCAGGGCCGCTGTAAACACATGAGCGCTTTTGTTGTGATAGGACTTGACACACATTGGCACACCAATGGTGGTGCTGATAGGTTCTTTCTCTTTTATTATTAATATGACAAGGATTTTATTCAACCTACTTATTAAACAACATTCAAGAAAGTATTTATTTATGTTATTTAACAAACTGGTGTTAGGCAAAATTTATTTACTTCTATATTTAATGTGCATGCACATTCAATTATACACAAATGCATATTTATGTGTTGCTTCATATGTGCATATACATGTGTATGGAAGCCAAAGGCAATCTATCGTATCCTTCCTCAGGAGATGTCCTTCTGTATCTTGTTTGTTTGTTTTGCTATTCTCAAGAATCATATATATATATATATATATATATATATATATATATATATACATATATATATACATATATATATATATATATGAAATGAAATACCCAACATTTCCCCTCTCCTACCTGCCCAATTTGTCTCCTAATTCAGCTCCTTCCCAACTTTACATTTTTGTTTTGTTTTGGACAGATCCCCAAGTTCAGTTAATCAGTTAATGGGGGTAGGACCATCCCATTCCCTGGAATATAGGAAGCTTGCCAGCACCCTCAAGAAAGAACGATTTCTCTTCCCCAGCAGCTAGCATCTGCCGACAGCTCTGTTAACCTCTTAGAGAACCAGCCGGAGTATCTGAGGTCTGAGGCTGAATGAAACACGGCTCAATACACGGCATATAGTCTGTTCCCTCAGCAGTATTTCTATTCACTTTTAACATTATGGGGACTTCAGTTAATGCCTTTTACTTCTTAATTGTTCTTCTTCATACAATGAAAACTCTGACTTCTGAGAGCATTAGCATAGCTATTTATTTGTTCTACCCAACATTATAAAGAAAACAACTTCAAAATATTAATATTGAAATTACTATTAATAACAAAAAACATTTACAAGTGTTTAGACTTTCTCTGTAATTCTTTGTATCCCTAAGGTATTTCCCACGGAGGATTTCAGTGTTCTAAAGTCCCCTAAAAATAGAGTTGGGTTTTGTTTGGGCATGTCGTCAATTTGACATAAATTTCATGTCTTTCTTTTGTCTGCTTTCAATTTTGAATAGGTTTTAAAATGGTCCTGTCCGAAGAGGAGCAGAAGAGATGGTCCAGTACGTAAGAGCACCCGCTGCTCTCCCGGAAGAGCAGAGTCTCATCCCGGCACCCACATCAGGCAGCTCACAGCCATCTCTAACTCTAGCTCCACCGCACTGGATGCCTCTGTCTTCCGTGGACACCTGCAGTGACATGCCGTGGAGACATAATTAAAATAATAAATAGAAATCATTAAAAAGCTATGGAGGAAGTATACCAAGAGCGGTTTTGTTTCTTCCCCGTATCCTTTCAGCGTGGCTCCCACATCACAAGTCACTGGTGTCTTTTAGTTTTGCTGTATTCCAGTAGAGCGACTACAAATTTTTATGGGGTAAATATTGCTCCCCCCAATCAATGTTAAGCTGTCACTGGACTTTCAACTGTCTGGAAAAGTTTCCTAAAAATTAAAAGTTAGTCGTCACAGGCTGCAAGAAGTTGCCACACACATACCTATCTCTACCCATCCTCCATTTAGAGACAGCATAGTCACTACTGGAAGCCTTGGGTTTTACATTGTTTCATTTTCCCTCTTCCTTCCTTCCTTCCTTCCTTCCTCCCTTCCTTCCTTCTTTCCTTCTCTCTTTCTCTTTTGCTTTGTGACAGGAGCCTTTTCAGTAAACCTCTTCCTGCCCTGACTCAATTTTAAGTCTTTTTTCTTGGTCCTTTTTTAATTATTAAACTAATAAAATTTATTTTAAAATATGCAACTCAGTATTGACAATTTTAAGTCATCAAAATAATTTATAATGGTTAAATACCTCTTAAATATACATGATATATTCTGAAGCTAAAAGTGATATGCACTCAACCAGTTTTTAAAATCTGTTTGGAACATTAAACATGATAGAAGTAGAAAA
This sequence comes from Apodemus agrarius, assembly GCA_964023405.1. Taxonomy (NCBI): domain Eukaryota; kingdom Metazoa; phylum Chordata; class Mammalia; order Rodentia; family Muridae; genus Apodemus; species Apodemus agrarius. The sequence goes on from OZ030016.1 coordinate 63,545,516, forward strand.
GAATCTCTTATGAAGTCCTCTGTGAAAGAAAATTGTGATAAGATCCTGATTAGACAGAAACTGTTCCATCTCCATAGGAGAATACACAGTGTAACTGTGACTTCATAAAGCAAACTGGGTAGTGGCCCTTCTGTTTCTGTTTTGTGGAATAGTTTAAGGAGTATTGGTATCAGATCTTCTTTGAATTCTGCACTAAACCCATCTGGTCCTGGGCTTTTCTTGGTTGGGAGACTTTTAATGACTGCTTCTATTTCTTCAGGGGTTAAGGGACTGTTTACATAGTTTATCTGATACTGATTTAATTTTTGGTATTTAGTATCTGTCTAGAAAACTGTCCGTTTCATCCAGATTTTTCAGTTTTGTTGAATATAGATCTTTTGTAATAGGATCTGATGATTTTTTTTAAATTTCTTCAGTGTCTGTTGTTTTAGCTCCCTTTTCATTCTTGATTTTGTTCATTTGGATACTGTCTCTGTGCCCTCTGGTTAATCTGGCTAAGGGTTTAATCTATCTTGTTGATTTTCTCAAAGAACCAGCTCCTGGTTTTGTTGATTCTATGCGTAGCCTAGTTTCAAATTGACTTTGCAACAGAGGGTGACCTTGAACTTCTGATTGTCCAGCCTTCATCTCCCTGGTGTTAGGATTACAGACATGCGCCCCTCACTCCATCTGTGCAGTGCTGGAGACTAACCCAGGACTTTGCACCTGTCAGTTCAGTGTTCTGTCCCCAGCAGCTCAGCCCATCTTATGTAACACTTTTTTTTTGCTACATATGAACTTATGAGGAAACTTTGACTTGAGAGTCTAAAGAGTTTTTTATTCTGACTCTGAATCAGAACATAGTTCTTGGAATTTTATTATCTTCATTTATAAAATGTAGACTGGCAAAATCATGTAACCACAATCAAATCAAATTAAATAACATTCACATATAAGATTGATAGCTAACACATATGAATGCTCAATTTTTTGTCAGCTGCCCTTCAAAGCAGTTAATCCAGATGAACTAAATTGGGAATATTATCCTCATTTTTTTTTCAGATCAAGAAAGACACATGGAAACTAGAAAATATTCCCAAGCATACATAGCTAGCAAGTGGTAGAATCCTCAAGTGATCTACCTCCAGGGGCTATATTCCCTGCTCAGCCCTTTCTCTCTCCAGTTATAATAGGGACATCTTTGTGTTCTCTAATTACACTCTGAACGTCTTTTCATATTCCTTAAAGACCTGACTCCAAGAATGTCCATATTAAATACAGTGTTTTTGCCAGAATAATCTTGATACTGAAATAATCTTAATACGGAACAAGGTAGATCCTCTGTCATTCATGTGCTTGTGCATTTATGTAGATAGATAGATAGATAGATAGATAGATAGATAGATAGATAGAGATATCCATTATTTAAATGGGGAATATGGGTCAGACATGTTAAATAATTTGCATGAATCCTGAGAGAACAGATACTAGAAATCACACTCAGACAAATGTTTGAGTTGGTTGGGAAGGAAAAGGAAACCATCATTTCCAAGAGTTCTTGGGCCAGAGGCTCATTTCAGTTAGTAAGTGCCTAGCTATCCAATTAGAAAAGGCTTTGAGTGTAAGGCTGCCCTAAATCAGAGCTGTAATCTCAATCACCAGCATTTGACTTATTTCTGGGATCCTGGGGCTGGCATCAAGATTTAATCATTTACCACACTTATTGCTGATTTAACAAAGACCATGTTGCCTTAGGAGTGGATGAAATTGGATGAAGTCATGATTCATGTCTGGCACTTGGCAAGGATTAGATGAGACAGTGAATGCACGGCTCAGTATGGTGCCTGACATCTAGTCAGCACTGAGGAAATACTGCCTATTTCATTATTGCTGTAAGAGACAGCACAAAAGAAAGAGAGACGGGGAAATATACAATGCTTGAAAACTTAAGACAGGCATTGAATCATCTTGAACAAGTCTTCTATTAGTATTTCAGGGCTGGAGAGATGGCTCAGCAGTTAAGAGCACTGACTGTTCTTCCAGAGGTCCTGGGTTCAATTCCCAGCAACCACATGGTGGCTCACAACCATCTGCTACGGGATCTGATTGTCTCTCCTGACATGTGTGAAAACAGCACTCATATACATAAAATAAATAAACATTATTAGTGTTTAGTCACTAATAGAGGTCCAAATGAGCCATTACAGATGAAGAGGGTTGTACACTGCACACACTCAGTGTGTGTGCGGCAGCAGACATAACTACTCGCCTGGCTGCGAGAATTTAATGAAATGCTTCAATATGTGTGTGAAGGACAGAACCAGATGGGTGCGGAAATATGCCTTTCACCTGATCTGAATAAAAGAGCCAAGCTATGGCCTCTCTGCACTCCCATTTCCTCCTCTGTCAAATGAGCAGAAGGGAGTCTATGCTGCCTTCTCAGCTCCGGTGAGCCTGTATTTTTTGAAACATTGTGTTGGTCATCCCACCAGCGCTGATCAGCAAGCATGTTCCCCATATCACAGCACATCACAGATGAGAAGACTACACAACCTAGCCTGCTCAGGGCCCTAAGGATCCTTCTAGAATGTCCAGTCAGATGATTGTAAGGTCCATCCACAACCTCTTCCTCAATTCTCCCCCTTGTGGATGGGTTGGGAACTCAAGAGGACTGGTTCGTTTTGAGACACTGAAGAGACAACAGAGAAATTATGCTACCCTGGGAGTTGTGACCCTGAAAGGGGTTCTGCTGTTGCGCAAAGGTGTGGGAATTCTCAGAATCAGCAAATGTCCACTCTGAAGATCCAAGAGCCTGGTATAGGCACTCTCGCCTTGACCTTGCCTTCCTGTGCATGATGTTATTCTGTCTTATCTGCCCCAACTCCTTCCAGATCCATCCCAAATGTCCAGGCTAATTTAGAGATATCAGACTACCTAGCATCTTTTTTCTAAATCTGCTAACTAGTGATACCCTATTCTATACACAAACTACTACTAAACATGATGTGTGTTGCAACACTTTTCTCTAACTGTACCTTTGCAAATGGCCTGTCATCACAGAGGCCCATGAATATTTTCGCATCAATGACTTGACTGTAAAGACTCAGGGAACCAGAAGCAGTAGTAATATCATCTACACTTTATCAGATAAAAGGACACATGGATGTGTCAGAGTGGGAAGAGCACTGCTCCAGAGGAGCCCAGAGGCAATATTTCCACGTCCTCTGTCCCCAGGGGATGTTTATGTAGGATGTGCTCCCTTCTCCAGCAATAAAATAAAAACATGTGCAGTGTTATGCACAATTAAATACATTGAAACTCGGACTCAAAGTTCTCGTGAAGGGCTCAGACTCAGACTCAAAATTCTCATTCTGGTCCCCTCAACTTATGATCCTCTGTGTTCACACTATTTGTACAAGCCATCAAAAAAAAAAAACTGGCTTTACAGAGATGAAGGCTTTTGACGCACCAAACTGTTGTTTCAGTTAGTAACATGGAGGAATTCTCCAAACCAAACTGCTGGATGCTAGCCCAGAGTCAGTGCCAAATCAAGAATGCCTGACTGGCAACCTCAACCAGCTCTGTCAGCTCTTTTCTTCATATCATCAGCTGTGCTCACTTAGAACAAATGCGAAAATCCAGAATGTCTAATAGTCATGTTTTGAGCAGGAGTACATTAAGATCACCTTAAGACCCAAGTCCCACACATCCTCACGAAGACTTAGACAACACTACTGCACCTCCCTATGACATACTTGTGAGTCATTGCTATAATACACCTGCCACCACCCATAATGACACCTGGACTTTGAAGCTAGATCTTCCAAACTCTGCCAGGCTGATTGTCAATCACGTCTGTGTCTAAAAGTCTCCTAGGGAGATTTTAAAATAATGGAGTCCAGGTCCTACCCCTATAGATATAAGATCAAAATCTAGGGTAAGATTGGCCTTTGAAATTTCAAAGCTCTTCTGAATGACCCTGAGATATAGACAAAGTTATAATCTATTCCTCAATGCCTATGTTCTCAGTGAAGCCTGACCCAACAGCTTCAACGCCATTTGAAAGCCTTAGAAATGGAGACTTCAGTCCCCACTCCCACCCATGGCCTACTGATGAAAGTTCTGAAGAGGTCAGAATTCTGTTTTATTGAACTGTTCTGTTGATTATGATGTGTGGTTAAAGCTCAAACTCTCTCTCTCATCAATGACCTGAACAGAAGTTTTTCACCAGCTTCACTTGGCCAATATTGCTGCAAACAGAGAAAGTCCTAAGTCTTAGGTAAGACAGAGACCTTCATCCACGCTCAAGGTAGCTCAGCAAGCCTCTTTGGGAGCTGAATGAAATATGGGATAGAGCTTTGTAAAAGGCTGACAGTTTCTCTGCTTGTTGGAGCAGTGGTAGGGCTGGGCACAGTAGTGTGTGACTGACTCCTGGAGCACTCATCAACCCTATCTGCCTAATGGTTGTTAGGAAAGGGGCCAGTCCTGCCCAGATCTTTATATTTGTATTAGATGTATTCACAGAATGGTGATTATTCTACTATTTTCAATCTATCCCTCTCCTCCACTTTAACTATCCATACAGACTGAACTGAGATGGTCTTCCACTGGTGTTCCCTGGGGACCCTCAAAAGGGTAAAAGAAGAAAAGAAAACCAACATTATGAAGGCACTTGTTTTGTGCCATTGGCATTTCATGTCTTCATTTAATATCTACCATAGATCATAGAGTGTTTTCATAATCTGCCTTTAACTGACTAAAGAGGAGGCCAGGGAGGTTAAGACATTGAACAGAGCCACACTGGTAGCTAGCTAGGAGCAGGACTGACATGACTCAAGATTGGTACTAGGAGCACACTCTTCAAAGCGGCCATTGGCTAAGGAAGCCCAGGAAGAAGAAGCATGGAACAGTTGGGAGTTTCAAAGGAGAATGCCTGCAGGCCACTTACCTTCCAGCCCAGAGATGGGAGCTGAGAGGAGCGGCGAGGAGGAACTGTGCTTCGCATGTGTGAGTGAAGAACAATTCCCTATCTGTGATCTGTGCAAGCAAAAGCAGAAAGGGGAACGAAAAGCACAAATATCACCAAGGAGGCAGCTTTGAGCTGACAAACAAGGCAGAGAGTGAACAACCAACGTCCTCCCATCATGCCCCGAAGCACAGCCCCAAGGCCTTGCAAAATTCCTGCAACAGTGAGCAACATCTCCACCATCTGACGAGTACCCCTTCAAGGTCACCATCAGTCTATTTCTAACAAGCTCATGGCAGTGAGTAGAGTTTTCCCCACTGAGACCTCATTTCAGACTGTCACAATTACTCAGCAAGCCTGAGAGATTCATCCAACTCTCTCTCTCTCTCTCTCTCTCTCTCTCTCTCTCTCTCTCACACACACACACACACACACACACACACACACACACACCTGCTGAAGTAAACTCTTGATACCACAATCAAGGGAAAACCTAAGTTCACCCCTCTATTTGCTTTTAGTTGCATGTCCAACTCACATTCCTGTAGACAATACTCTCTTTCAAAAAAAATGTTAATTTATTTCTTTATTGCTGTGATTTTTTTTACAATTTTTTTTCTATAATCTTTGTTTACATTCCGAAGGCTTGAGTTATGATGACAACAGTTGCCCAGATCAGTTTTCCAGGTTCATTCTTTTGGAAAATGCCAGCTCTTCTCTTGGACTTGAGGGTTGGCCCATATCTTACTGCAGTGGGAGGAAAATGTCTGTCATATCGTGTTACTTTCCCTTGCTGTCTTGAACTTTCTGTCCAGAAGACATAGTAATCATTAATATATATGTGTGTATAATGTATATATGTGTGTGTGCAATATATATATATATGTGTGTGTGTATGTGTGTGTGTGTGTGTGTGTGTGTGTGTGTGTGTATGTGTGTGTGTGTTTACTGGAACTGTAATACAGGGTAGATTTGGCCAGAAGTCACCAAAACATTCTTTTCTCCTTTAAGGATGATGAACCCAAAACAAGTGATACAAGCCCAAGGTAAGCAGAGGCTGGAGTATTGCAGCAAGTTCAAGGAGAGTCGTCTGTACAGAGCGGGATCCTCTCTCAAAAACAGAAATAGAGAAAAACAGAATAACTAAGATAGTGACCCAATCCAGGCCACTAGAGCTGCACTTAGAAGTCTGGAGTTTTCCTTGTCTGGAAAGAGGTTTTTTCCAGCTGTGTCCACTGCTGCTACTCTAGTCCTTCCCTACACAGCCCTTGGCATCCCCTGAAGTGGCTTTCCCACATTTTCTGGTTTGCCTGCTTTCCAAGTAACTGTATTTTGATTATCCTAACATTTTTTCCCTTAAGTAACTGGCTTATTCAAGGGTGGAGTGAATGCTCTTCATTTTTGGCAACAGTGTTAATAGTGTATCATGTCCAAACTATATTATCCTGACTGAAATATGACTAGTATTATAACAGCTTAACACATACATACATACATACATACATACATACACACACACACACAGAGTCACATAGTACTGTGTGTATACATAAAAGCATACATACATATATACACACAGTCACATACATATACACACAGACACATAGTCATACTCACACACAATCACCCAGACACACACACACACACACACACACACAGCTCAATCTCTCCTAAGAGAGAAGCAGCTACTGCCAGCATAGCTCTTCACTCTGTGCTTCCAGACAAGCAAAACCTTGAGGGTGGTGTCCTCAGTGTGGGAAAGCCCTGTACCTCTCCTCTGACTCCTGTAACTGCCCTAGGAAACAATCACTGCCGCGCTGAATGTTTTCAGAACATGTACAAACTGAGGTGCACCTAATTCAGTCTTGGGACAAAAACGCAAATGGAAGCAATACATTTTATGTATTGATGAGAAGGGATGGTGGCATAAATACATACCCATTACGTGTGATTTCATTTATATTTCCAAGTTAAAAATAAGGCAATGACCAGAAGCCTCCCTGCCCCCTTCAGAGTGGGAAAGAAAGCTGGGATTCTGAAAAAACATAAAGATCTACTTGAAATTTTACAACTCTAAGCCAGATTTAAGCCAAAATCTGTCTGCTTATACTATGTATACATACATATTTGTGTGTGTGTGTGTGTGTGTGTGTGTGTGCATGGACACACACATGCATCTGTATGCACAAGTGCGCAAGTGCTCCACAGGCCCTATCTGTTTCAGTGGCAAAGAACAATTTTAGTACAAAGACAGGCACACATATCCAGCACACAAAGTGTTAACAAAGTACTAAAACACATCAGGAAAACCACTTCCAATTTTAACCACCATTTCTATCCATTTAAAATCTCTTTTCTTTTAGGTCCTAGCCTTTTGGCCTCTCTCTTAGTTAATGTAATCATTGGAGAGACGTGATTGTTTAATTAGAAAATACAGCACCACTATTCAAAGAGTTGTCATTACCTAAACTGTAATGGTCAAAGGACAGCCTTTAAAATGTGCTTGACATGTCTATTTAATTTGATTGTATTTATTTCCATATTTCTAAAAATACATTGCCCACAAACGGCTTCTGGGCACAAATTCAAAACTATCTATCAGCCATGCCAACAGTCTCCCCATCAGCTTGCACATTCAGGAAGACCCACAAAATCAGAGTGGTGTCTCCTGCCTTTCCTATTGCTGATGTCCAGTTGTCACCTGGAATAGTAAGAATCTAAGGAGCACTTGGTCTGGACCCAATAGGGAGAGAGGTTTGCAGTTCTCTAAAGGTCCCTTCACAATACCTATTCCCAAGAAAACATGGTTTAGGGCTGTGTTCCCCACTCCAAATACTGCCTCAGACCCATCCCACCATCACTAAAGAAGCTGTACATGGTCACCTGACTAAATTGTAAGGACCCTGGTGTGGGGAAAGGATCAAAAAGTGCTCATATCACCTCTTAAGGACTTATTGGACCATGACCTCATCATGCAGTCTGTTCCTGAACTCATTTCTCTCTCTCTCTCTTTTTTGTTTTTTTTTTTTTTTACAACATTTCTATGCAGTTTATCTCTAGTGGGAATACCAAAGTATGGTTACTAGGAAACACACACACATAGAAGGGGGAGAGAAACAAAGGAGAAAAAGGGAGGAGGGAGAGAGGGAGGGAGGGAGGGAGGGAGGGAGGGAGAGAGAAAGGAAAGAAGGAAGGATAGAAGGAAGAAGAGAGGGAAGGAGGGGGGAGAGAGAAAGAGAGGGGAAGAAATCCCTGGGGCTGGAGGGGGTAGGGGTTGGAAACAAGATTCCAGAGCTGACTCCTAAACAAGGAGGAGTGTTGCTAGGCAACCAAGAGGCAGGAGAATCCAGACTGAGGTGGTGAGGATAACAAGGAAAAAGGCTGCATGCCAATAAATCTATTTGAGTCATCTTTATTAGTCCAGGGGACGGAGGATAAGAGCCCAGACTGGGGCAGTAGAGTAGAAAAAGTGACATAGAGATAAAAGGCACTGAAGGAAACAAGCAAAACCACCAGACTGGACTGATGGAGGTAGAGAAGCAGGAATACAGTGGTGGCCTGAAACGCCACCCCTGGAATAAGAATTCAGGTAGGGAGGAGGAGGGGCGAGGAGGGGAGCTGGCTGGGGCGTTAAGTTGGCTACGCCTGTGCAGCATCCTAGAGATGTCGTAGGCAGCAGCTGACTTGAGTGGGATGTTGAGCTGTATCTGGAGGTTAGACCTTAGAGATGAGCAGGTGCCAAGCAGGTAGTGGATGCTGACCTTGTTAGTAAAGCAGCTTCCCAAATCTTAATGGGCCCAGAAATCATTTGTTAATATTGTTAGGAGAGATATAGCTCTTCAGTAGGGCCAAGGTAAGAGGTGAGAGTTTTAATGCATTTCCAGGTGATGCTGATACAGTTGCTATGTCAACCACATTTTGGACACCAAGATATTAGACTCTTCCAGGGTCCTGAGGAAGAGCGCATAAAGGAAAAGGTGTCTTGGAAATACAGAGGCTTTGGAGCCAGCCCATGAAGACACATATGGGAAGTTCAGATGTGCAGCACTGTAAAATTTGAACATCATCATGTGGACTCACATGTAGAAGGGTCAGAAGAAATCACAGTAAGAAGCTGGCCATCTGCAAGTCAAAGGGAGAGGCATCCAAAGACCCCAACCTTGCAAAGAGATCTTAATCTAGGATTCCCAGAACTATTAAGCCAGTATGTCTACAAGTGAAGCTGCCCCATTCGAGGGAATTACTGTCGCATCCACAGCAAACACACAGGTCTTTAATAATGGCTCCTTAAAATGAACAGTACTATTGCAGGGGTGTGGTCCCTGTCTCTCTCTCTTACAGGACTAGAAGCTTCCTTGCAGATCTTTGTCTCCCACCCTTCTGAGATTCTACTGACTCCTATAAAAGGGCTTTGCTCATGGTAGAGGAATACAAGGAGCCAGGAGCAGAGTTGAGAGAGAGAGAGAGAGAGAGAGAGAGAGAGAGAGAGAGAGAGAGAGAGAGAGAGAGAGAGAGAAAGTCCAGCTAGAAGTGGCCACTCTTTGGATGGTACATTCCTCCTAGGTATGGAGTCTTGGAATAGAAAGGACCCTGGGCCTGTGACTCTCTGCCCAAGATAACTGGCATCTTTATTAGGAGCAGTGTTATTTTTTTTATGAGTCTTATATGATATATGTAAGCAGGTGACAACTGATTCCAGTTACGAATTAATATAAAAGGACTATCTAAAGGATTAAACAATTTCTACCCAATCTGTATTTCTAAAACTGAATATGTAAGGTGTGTGGTTCTCTTGAAACTGTCCTGTATCACTCCCAGTTTCCAACACTTATCTAAAAAAGTATAACTTCTTGGTTATTAATGCTCAAATAACTACCATTAGAAGCAGTTCAAAATCCCACTTTAGGTCAGTCTAATTGAGAAAATCCCATATAGTTTCAAGAGCATAAGAATACAGAATAAGGGTGTTTTGAGTTTCCTTGGATTGTTTCAGTTATGGCTGGCACCTAGCTGGACTTCTCAAAAAGCACATCACAATACCCCCAACTGTCTGTATGGTCAATATGTTCAAAGAAAGAGAGTGAAACATAGAAAGGTCTTAATTAAGCCCTAGTTTCAAAACAAAGGAAGAGGTGGATTCTATCTCTGGGTCTTCTAATTCTGAAGCATCACACTTCATACATTCTGTTGAAAAGTTCTTCATCTATCCAAGGTTACTTACGATATTTTTACCCAGATTCACCTCAACAGTGTGTTTCTCACAGATGAATCTACAAAGAGGCTGAGAGCCCATCTGCAGCAGGCAGATGCAGGGAACTTTTTGATGCACCCAGGACCATAGTCACCTTTTTCCATGTAGCAATGCTATGTTCGATGTTAGTCAACAGGTCCCTAAATCCAATTCAAAGAAGACCACCATCTTAGACCTAAGTTTTTCATTCTATAAGCCATTCAAGTGGTCTTTATGTTTACCAGAAAGTTTCAGAGAGATTTGGCTCTTTCTTGAATATTGTCTCCATAATCAAAATTAATCTGTCATCCTGGAGATCAAAGAGCTGTAAACTCACAGCTGGATTCCCCCAAACTGCAGGACTCCCAGAACTGAAAACACCATTGAGTTCAAGAATTGTAATTACAATATCTAAATGGCCTCTCTCTCTAACAGGCTTTGAAGGAAGCCTCTAGAAGGACCACTATAAGCCTCAAATTATAAGAAATGATAGTCGTGTCATTTTACAGGTCAACATCTTTTGATAGCCTCTAACCTGCTTATTGGCCTCAGAAATCTTAAGGGCATACTGTGATACCTACTATAGAAAGGGCAAACTGGAGCAGGGAAGTAGACAGAAATCAAAAAGCTGGAAAACATGGCACCAGGCCTTTAAAAGTCTTCCATGATCACCCCCCCCAGCTCCATTTATCAACAGGAACTCCAGGAGACATGCCGTGTTTGAGTGATCTAGTGCATTATCTCTACAGCTGACACCAGGAGCATAATAAGCTTGTTGACTTCCAGGAGCAAACACAAAACTACAGCTCAGGATCTAAGACTTAGCTCCTCTGCAAGTAGTCCATTGCCCATGGGGAGCTGCAAAGCATTGTGACATAGCATATTGTAAGGTGTTGAGGGCAGAGGTTGAGGAAGTAAAGCAAAGCCAACTGGTTCTTCCAAGTGACGTCAGGAAACTAGGTCATGTGTGCAGTATAAAACAAGTCGTCACAGCCACCAGGGTAGTAACAGATGGTTGACCTTGGTGATATTGATGGAACATGTTGGACACAGAAGTATCAAAAGATAGTCAAATAGAAGCTTTCTGAAACAGCTCCAGCATGGACTTGGGAATAATATCAGGCAACAGAAAGCCACCAGCATAGTAGAACCTTTCTCGCAGTGGAAGCTATTGATTTGAAGTGAAATAACAAGATGAGAACAGCCTTGGATCTAAGGCTCCTCTGGTTGCTGGCCTGATGTTATGCTTAATAGAAAGCTATCAGAAGGCTTTTCAGCTAAGCTTCCCTGGCCCTGAGAATTCATTAGATATAAGACAGATGACTTGGTTTTGTGGCTTCAGCCTCTTCTATGGACATTAAAATTATCTAAGTCTTGCTCAGCAACCTGCATAGGAAAGAAAACTAATAGGGAAGACAACTGTAGATTTGAAAACTAAGAAACTGGATTCAAATCTCAAAGTCACTCCGTAATACATAAGTTGATTATATGCCTGGGAGGGACAGGGTGATGGGCAGCTGGTACCCTGCCTTTTTACTGTGCACAGACCCTCGACCCTCATCTTTGTCTCCCTGGATATTGTGTTAACATCACAACAACACAGTTGAGTGTACAGGCCATTAAGACTTCTATAGAATGGGTTTACATACACATCTTCAAAACAGGTGCTATGCTATGTCTATTTTGCAGATGAAATGCAGCTTTTCAGAGTAAGGGAGCAGCCCAAATTCATGTAATGCTAACAGTCATTTGGAAACCCTACCCTTGCCAAGTAGAAGAATTGTCCGGAAATTTTTATGAATTTGCATTAAAAGAATAAAGGACCATTCTTGTGATGAATAAAAAGGGGGGAAATACTATTACATTACTGTTATTTTTATCAAGAAGGGCCCACAAGTTCTTTACTATCATAAGTCAACTGGGTCATAATATTCGATTTTATAAGAATCAGTAAGATAATTGTGGGACCCACACTTACCATTCCGTCACTCAAGATGCTGAGTCACACTGTGGGAGGCCACAGACAGTGAGGGGGTAGGGTGTGTTTGAAAACAGCATAAACAACAGGCAGAGATACTGCCTCCCTCCACAAAAAGAGTACATAAGATCTGTGTTAGAAAAGATTGTTTCTATATATTAACAATTGAAAAAACAAAACCCATTGTTAGTTTAAAAATAAAATATTAAGTGTAATTCAGGTATGTGTCTGTGTGTGTTCATATATACAGAACTTCCACTTGCACATAAAACTATTCTATTTTGTTTTGTTTGGTTTGGTTTGGTTGGTTGGTTTTTTTTGTTTTGTTTTGTTTTGTTTTGTTTTGTTTTGTTTTGTTTTGTTTTGTTTTTTCAAGACAGGGTTTCTCTGTGTAGCCCTGGCTGTCCTGGAACTCACTCTGTAGACCAGGCTGGCCTCGAACTCAGAAATCCGCCTGCCTCTGCCTCCCAGAGTGCTGGGATTACAGGCGTGCGCCACCACCGCCCGGCTGGTTGGTTGGTTTTTGAGACAGGATTTCTCTATGTACCAGTCCTGGCTGTCCTAGAACTCAATTTGTAGACCAGGCTGTCCTCGAACTCACAGAGACCTGCCTGCCTTTTCAGATCACAGAGATCTGACCACGCCTGGCTGGTTTTTGTTTTGCTGTCCCTGAGCTCCTAAATCTTTATGCCTGCTTCTACACCCCAAGTTCTGGGATGACAAGAATGAGCCACATTTCTAGACTAATGCACATTTCTTGTAATGAGGTTTTGAAATTACTAACAATACATAGTAGGCTTAAGGAGGAATCAGCGTGGAAGGTTGTTTTTGTTTTTAACCAATACAATCATGGGAGAGACTTTTTGCTACTTTTGTCATAGGACACATCGTAGAAAAGACGGGCAGCCTCCATGACCTTTACCGTATATACTGGTTAGATGTAGGCTACAAGTGACCCTCCATGGAGGCAGAATGAACTGCCAAAGAGATGGATTAGGCAAGGATGTGACTCACTGGAAGGCTGCCTCAGGGTCTGTCAGCTACAAATTAAAAGAAAGAAAAAAAGCAAGCTTTTCATTAATAAATTCTACAGTGTTTGAGAAATCCTAAGCAAAAGAAAAAGATGTAAAGTAAAAAGATAAACATTGAAAAGAAAATTATTCTTATTGCTACACAGTACATTCCTTTAAAAAAAAATACCTTCTACTCCTGGGCATATACCCAGAGGATTCTCTGACATAAAATAAAGACGCATGCTCCACTATGTTCATAGCAGCCTTATTTATAATAGCTAGAAGCTGGAAAGAACCCAGATGTCCCTCAATGGAGGAATGGATACAGAAAATGTGGTATATTTACACAATGGAATACTACTCAGCAATTAAAAACAGTGAATTCATGAAATTCTTAGGCAAATGGTTGGAACTGGAAAAAATCATCCTAAGTGAGGTAACCCATTCACAAAAGAACACACATGGAATGCAGACACTGATAAGTGGATATTAGCCCAGAAGCTCTGAATACTCAAGACATATTCACATATCAAATCATTCCCAAGAAGGAAGGAAGGAGAGGGCCCTGGTCCTAGAAAGGCTTGACACAGCATTTTAGGGGATTGCCAGGACAGAGGAGTGGGAGGGGGTTGATTGGAGATTGGGCAGAGGAAAAAGGGCTTGCGGGACTTATGGGGAGGGGGGAACCAGGAAAGGGAAAATCATTTGGAATGTAAACAAGGAATATAGAAATTTAAAAAATGAAAATAAAAAAATCGATGCACATGAATAAGTGATTGAAATATATTGACATTCAGAAGTTTGGATGTAAGAAACTTGAGATTATCAAAACAATATATACAAGAGGTTTTAATATTTACTTGGTGTTTGTGGGTACAACACATATTGTTGAAATATACTGTACCAGATGGACATTTATGTGCATTAAGTGCCCAAGGAGGCCAGAAGAGATGTCAGACGCCCTGACAGTGGGTCTACAGTGAGTGTGAAAAGTGTGACATAGTACTGAGAACCCAACTGGGGTCACCTGCGAAGGCAGCAGGTCCTCTTACAGGACCTGCTGAGACATCTTTCCAGTCCAACAAAAGAGTTTTTAAAATTATTTCCAGCAGCAGGGAAACATCGTGAAATGATTCTAACACAAACTGTGACCTACATAAAGCTGCAGTTCTCAGGGAAAGGGACACAAGGAGCCTTGCATCACAAGGGAGGAGCCACATGGCCAAGCTGAGGATGGCTTAAGCTGAAATTAATGTGTGGCTTTCTATTAAACTGTTTTTAAGAATCCCAACCTGCCTTTAACAAAATGAGTTTTCAGTTTACCTATAAAATAAGAGAATATGAATTTTAAATGAGGATGTACAATGCATTTTATAACACCATAACATTTAAATAATGTAACATTTCTAAAGAAAAATAATAGGATCAAGGGAATAACCCAGAAAAAATAGTTTTATTATACATCATCATCTTAAACCAATGCCTAGACAAACTGAAGTAAGCGTGGGGGCAAACAGCTAACAATGAGGAGCATGTTATATTTAAATAATTACATCATCCTAGATACCAAGAGGAAGTTCTAATGAAGACTATATAGAAATAAAAAATTAAAAGTAGGTTCATTTCAATTCTCTTAGAAAGAGATTTTTTCCCTTTCAGAAATGATGGAAGTTCACAGTGGAAAACAAAGGCAGACAGACCAGGGAAGTGTAAGGAAGGATCTCATGCACAAGCATAGCCCTTCAGATGGATTCATGTTCTTTCAAAAATTAGTTTTGCATCTTGAAAAGCGCCCTTCCAAACATCACATCCATTAGAATGTTTGTAGTATAAAAGGAAAACAACAGTGATAACCAGCAAACTAGGGAGAGTAACTGAGGAATGAAAAGAACTGACAAGAAAACCATGAAGACTTTATAAATCAGTCAACAAAGGAAAGAAATGGAGGGTCTGCCAAAAAATTAAATGTGTATTAATTAAAATAAGAAAAATTGTTCAATGTGTGCTACAGGGTCCTCTGTTCTGCTATCAGTCATTTTTTAACTTAAATTTATCAAGCCTTCTCTCTGAGTCCTCTGGGACACACCCAGCTGGTCTGAGTAGCCTGCTGTGTGTGTGTGGGTGGGGGGACTCTATTCTGTCTCCCTCCCCTCCTCTCTGCTCACCGTCAACAGACCCATGGAGCCTGACCCATACAGGTTAGCTTCCCTTCCCCCACCCATCTCCCCGAAGCTGCCCTGAGTCGGCGATCCCCTGCAGATCTTCATACTTCTGCCACCTCTCTGCCCACCTTCATCTGACCTGGTGCTCCTAAATCATACAGACCTGCTGACCAGGAAGCACACAGCCCAAGGATGCCCATCAGAGGTCTGCCATACCAGGATCATCGAGGTTAAACCTGCCCCCTTGCAATACCTACTACAACAGGAACATCCAGGAACCAAAGCCATCCAGATGGCTAAAGACCCTAAAAAGAGCACAAACAAAAGCAAGGATAATATGATACCTTTAGAGCACAGCTACCTTACTACAGCAAGCCCTGGATATCCTAACAAAACTGAAGCACAAGAAAATTAACTTTAAATGCAATCTTATGAAAATTATAGAGGCCTTTAGAGAGGAAATGAGTAAATCCCTTAAAGAAATACAGGAAACTGCAATCAAAGAGGTAGAGGTCATTAAAAAGGAAACAAATATATCCCTCAAAAATATATATGAAAATACAATTAAGCAGATGAAGGAAATAAAACTGTGCAAGACCGGAAAGTAGAAATAGAAGTGATAAAACACAAGATGAGGGAATTCTAGAGATGGAAACCTAAGGGAGAGAACAGGAGCAAAGACGCAATCATCACCAACAGAATCCGGAAGATGGAAGAGAGAATCTCAAGTGTAAAAGATACAATTGAAGAAATTGACACATCACTCAAAAAAATGTTAAATCTTAAAAAATTCCTGACACAAAACATCCAGGAAATCTGGGATATCATAAAAAAAAACCTAAACTAAGAAGAATAGGAATAGAAGAAGTTGAAGAGCCCCAGATCCAAGGCCCAGAAAATATTCTCAATAAAAATCATAGAAGAAAACTTTCTGAAGAAAGAGATGTCTATACACATACAGGAAGTTTATAAAACACTGATTAGACTGGACCAGAAAAGACTCCAGCAGACTTGGTATTTGGTGAGGGTATGCTTCTTCATGGATCTTTTCAATATCTTCTCGCATGGTAAAAGGTATCTCTTTTCGATTAACGGCACTAATTGCACTCATGAGAGTAGACCCTAATATCCTTCTAAAAGCCCTTGTTCCTCATATCACCATATCGACATTTAGGATTCTGACAAATGACACACAGCCTTTTGCTCTTTGGAATACCCCAACCTCAGCACCCTTAAATTTTGATAGACAGTGTGAACACGAAGACAATGGAGGCATGGCTATTAATGGGGAAAAGGAAGAGCATTTTCTCAAGCATGTATCTACTCAGATGAGCATTGACTCACTGAAAAAGCCCAACATGAGGATCACACAAATCAGCCACCAAAGAACTCATCGTAGATTAATGGACAAACTGACTTCCATGATGTTTATGAAACCAAACCCTAGAAAATTTTGTACAACTCTTCTTTCTATAGCTATGTTTCTATAGCTATAGCTTTCTATAGCTATAACAACTGAGTTAACCTTATATTTAAATGGGAACTCATCCCTATTTCTCGAAAAGCAATTATATGCCCTATAAAAGGTTGGGAATTGTTAAGCACTGGAGAAAGAGGCATTAAGCGATTGCAACCAGGACACAGCTGGAAAGGCCCAGGCTCTGTGGGACATCCCCACCCTCTGGTGAGCACCTAGGCTGCGTTCTGCAACCAGCTCCCCGGCCCCTAGACCAGCGGTGTAGCGGCGGGCCTCCATATTACAACCAGGACACAGCTGGAAAGGCCCAGGTAAACACCCCTTCCAGGGCTACACTCACGGGGGTATCTGCTAGGGTCTCGGAGCCAAGCAGGCAGAGCCCCGCCTAGGCTCTGTGGGACATCCCCGAGCCCTCTGGCGAGCACCAAGGCTGCATTCTGCAACCAGCTTGCCGGCCCCTGGACCAGCAGTAGCAGCAGGCCTCCATATTGCAACCAGGACACAGCTGGAAAGGCCCAGGCTCTGTGGGACATCCCCGCCCTCTGGTGAGCACCTAGGCTGCGTTCTGCAACCAGCTCGCCGGCCCCTAGACCAGCTGTGTAGCGGCGGGCCTCCATATTGCAACCAGGACACAGCTGGAAAGGCCCAGGCTCTGTGGGACATTCCCGTACCCTCTGGCGAGCACCAAGGCTGCATTCTGCAACCAGGTCGCCGGCCCCTGGACCAGCGGTAGCAACGGGCCTCCATATTGCAACCAGGACATAGCTGGAAAGGCCCAGGTAAACACCCCTTCCAGGGCTACCCTCACGGGGGATCTGCTAGGCTCTCGGAGTTTCTTGCAACCAGGACACAGCTGGAGAAGCCCAGGTAGACAGACTCCAACAGGGGCTACAATCGCATGGGTGGCAGCCAGCTTATGATCCCTTAAAGCAGCAGTCACACATATTCACCAGTAGAGAAACAACAGGTGAGCCCAGCCTCACAGGAGATTCAAACACCAGCCACTGACAACAAGGCCAACTAAAACCAGAAATAACCAGATGGCAAAAGGAAAACGAAGGAACGTTACTAACAAAAATCAAGGCAACATGACAGCATCTGAACCCAGTTCTCCAACAATAGGAATCCCTGGATACCCTAAAACACCAGAAAAACAAGACTTGGATATAAAATCACTGGTCAGGATGCTGGTAGCTGAACACATAGAAAAATCTCGTAAAGAAATAGAGGAGAAAATGGATCAAAAGTTAGAATCCTTTACGAGGCAAATACAAAAATCACTTCAAGAAATGCAGGAGAAGATGGATCAAAGAGAAGAAGACAATAAGGAAGAAAGACAAAAGTCACTTAAAGAACTACAGAAGAATGTGGGCCAACAAGTAGAAGCTATGAAAGAGGAAGCACAAAAATCTATTAAAGAAATACATGAAAACACAATCAAGCAAGCGAAAGATCTGAGCACATCCATCCAGATACTAAAAACAGAAGTAGAAACAACTAAGAAATCACAGAGGGAGACAACATTGGAGATAGAAAACCTGGGGAAGAAATCAGGGGCCATAGACGCAAGTATCAACAATAGAATACAAGAGATAGTCGACAGAATCTCAGAAGCCGAAGATACCATAGGAACCATTGATTCAACAGTCAAAGAAAATACTAAATGCAAAAAGGTGGTAACCCAAAACATCCAGGAAATCCAAGACACTATGAGAAGACCAAACCTAAGGATTATAGGTATAGACGAGAGTGAAGATTTACAAGTTAAAGGGCCAGCTAATATCTTCTATAAAATTATGGAAGAAAACTTCCCCAACCTAAGGAGAGAGATGCCCATGAATATACAAGAAGCCTATAGAACCCCAAACAGACTGGACCAGAACAGAAATACATCCCGTCACATAATAATCAAAACTCCAAATGTAATAAACAAAGAAAGAATACTAAAGGCAGCAAGAGAAAAAGGCCAAGTAACATATAAAGGAAAACCTATCAGAATAACACCAGACTTCTCACCTGAGACCATGAAAGCTAGAAGATCCTGGGCAGATATCATGCAAACTCTAAGAGAACACAAACTTCAGCCAAAACTACTTTACCCAGCAAAACTCTCAATTGCCACTGATGGAGACATCAAGGTATTCCATGACAAAACCAAATTTGCAAGATATCTCTCCACAAATCCAGCCCTACAAAGGATAATAGGGGGAAAACACCAAGACAAGGACGGAAACTACACCCGGGAAGAAGCAAGATAGAAACCTCCTCTCATCAAACCGAAAAGAGGATAACTTCTCGAATATAAAAAATAAATAAGATAAATAAATATAATTTCAAAAATGTCTGGAGGTAATAATTACTATTCCTTAATATCTCTTAACGTCAATGGACTCAATTCCCCAATAAAAAGACATAGATTAACAGACTGGATACGGAAACAGGACCCTACATTTTGCTGCATACAGGAAACACATCTCAGTGTTAAAGACAAACACTGCCTTAGAGTAAAAGGCTGGAGGACAATTTTACAAGCAAATGGTCTCAGGAAACAAGCTGGAGTAGCCATTCTAATATCAGATAAAATTGACTTTCAACCTAAAATCATCCAAAGAGACTCAGAAGGTCACTTCTTGCTGGCCAAAGGGAAAATCCACCAGGAAGAGCTCTCAATACTGAACATCTATGCTCCAAATGCAAGGGCACCCTCCTTTGTAAAAGAAACCTTACTAAAGCTTAAAGCACACATTACACCTAACACAATAATTGTGGGTGACTTCAACACTCCACTCTCCTCAATGGACCGATCAGGAAAGCAGAAACTAAACAGGGACACAGTGAAACTAATTGAAACTCTGGACCAATTGGATTTAACAGATATATATAGAACATTTCATCCTAAAGCTAAAGAATATACCTTTTTCTCAGCACCGCATGGTACCTTCTCCAAAATAGACCATATAATCGGTCACAAGACAGATGTCAACAAATACAAGAAGATCGAGCTAATCCCATGCCTCCTATCAGATCACCATGGAGTAAGAGTGGTCTTCAATAGCAACAAAAACAACAGAAAGCCCACATACACATGGAAACTGAACAATACTCTACTCAATGACACCTTGCTCAAGGAAGAAATAAAAAAAGAAATCAAAGACTTTTTAGAATTCAATGAAAATGAAGGTATAACCTACCCAAATCTATGGGACACAATGAAAGCAGTGCTAAGAGGAAAACTCATAGCTCTAAGTGCATCCAAAAAGAAACTGGAGAGAGCATACACTAGCAGCTTAACGGCACACCTTAAAGCCCTGGAAGAAAAACAAGTTAATTCACCCAGGAGGAGTAGAAGACAAGAAATCATCAAACTCAGGGCTGAAATCAATCAAATAGAAACAAAGAGAACCATACAAAGAATCAACAAGACCAGGAGCTGGTTCTTTGAGAAAATCAACAAGATAGATAAACCCTTAGCCAGACTAACCAAAGGACACAGAGACAGTATACAAATTAACAAAATTAGAAATGAAAAGGGAGACATAACAACAGAAACTGAGGAAATTCAAAAGATCATCAGATCCTACTACAAAGGTCTATACTCAAAACAACTGGAGAATCTGGAGGAAATGGACGATTTCCTAGACAGATATCAAATACCAAAATTAAATCAGCATCAAGTAGACCAGCTAAATAGTCCCATAACCCCTAAAGAAATAGAAGGGGTTATAGAAAGCCTCCCAACCAAAAAAAGTACGGGACCAGATGGTTTTAGTGCAGAATTCTACCAGACCTTCAAAGAAGACTTAACACCAATACTCTTCAAACTATTCCACAAAATAGAGACAGAAGGGACACTGCCCAACTCATTCTTCGAAGCCACAATTACGCTAATACCTAACCCACAAAAAGATCCAACAAAGAAAGAGAACTTCAGGCCAATTTCTCTGATGAATATAGATGCAAAAATACTAAATAAAATTCTTGCTAACCGAATCCAAGAGCACATCAAAACGATCATCCACCATGATCAAGTAGGCTTCATCCCAGGGATGCAGGGATGGTTCAATATACGGAAATCCATCAATGTAATCCACTACATAAACAAACTGAAAGAAAAAAACCACATGGTCATCTCATTAGATGCTGAAAAAGCATTCGACAAAATTCAGCATCCTTTCATGCTAAAAGTCTTGGAAAGAGCAGGAATTCAAGGCCCATACCTAAACATAGTAAAAGCAATCTACAGCAAACCAGTAGCCAACATCAAAATAAATGGAGAGAAACTTGAAGCATTCCCACTAAAATCAGGGACTAGACAAGGCTGCCCTCTCTCCATATCTTTTCAATATAGTACTTGAAGTTCTAGCAAGAGCAATTAGACAACATAAGGAAGTCAAAGGGATACAAATTGGAAAGGAAGAAGTGAAACTATCATTATTTGCAGACGATGTGATAGTTTACCTAAGCGACCCAAAAAACTCCACCAGAGAACTTCTACAGCTGATAAACAACTTCAGCAAAGTGGCAGGTTATAAAATTAACTCAAGCAAGTCAGTGGCCTTCTTGTACTCAAAGGACAAGCAGGCTGAGAAAGAAATTAGGGAAATAACACCCTTCACAATAGCCACAAACAACATAAAGTATCTTGGCGTAACTCTAACCAAACAAGCGAAAGATCTGTACAACAGGAACTTCAAGTCCTTGAAGAAAGAAATCGAAGAAGACCTCAGAAGATGGAAAAATATTTCTTGCTCCTGGATTGGCAGGATCAATATAGTAAAAATTGCCATCTTGCCAAAAGCAATATACAGATTCAATGCAATACCCATCAAAATCCCAACTCAATTCTTCATAGATCTAGAAAGAGCAATTCTCAAATTCATCTGGAGCAACAAAAAACCCAGGATAGCTAAAACTATTCTCAACAATAAAAGGACTTCTGGGGGAATCAATATCCCTGACCTCAAGCAGTACTACAGAGCAATTGTGTTAAAAACTGCATGGTATTGGTATAGCAACAGGCAAACAGATCAATGGAACAGGATTGAAGACCCAGAAATTAACCCACAGACTTATGGTCACTTGATCTTTGATAAAGGAGCCACAACCATCCGATTTGTTGAAAAGATAGCCTTTTCAACAAATGGTGCTGGTTCAACTGGAGGTCAACATGCAGAAGAATGCAAATTGACCCACTCTTATCTCTTTGCTCTAAGATCAACTCCAAGTGGATCAAGGACCTCCACATAAAACCAGACACACTGAAACTATTAGAAAAGAAACTTGGGAAGACCCTGGAGGACTTGGGCACAGGGGAAAAGTTCCTGAACAGAACACCAATAGCTTACGCACTAAGATCAAGAATCGACAAATGGGACCTCATAAAATTACAAAGTTTCTGCAAAGCAAAGGACACTGTCAGAAGGACAAAACGGCAACCAACAAAGTGGGAAAAGATCTTCACCAACCCCACATCCGACAGAGGGCTAATATCCAATATATACAAAGAACTCAAGAAGTTAGACCCCAAAGAACCAAAGAACCCTATCAAAAAATGGGGCACAGAGCTAAACAAAGAATTTTCACCAGAAGAAATTCGGATGGCCGCGAAACACCTTAAGAGATGTTCAACATCATTAGTCATCAGGGAAATGCAAATCAAAACAACCCTGAGATTCCACCTCACACCAGTCAGAATGGCTAAGATTAAAAACTCAAGAGACAACAAGTGCTGGTGAGGATGTGGTGAAAGAGGAACACTCCTCCACTGTTGGTGGGATTGCAAACTGGTAAAACCACTCTGGAAATCAGTTTGGCGGATCCTCAGAAAATTGGGCATGGCACTCCCAGAGGACCCTGGCATACCACTCCTGGGCATATACCCAGAGGATTCCCCTGCATGCAATAAAGACACATGCTCCACTATGTTTATAGCAGCCTTGTTTATAATAGCCAGAAATTGGAAGGAGCCCAAATATCCCTCAAAGGAGGAATGGATACAGAAAATGTGGTATATTTATACAATGGAATACTACTCAGCAATTAAAAATAATGAATTCATGCAATTTGTAGGTAAATGGTTAGACCTGGAAAATATCATCCTGAGTGAGCTAACCCAATCACAAAAGAATGCACATGAAATGCAATCACTGATAAGTGGATATTAATGAGCCCAGAAGCACTAAATACTCAAGACACAAATAGCAAGTCAAATGATTCCCAAGAAGAAGAAAGGAGAGGACCCTGGGCATGTAAAGATTGCATCCAGTTTAGTAAAGAAACCGAGGGGGGAGGGGGAATGATTGGGGAATAGTTGGGGGGGAGAAGAACTATGGGAACTATGGTGGGTGGGAACTGGGAAAGGGGAAAGCCTTTGAAATGTAAACATAGAATATAGAAAATAAAAATAACTAAAAAAAAGAGGCATTAAGCGAAACACACACACACACACACACACACACACACACAATTTAACTTTAATTTTAATTAAATGATGAAAAGGGGAAGCAACAGATGACAGATGTGTGGAGAAGGAGGCTTAGTCCAACCTTGGAAGATGGAAAAGTGACAATTGAGATATATTTGAGATGAGGTTAGCTGCCCAAGAAAAAGGAATTTGCCAAGCAAATAGAAGACAGGAGAGAGGTGTGAGTGCTTTGAAGGGAGGATGTCACTCTTGCCATGGTTTTGAGTCTGGAGACAACCTGCTTGGCTCACAAGACCAACTGAAGGCAACGAGCAATGTGAGAAGTGGTGAGAGGAGGTTCCAGTTTCTCAACACACAGAAATTTTGGGACAATGGCACAGACTTCAGGCTCAACCCTTGCAACAGGAAGCTATTCAAGCACTTCAAAAAGAAACAAGAATTCGAGCTGTAACTAGCTCCCTGGTTCTAATACCTAAAGGATTGTGGAGGGGCAAAAGCGGGTGAGCCTTGCAAGTGACAGAGAACAGAAGGCATAACAATTTGAACTGACATTCAAATAGAGATGAGCAAATCCCACCACACCGAGGCGCTGTGAAGGCAGAAGATTTGGAGATACTGGGACGTACGATCAGCTCCATTTTGATTTGTTCCTTCAGGCTGCTACACAAAATTCATTTATGATGTGCCAATTGAATAGTCCGGCTCACCACTGCCTTGTTAGCTGCCCTAACTTCAGAGGGGATTTCTACTGAAGTTTCCATCTCTACAATTGCTGTTCTCATTCTTAACATCTCCAAGTATGTTTGTTCCCTGCTTCATTTTTCTGTACCACAGTCCATTTTAAAAATAATTTCATTCCCTTACTTCTCAGTATTAAACCATTTTGAAATGTAATTGAGATTATTCTTTTCCATCCATCCTGTTTACTCTCACACACACCCTTCCCGTTTCTAAGTTTGGGCTCCCGTTCACCGTCTTCGCCAGCTATTTAATGAGCCTTTATTTCTCCTCTGTGAGTATAAAGCATCATTTACAGCTGCCATGCTCTGTGGCATTACATATTGTTTAGCATGGCGGTTAGGAGTCGCTATATAATTACTTCTCTCTCTCATAACACCCAGGGGAAGAATATGAACACAGGGCTCTTGATGGGTTTGGTCATGTGACATGCATCAGTCAATGAGGTGATACAAACCTAATCCGGGATAGTGGCCGGGTGGTAGAGTTCACTGTGTCTTCTTAAACATGCCCAGTAGGAGAACATGTCTTAAACGATTGCTGATCCCTGGAGAATGAGAAGCCCATGGAAAAGATCTGAACCAAAGCTTCATCTTGGAGCCAACAAAAGACAGGTTCCATTTAGATCAGCCATGTCCCAGACAACTGCTTTCCAGTCACCGAAGCCATATCACCCAGCCAACCTTCAGACTGGGCATGGCCAGTGAGTGTACCGCATGACATAGAGACTTTCGTGGTGGATTATTACACATTTCGTGGTGGATTATTACACAGCTATAATGGTTGTCATGCAGCCTAGACTTTCTCCTAAGAATGGCTCACAAACTCCAGTCCAGGAAGTATTTAGTTCCGTTTTCAAGTGCTATTGTATTTTTATTTTAACTTTTCTTTGATTCAGAGTGATGATCCTAAAGGAATATATTTATCTCAAAGGGTTTCCCAGCTGCCGTCTTGAAATCAGAAGGACGAGTGCAGTGTGGAAGCAGTCGCAGCCATGATTTTAAGTGGTTTAATTAGAAGAACTCTAGAGATGTTTTGGCAAGCCAGGAACAGCACTTGGCAACTACAAATCAGGAATAATTGTACAGTTATAATGAAGGACTGCTCTGGGTGACAGCATGCCTGCCACTTTTTGACATAGATGCCAGGGCCATGCTTCTGATGGGTGATGGTACCATGGGTGTGCCTGTCACTCTACTGATGTATCTGTCACTGACTTCTGCAGGGTAGATTCTGCCCATCCCCAGCCTCTTTGTTGCTCTAGCTCCTGACTTGAAGTTTCCCAGAACAATACGTGATCTAGAGCCAAGCCACAATGCCTCCAGCCCCGTGGAACAATCCTGTAGTGTGTGCAGGAAGGTCCTCTGATATACAGAGGCAGCAAAGAGGCTGACCCAATGACTTACAATTACGGCTTGCTTTTATTGGAAATAAGAACAAAATTTAAACAATAAGCTTAATAGAAGCTTCACCTCTTAATTCTAGTTAACAATAGTCTGATCAATTAAAAGCAAAAGGCAATGGCTATACAAGGAATCCAACTTCTCTCTCGTTCCAGACTTTTAGCCTGATGATTTGCTCACGTCTCTGTCCCTTTGTCAGCGCTCTCTTCCGGGGCTATGGTTTCATTTGCCATGTTCATTTTCCAGAGCTCTGCCAGCTGCACCTACTTCCACCCTACACCTCCTGGTCCACTGGATAGGTCTGATCTGAAAAGGATTCACTTGAGGTAGCTAGCTGGTCTGGGTCAAGAATTTTAAGAGATACTTCAGTGAAACAGTGATCTTTAAAAACGTCATTAGAAGGGCATGCATGAATGTGTGTGTGTGTGTGTGTGTGTGTGTGTGTGTGTGTGTGAGAGAGAGAGAGAGAGAGAGAGAGAGAGAGAGAGAGAGAGATGAATCAAGGTTCAGAGCACATCAAACATAAATTAATGATTTTGCTGTGAAAATCAAGAAGGAAGAAAACAGCTTTCTGAGTTGCCTAGTGATAAACTTTCCACTTAATGTTTTTGGTATATTGGGCCATGTGAATTAACCCACATCATTTTACTATGTGTTTGCTACTTTATTTGTGTGTATACATGAGTTATATATGTGGGCAAGTGTATATGTATTCACATGTATGTGAGTACATGCAAGTGTGGAACGTGTGTGTGTGTGTGTGTGTGTGTGCATGTGTGTAGAGGCTCAACGATGATGTTGTGTCTCTCTCAATCGCTCTCATATTTATTGAGGCAGGGTCTCTCATTGATTGGGAGCTCACCAATTCCTTCTAGTCTAGCTAGCCACCTTGCCCTGGGATCACCTTTCTCTGCCTCCCAAGAGTTGGGGTTATAGCCCATCACCACACCTGACTGGCATTTGTGTGGGTTCTGGGAATCCAAATTCTGGTCTTCATGCATGAATGGCAAACACTTTACTAACCTATCTTTCCAGCCTCTCAAACTACCTTAAATATACACTGACTATACAATGGTCATGTGCCAGGCTGAGCTTGTCCTGGAATCAATGCACAAGGATATTGTGGAAGGATGTGTGGGAAACAATGCACAAGGAAGTTGCTACAACCATTCCAGCTAGGTCTTCCAGTCAGGTGACTCTAATAATATTGCAACATTTCTTTGCCTAAGAAAGCAAATCAGCATCACTGCATGGAATAATCAGAAAGAGTGAAGAAACTATGGAGAAAGAGACCTTGGGGGAGAGGAGAAAGGGCATGAACCTGGAGAGAAAGAAGAAGTGCTTGAGCCACTCCATTGTAATTTAGGGGTCAGAAGCACCTATCAAAAGCACCCTCAAATATGTCTAGCTCTAGTGTACTAGATTATTAGTGTATTATCTAGTACACTCTACTGTACTAGATACTTAGCAGTATCCCATTCGATCTTCTGATGGACCCTAGGAAGTAGGCCATGTGTGAGTTGTCCTGTAGTGCTTACAAAATGAACTCGGGGGCTACAAAGTCAATATGTACTACTGGCTCCATTGCTCAAGCAAGTTATGGAATATCTCATGCCTAAGTTCTTTGTTGTTGTTGCTGTTGTTGTTGTTGTTGTTGTGAGGTTGAAGTAAGTTAATGTCTGCAGAGTATTTGTACTGGGCCTGACACACAGTAAATCAGCTGTTATCAAATGTTTATTCTCATGGATGCTCTTAACATTGAACAGATTTCCCATGCCTTCTGATCCATAAATCAGGACACGTGCGCACATTTGCAGAATCACTTTGAGACGCTGCACAGTGAGATTCTCCGAGCAGAACTGGACCGAAACAAGGCCACAGAGGAGCCAACAGAGCAGAAAACAGCCAGGAAAGGCTGGCCTGGAAGGGTGGGACTCAGCTGGGAAAGCGCGTTTTGAGCAAATACACACTGCACGGCTCAGCGGCATCTCGTGGGACGTTCTCCCTGCATCGTTTCTCTGAAATGCAAAAAAATCTCCATTCTAGGCTGAGAGCCAGAATTTCCATCCCTGGGCCTGATGAGAGAGTGTTCCCATCTCCCGGGCCATTGACAGAGAAAATGGAGCCAAGATTCTATTTTAGCCCAAATGCTTCACATTTCCAGAAATGTGTTTGGATAGTTCACAAAGAACACACCTCTTCTGCTCCCACCAAGAGGTTGTGGGAACTCTGGGGTTCTCTTTAAGCTGTTCACCTCTTGTCTTCTGTAAAATGGCAAACAAGTTTCATCTCCCTCATGCCTCAGTACTCCTTCAATCTACAGAGTCTAAGAGACTATGAACATTTAAAGAGAATAAAAGGGTCCCTCTGAAGCCCTGGAGGCTTATTCAGCACCACCAGGACTAGGAAGTCACTTCAGAGACAAGTCTGTAGTGAGATGCCAGGGTGGGAGTGAGACTCGTGAGCTCACGTGCGAAGTGTGGGAAACAGTGAGTCCGCAGGCTTCACAGGCTTTTGGTTTTGAAGAAGATGGGCAACAGAAGCAGAGCAGGCAGGATATGGTACAGCCAAGCCTTTCTACCCATTTGAGACATGTATATTAAATACTGTGAAAAGCAATCCTCACCAAACAGTGCTTGTGTGTTCATTTATTAGGTAGGATATGTATCCAGGCATAGTTTCTTGCCTTTGGGTGAGTTTGGGCCATTTCTGCATCATGAGTGGTGATTGTCTAGTGGACTGGACTGCTGCAGCTGAGTGGTGGTGGTGTTTTGCTAAAGGACTGGATTGCTGACAATGAAGATAGGAATAGCCACAAAGAAATATTTGTAAACATGGGGAGGGACCACAACCCCCATTTCCTATTAGCCTTCCTTTTCCACTACCCTGGTGGGTGGTGGGCTGGGAGGGAGGGTAAAGCATCTAAGAACCCCTAGGAAAGGAGGTTTGGGAAAATCTAAGCCTGCAGACCGGCGATCTCAGGCTCCTGCAGCTGACTTCTCGGCCCAGACAGACTAGAACCTGAAACTGAGAGAGAAAATAAAACCGTTCTAGCCTTAGTTAGTTAGTTAGTTAGTTAGTTAGTTACTTTTGGTCATAGTATTTTATCATGGCAACAATAAGGGTTTGAATGAAAATGGCTCTCACAGGCTCATGTGTTTTCACATTTGGTTCTGAGTTGGTAAACTCTTAAAATTAAGAGGTGTGGTCTGCTGAAACAAGTGGATCACTTTTGGGACTTCAAAATAGTTTTGGGATTTCCAGTGTCCTCCTCCTCCTCCTCCTCCTCCTCCTCCTCCTCCTCCTCCTCCTCCTCCTCCTCTCTCTCTCTCTCTCTCTCTCTCTCTCTCTCTCTCTCTCTCTCTCTCTCTCTCTCTCTCTCCCTCTCATCTCTTTTTCTACAACACCACAGATCAAGATGTGTGCTCTCAGCTCCTCCTTTACTCCTCTCCCATGAAATCTAACTCTCTGAAACCATAAGCCAAGTGTACTCTTTTGTAAGTTTCCTTGGAAATGGTGTTTTACCACAGCAAAGGGAATGAACCGATAAAGCAACAGAAATCAAATTAGGACAATGGCCCTCTTTTCCTCCCTACCCACACGACATCAACTCTCCTCATCTCTCCATCTCTAATTGTTTTCCGTCCTTCCACCTTAGTTCTTTTGTAAAATCTAAGTGTATTTTTGTGGGGGTTAGGATGGGGTTGTTGTATACCATGTGTGCATGGGTGCCTATGGAGGATAGAAGAAGGACATAGGAGCCCCTGGAATGAGAGTTGCAGAAGGGTGATGAGCCACCCACCATGCGAGCAGCAACTGCCCTTAGCTGCCAAGCCATCTTCATAAGGCCCCTGTCACCTGCTGCTTTTCTGAATATATATCCCGGCTAGTTTTATATCCGCTTGAGAAAATGCCTCCATAAGACCAGCTTGTAGGCAAGCCTGGAGGGCATTTACTATATTAGACTGAAGTTGGAGGGCCCAGCCCATTGTGAGTGGGGCCACTCCTTGGCTGGTAACCCTGGATTCTATAATAGGGTAGACTGAGCAAGCCCTGGGGAGTGAGCCAGTAACAGCTCACCTCCACGGCCACTGCAACTGCTCTGCCTCAGGTTCCTGCCCAGTTTGAGCTCCTGACAGGACTTCCTTCAATGGTAGGTTATAATGTAGAAGTATAAGTCAAACAAACCCTTTTTCTTCTCTGAAATTTGGTCATGATGCTTCATTCTGGCACTATTAACACTCACCAGGACCGTTTCCAAGGACTATTAGTTGGTGTTAATTCAAACTTTGTGAGCGAGATATTGAGTATTTAGCCATATTTAAGCACATCACAATTTGGTAGAATTTTTCTTTGTGATAACTCAATTCCATGGCAAAAACCAAACAAACAAACAAAAAACCTTAAGATGTGACTGCATTGAAACTCTTTAAAGTACCTGTGACATCTTTCATAAAGATAGGTTCTGTAGACTGGCAGGTTCACAATAAGGGTCTGTGGAGAGAAGATCGGGGGTGGTCTGAGTCACAGAGACGGTACAATGATCAGCAGGTTATTAGTTGCATCCCCTCCCAGATATTTGGGCAGATAATGGATCGGCATCTGTCCTTTGAAGGAACAACCGTATATGTTTCACACTCCTGATTCTTCTGGTGTGCTTACTTGTGAACACACAACCCCCTGCCTCACACATTCTCCCATTCTGTTATATATCCTGTGCTAAT
This sequence comes from Apodemus agrarius, assembly GCA_964023405.1. NCBI lineage: Eukaryota > Metazoa > Chordata > Mammalia > Rodentia > Muridae > Apodemus > Apodemus agrarius. Next base: position 63,575,610 of record OZ030016.1, read on the forward strand.
GGCAGAGCATTTTTCCCCTATAGATTGAGAACTACTTCAAGACTCCACGTCTTCAAAGTCCCATCGTTTCCATCCTTTGCATCCTCTACAGTAATGCTAGAATCTGCCATCTCAGACCTAGATTGACCTCTATCCCAAGTGGTCACACACTCTGTGTTACATTCTTACTCAAATCTATACCTTTATTTTATCAATGTATTTTCATTGTTCATAATAAAATTTACTCTTAAAGCTTGTCCTGTCCTGCACAATACCTGTGCAATCACAGCCCTGGCCTTGCAAGTCTGTGCTTTAATACACACTAAAATAAATGCACAATTATTAGAACAGGAATACACACATACCTCTACCACTTAGGATCAATCGGTTCACTATCTATGATGTGTACAAACCACACCTAAGGGCCTGTGATAGGATAGATATGTACTTATTATAGAGAAGATCTGACTCTTAAAGGCGGAAGGGAGAGCTTATGCATCCTGAGTGAGCAGAAGATGTAGTAAGAGAGAGATGCTCTTGATAATGTGGGGGAACATAGGGGGCACATACATCCAAAGGTTTGTAAGTACACATGAGCCTGGCTAATCCTTGGAGAGGAATAGGTGTATACTTACAACATGTTAGTTTGTTCAGTAAGTAAAGATGTTTGTGTTTCAGTGTTTGGTTTGTTTGTATGTGTTGTCATTCTGCTTTATTGAGACAGCTGTCCTCAAACTTGGAGCAATCCTCCAGGCTCATCCTCCTGATTGCCAGGGTTACAGGCTCCACCTCCATCCCCAGCAGTTTATTTGGATAGGTATGGACAGTCTTTTAACTTCCATCAACATGGTTTATTTGTAGCTTGAGGATTAGCACTAGAAAGAACAGACAGGATTTTGTTAGTCAAGTCTGAATGGACACAGGTGGCATGGTTTTTCATCTTACCTGAATCCCTGAATCGTAATGGCCATGGGATGCTATTAATGGGCTGAATTCTGATCACGGCATTTTGCCTGTAAAAGAGTGAAATATTTTGCAGCTGCTGTTGCTGTTTATAGTTTTTCTCTATTCTTGAGATTTTAACATATTTAAACATGAAATAGATCGATCATATCTGTGGAGAATATAAAGGAAGTGTGCTGTTTTTTTTTCTATTGAAGGGTTAAATAAGACAGAATGCTGCTCTAAAAAATTATAAAGAAACCGCTTGGTAGAGATTCAAATTCCTCCAGGGTCAGCACTTCTTTTACCATTTTTTCTATTGAAGGGTTAAATAAGACAGAACTTTACTCTAAAAAAAAATTATAAAGAAACCACTTGGTAGAGATTCAAATTCCTCCAGGGTCAGCACTTCTTGAAATCAAAATATATGCTCAAGGTTGCACTCAGAGCTATAGCTTGCATTCTGCTTATCAATTGTATTACGTTACATCAGCCAATCATGTAAGAATGTGAGGCTGAGCTCTGACCACTCAGAGTCAGGCACAGGACCCCTTTATGTTATGAGTTTAAAAACTAGAAAGATCCCTGAAGGGTGTGCTCACCGGCTGCTTTAGCTTGGCTCTACAACCTTTTGCAGAAACAAAACGTTCTGCCTTGCCAAATTGCTGTGGGTTGTGTGGTCATTTTCTTGTGATTCCAGAGAGTGCATATTTATTCCCTCACTCACTCTCCAATTGCCCCAAATCCCAGCAATGTGTCCCTCTCTCAACAGTTTTATCATCATTCCTCTTCCTCCTCTTCCTCCTCCTCCTCCTCCTCCTCCTCCTTCTCCTCCCCATCCACCTCCTCCTCTTCCTCTTCATCATCATCCTCTTCTTGTCTAACCCACTAAGTCCAGTTAGGGCTGCCCATATTTTCATGGACACAGGGCCATCCACTGGAGCAGTGGAAACCTAGTAGTGGCTATACACTCAAGGAAAATTATCCACCCCCAGGAAGCAGCTATCAACTATCAATAGCTCCTGAATAAGATGCTGAGCCTGGAGAATATCTATGTGACCTGTGCTGGAATTGTGGCTGGCTTATTCCTGGGCAGACAAACACAGCTGCCTTAAATCTCCGAATGCAACAGCCATGCAATTCCCCAAAGGCTGCATTGTACATAGAGAGCCCTTCGCATTCCTTCTACTCTCCTCTAACACCATGCTCGAGTTGGGGGTTTAACATCATCCCACTTAGGGGCAACTGGAGATGCTGACGTGTTTTTAGCTTAGACATTTGAATTAGAAAGAGCATCTTCTCAAGTTGCTTGAGTAGACCAACCACCTTTTTCAGGAAAGCATGCAGGTTGTAAGCTGTGATGCCTCCCATATCATAAAAGGAGAATTTGTAATGAAGAAAAGCATAGATTTTAACAGTTATTTTCCATTATCCACCTTTGCTTTTATGTGCCCTTTCCCCTTTTGAAACACTGTCTCTAACCTTCATGATATCGTTATGAATTTTACATTTCTGGTAAACCGTCTCCATCACCTTGACAAAGGTGCTCCCAGAAGCCTCTGACGTCCACAGAGACTGCTTGCTAGGACTCTCGCTGATGCACCAGCTAGCTCTGCCATTGCACGGAGAGGGTGGCGAATGGATGAGTCCAACCTGTGAAGTCTTATCCTTGCAATAAAACAAGGTGAGTTCAAATCTCTTGTTAGATCTGGTGAGCTGTTTGTCTTTTTTTTTTTCATATCACAGTTTCTTTAATTATTTAGAGAAATTTGATACAAAACTATTATTTTCCATTAAATAGTTAGTAGAATTTACTAGAAAAAAACAATTGGATCTGAGCTTTCCTTTTTTTTTCTTTTTTTCTTTTTATTTTCTATATTCTATGTTTACATTCCAAAGGCTTTCCCCTTTCCCAGTTCCCACCCATCATACTTACCATAGTTCCTCTCCCCCCCAACTATTCCCCAATCATTCCCCCCCCCCCTCGATTTCTTTACTAAACTGGATGCAATCTTTACAGGCCCAGGGTCCTCTCCTTCTTCTTGGGAATCATTTGACTTGCTATTTGTGTTTTGAGTATTTAGGGCTCTGGCCTCATTAATATCCACTTATCAGTGATTGCACTTCATGTGCATTCTTTTGTGATTGGGTTAATTCACTCAGGATATTTTCCAGGTCTAACCATTTACCTAAAAATTGCATGAATTCATTATTTTTAATTGCTGAGTAGTATTCCATTGTATAAATATACCACATTTTCTGTATCCATTCCTCCTTTGAGGGATATCTGGGCTCCTTCCAATTTCTGGCTATTATAAACAAGGCTGCTATAAACATAGTGGAGCATGTGTCTTTATTGTATGCAGGGGAATCCTCTGGGTATATGCCCAGGAGTGGTATGCCAGGGTCCTCTGGAAGTGACATGCCCAATTTTCTGAGGAACCGCCAAACTGATTTCCAGAGCGGTTTTACTATTTTGCAATCCCACCAACAGTGGAGGAGTGTTCCTCTTTCTCCACATCCTCGCCAGCACTTGTTGTCTCTTGAGTTTTTAATCTTAGCTATTCTGACTGGTGAGAGGTGGAATCTCAGGGTTGTTTTGATTTGCATTTCCCTGATGACTAATGATGTTGAACATCTTTTAAGGTGTTTCTCGGCCATCCGAATTTCTTCTGGTGAAAATTCTTTGTTTAGCTCTGTGCCCCATTTTTTGATAGGGTTCTTTGGTTCTTTGGGGTCTAACTTCTTGAGTTCTTTGTATATATTGGATATTAACCCTCTGTCGGATGTGGGGTTGGTGAAGATCTTTTCCCACTTTGTTGGTTGCCATTTTGTCCTTCTGACAGTGTCCTTTGCTTTGCAGAAACTTTGTAATTTTATGAGGTCCCATTTGTCGATTCTTGATCTTAGTGCGTAAGCTATTGGTGTTCTGTTCAGGAACTTTTCCCCTGTGCCCAAGTCCTCCAGGGTCTTCCCAAGTTTCTTTTATAATAGTTTCAGTGTGTCTGGTTTTATGTGGAGGTCCTTGATCCACTTGGAGTTGATCTTAGTGCAAAGAGATAAGAGTGGGTCAATTCGCATTCTTCTGCTTGTTGACCTCGAGTTGAACCAGCACCATTTGTTGAAAAGGCTATCTTTATTCCACCGGATGGTTGTGGCTCCTTTATCAAAGATCAAGTGACCATAAGTCTGTGGGTTAATTTCAGGGTCTTCAATCCTGTTCCATTGATCTGCTTGCCTGTTGCTATACCAATACCATGCAGTTTTTAACACAATTGCTCTGTAGTACTGCTTGAGGTCAGGGATATTGATTCCCCCAGAAGTCCTTTTATTGTTGAGAATAGTTTTAGCTATCCTGGGTTTTTTGTTGCTCCAGATGAATTTGAGAATTGCTCTTTCTAGATCTATGAAGAATTGAGTTGGGATTTTGATGGGTATTGCATTGAATCTGTATATTGCTTTTGGCAAGATGGCCATTTTTACTATATTGATCCTGCCAATCCAGGAGCAAGAAATATTTTTCCATCTTCTGAGGTCTTCTTCGATTTCTTTCTTCAAGGACTTGAAGTTCCTGTTGTACAGATCTTTCGCTTGTTTGGTTAGAGTTACGCCAAGATACTTTGTGTTGTTTGTGGCTATTGTGAAGGGTGTTATTTCCTTAATTTCTTTCTCAGCCTGCTTGTCCTTTAAGTACAAGAAGGCCACTGACTTGCTTGAGTTAATTTTATAACCTGCCACTTTGCTGAAGTTGTTTATCAGCTGTAGAAGTTCTCTGGTGGAGTTTTTTGGGTCACTTAGGTAAACTATCATATCGTCTGCAAATAATGATAGTTTCACTTCTTCCTTTCCAATTTGTATCTCTTTGACTTCCTTATGTTGTCTAATTGCTCTTGCTAGAACTTCAAGTACTATATTGAAAAGATATGGAGAGAGAGGGCAGCCTTGTCTAGTCCCTGATTTTAGTGGGAATGCTTCAAGTTTCTCTCCATTTATTTTGATGTTGGCTACTGGTTTGCTGTAGATTGCTTTTACTATGTTTAGGTATGGGCCTTGAATTCCTGCTCTTTCCAAGACTTTTAGCATGAAAGGATGCTGAATTTTGTCGAATGCTTTTTCAGCATCTAATGAGATGACCATGTGGTTTTTTTCTTTCAGTTTGTTTATGTAGTGGATTACATTGATGGATTTCCGTATAATGAACCATCCCTGCATCCCTAGGATGAAGCCTACTTGATCATGGTGGATGATCGTTTTGATGTGCTCTTGGATTCGGTTAGCAAGAATTTTATTTAGTATTTTTGCATCTATATTCATAAGAGAAATTGGCCTGTAGTTCTCTTTCTTTGTTGGATCTTTTTGTGGGTTAGGTATTAGCGTAATTGTGGCTTCGAAGAATGAGTTGGGCAGTGTCCCTTCTGTCTCTATTTTGTGGAATAGTTTGAAAAGTATTGGTGTTAAGTCTTCTTTGAAGGTCTGGTAGAATTCTGCACTAAAACCATCTGGTCCCGTACTTTTTTTGGTTGGGAGGCTTTCTATAACCCCTTCTATTTCTTTAGGGGTTATGGGACTATTTAGCTGGTCTACTTGATGCTGATTTAATTTTGGTATTTGATATCTGTCTAGGAAATTGTCCATTTCCTCCAGATTCTCCAGTTGTTTTGAGTATAGACCTTTGTAGTAGGATCTGATGATCTTTTGAATTTCCTCAGTTTCTATTGTTATGTCTCCCTTTTCATTTCTAATTTTGTTAATTTGTATACTGTCTCTGTGTCCTTTGGTTAGTCTGGCTAAGGGTTTATCTATCTTGTTGATTTTCTCAAAGAACCAGCTCCTGGTCTTGTTGATTCTTTGTATGGTTCTCTTTGTTTCTATTTGATTGATTTCAGCCCTGAGTTTGATGATTTCTTGTCTTCTACTCCTCCTGGGTGAATTAACTTGTTTTTCTTCCAGGGCTTTAAGGTGTGCCGTTAAGCTGCTAGTGTATGCTCTCTCCAGTTTCTTTTTGGATGCACTTAGAGCTATGAGTTTTCCTCTTAGCACTGCTTTCATTGTGTCCCATAGATTTGGGTAGGTTGTACCTTCATTTTCATTGAATTCTAAAAAGTCTTTGATTTCTTTTTTTATTTCTTCCTTGAGCAAGGTGTCATTGAGTAGAGTATTGTTCAGTTTCCATGTGTATGTGGGCTTTCTGTTGTTTTTGTTGCTATTGAAGACCACTCTTACTCCATGGTGATCTGATAGGAGGCATGGGATTAGCTCGATCTTCTTGTATTTGTTGACATCTGTCTTGTGAGCATCTGTCTTGTGATCTATTTTGGAGAAGGTACCATGCGGGGCTGAGAAAAAGGTATATTCTTTAGCTTTAGGATGAAATGTTCTATATATATCTGCTAAATCCAATTGGTCCAGAGTTTCAATTAGTTTCACTGTGTCCCTGTTTAGTTTCTGCTTTCCTGATCGGTCCATTGAGGAGAGTGGAGTGTTGAAGTCACCCACAATTATTGTGTTAGGTGTAATGTGTGCTTTAAGCTTTAGTAAGGTTTCTTTTACAAAGGAGGGTGCCCTTGCATTTGGAGCATAGATGTTCAGTATTGAGAGCTCTTCTTGGTGGATTTTCCCTTTGGCCAGCAAGAAGTGACCTTCTGAGTCTCTTTTGATGATTTTAGGTTGGAAGTCAATTTTATCTGATATTAGAATGGCTACTCCAGCTTGTTTCCTGAGACCATTTGCTTGTAAAATTGTCTTCCAGCCTTTTACTCTAAGGCAGTGTTTGTCTTTAACACTGAGATGTGTTTCCTGTATGCAGCAAAATGTAGGGTCCTGTTTCCGTATCCAGTCTGTTAATCTATGTCTTTTTATTGGGGAATTGAGTCCATTGATGTTAAGAGATATTAAGGAATAGTAATTATTACCTCCAGACATTTTTGAAATTATATTTATTTATCTTATTTATTTTTTATATTCGAGAGGTTATCTTCTTTTGGGTTTGATGAGAGGAGGTTTCTATCTTGCTTCTTCCCGGGTGTAGTTTCCATCCTTGTCTTGGTGTTTTCCCCCTATTATCCTTTGTAGGGCTGGATTTGTGGAAAGATATCTTGCAAATTTGGTTTTGTCATGGAATACCCTGATGTCTCCATCAATGGCGATTGAGAGTTTTGCTGGGTAAAGTAGTTTTGCCTGAAGTTTGTGTTCTCTTAGAGTTTGCATGATATCTGCCCAGGATCTTCTAGCTTTCATGGTCTCAGGTGAGAAGTCTGGTGTTATTCTGATAGGTTTTCCTTTATGTTACTTGGCCTTTTTCTCTTGCTGCCTTTAGTATTCTTTCTTTGTTTATTACATTTGGAGTTTTGATTATTATGTGACAGGATGTATTTCTGTTCTGGTCCAGTCTGTTTGGGGTTCTATAGGCTTCTTGTATATTCATGGGCATCTCTCTCCTTAGGTTGGGGAAGTTTTCTTCCATAATTTTATAGAAGATATTAGCTGGCCCTTTAACTTGTAAATCTTCACTCTCGTCTATACCTATAATCCTTAGGTTTGGTCTTCTCATAGTGTCTTGGATTTCCTGGATGTTTTGGGTTACCACCTTTTTGCATTTAGTATTTTCTTTGACTGTTGAATCAAAGGTTCCTATGGTATCTTCGGCTTCTGAGATTCTGTCTTCTATCTCTTGTACTCTATTGTTGATACTTGCATCTATGGCCCCTGATTTCTTCCCAAGGTTTTCTATCTCCAATGTTGTCTCCCTCTGTGATTTCTTAGTTGTTTCTACTTCTGTTTTTAGTATCTGGATGGATGTGCTCATATCTTTCGCTTGCTTGATTGTTTTTTCATTTATTTCTTTAATAGATTTTTGTGCTTCCTCTTTCATAGCTTCTACTTGTTGGCCCACGTTCTTCTGTAGTTCTTTAAGTGACTTTTGTCTTTCTTCCTTATTGTCTTCTTCTCTTTGATCCATCTTCTCCTGAATTTCTTGAAGTGATTTTTGTATTTGCCTCGTAAAGGCTTCTAACTTTTGATCCATTTGCTCCTCTATTTCTTCACGAGATTTTTCTATGTGTTCAGCTACCAGCATCCTGACCAGTGATTTTATATCCAAGTCTTGTTTTTCTGGTGTTTTGGGGTATCCAGGGATTCCTGTTGTTGGAGAACTGGGTTCAGATGCTGTCATGTTGCCTTGATTTTTGTTAGTAACGTTCCTTCGTTTTCCTTTTGCCATCTGGTTATTTCTGGTTTTAGTTGGCCTTGTTGTCAGTGGCTGGTGTTTGAATCTCCTGTGAGGCTGGACTCACCTGTTGTTTCTCTACTGGTGAATACGTGTGACTGCTGCTTTAAGGGATCATAAGCTGGCTGCCACCCATGCGATTGTAGCCCCTGTTGGAGTCTGTCTACCTAGGCTTCTCCAGCTGTGTCCTGGTTGCAAGGAACTCGGCCTGCTTGGCTCCGAGAGCCTAGCAGATCCCCCCCGTGAGGGTAGCCCTGGAAGGGGTGTCTACCTGGGCCTTTCCAGCTGTGTCCTGGTTGCAATATGGAGGCCCGCCACTATCGCTGGTCCAGGGGCCGGTGAGCTGGTTGCAGAATTCAGCCTCGGGGCTCTGCCAGAGGGCGCGGGGATGTCCCACAGAGCCTAGGCGGAACTCAGCCTGCTTGGTTCTGAGACCCTAGCAGATCCCCCCCCCCCGTGAGGGTAGCCCTGGAAGGGGTGTTTACCTGGGCCTTTCCAGCTGTGTCCTGGTTGCAATATGGAGGCCTGCCGCTATCGCTGGTCCAGGGGCCAGCGAGCTGGTTGCAGAACGCAGCCTCGGTGCTCGGCCAGAGGGTGCGGGGATGTCCCACAGAGCCTGGGCCTTTCCAGCTGTGTCCCCGGAGGTCTTAAACTCGGGCTGTCTCGGGTACCTTGTTCCGCCGGCAGGGTCTGAGCACCTGGCAAGCTGGCTAGGTCTGGCTTCCCTGCTACCGGCTGGATCTGTTTGTCTTTTTTAAAAAAAAAAATTATTTACATTTCAAGTGTTATCCCCCTTACCTGGTTCTCCCCCCTCCTGGAAACCCCCTATCTCATCTCCCATCCCAGAAACCCCCATCCCATCCCCCTCCCCCTGCTTCTATGAGGGTGTTCCTCCACTCACCCACACACTCCCACTCCCCACCTTGAATTCCCCTACACCAGGGCATCTATTGAACCATCATAGGACCGAGGACCTCTCCTGACAAGGCCATCCCCTGCTACATATTCGGCCAGAGCCATGTGTACTCCTTGGTTGGTAGCTTAGTCCCTGGGCACTCTAGGGAGTCTGGTTGGTTGATATTGTTGTTCTTCCTGTGGGGTTGCAAACCCTGTCAGCTCCTTTAATCCTTTCTTTAACTCCTCCATTGGAGACCCCACACTCAGTGCAATGGTTGGCTGCAGGCATCCGACTCTGTATTTGTAAGGCTCTGGCAGGGTCTCTCAAGAGACAGCTCTATCAGGTTCCTTTCAGCAAGCCTTTCTTAGCATCCGCAATTGTGTCAGTTTGGTGACTGTATGTGGGATGCCCAGGTGGGGCAGTCTCTGAATGACCTTTCCTTCAGTCTCTGCTCTGCACTTTATCTCCATATTTGTTCCTGTGAGTATTTTGTTCCCCTTTCTAAGAAGGATCGAAGCACCCACACTTTGGTCTTCCTTCTTGAGCTTCATGTGGTCTGTGAATTGTATCTTGGGTATTCTAAGCTTTGGGGCTAATATTCACTTATCAGTGAGTGAATACCATGTGTGTTATTTTGTGATTGGGTTACCTCACTCAGGATAATATTTTCTAGATATCATTCATTCACCTAAGAATTTCATGAATTCATTATTTTCAATAGCTGAGTAGTACTCCATTGCATAAATGTACCACATTTTCTGTATCCGTTCCTCTGTTGAAGAACATCTGGGCTCTTTCCAGCTTCTGGATAAAGCTATGAACATAGTGGAGCATGTGTCTTTGCTATATGTTGGAGAGTCTTTTGGGTATATTCCCAAGAGTGGTATAGCTGGGTCCTCAGGTAATACTATGTTCAATTTTCTGAAGAACCTCCAGACTGATTTCCAAAGTGGTTGTACCAGCTTGCAACCCCTCCAGCAGTGGAAGAGTGTTCCTCTTTCTCCACATCCTCTCCAGCATCTGCTGTCACCTGAGTTTCTGATCTTAGCCATTCTGACTGGTGTGAGTTGTAATCTCAGGGTTGTTTTGATTTGCATTTCCCTGATAACTAAGGATGTTGAACATTTCTTTAGGTGCTTCTCGGCCCTTCGAGTTTCCTCAGTTGAGAATTCTCTGTTTAGCTCTCTTCCCCAATTTGTAATAGGGTTATTTGGTTCTCTGGAGTCTAATTTCTTGAATTCGTTGTATATATTGGATATTAGCCCCCTCTATTGGATGTAGGATTAGTAAAGATCTTTTCCCAATTTGTTTGGTGCCAGTTTGTCCTATTGTCAGTGTCCTTTGCCTTACAGAAGCTTTGCAACTTTATGAGGTCCCATTTGTTGATTCTTGATCTTAGAGCATAAGCTATTGGAGTTCTGTTCAGGAAATGTTCCCCTGTGCCCATGTGTTTGAGACTTTTCCCTACTTTCTCTTCTATTATATTTAGTGTATCTGGTTTTATGTGGAGGTCCTTGATCCCTTGGAGCTGTTTGTCTTAAGGGACATCAACCTTCCTTATGCACAGCCTACTTCCTTCCCTGTAGCAACTTGAGCACTATGTCTTTGCAAACAGCCCAGCCCATTGATTCCTTGAATGTCTCCCCACTGCCCCACCTTCCTAATTCTTTCACAGAAACTCCAGAACCACAGCCACGATGCTTCTCACAGGTGCTCCCTCTGCTTTCCAGATGCTGAATATTTCTGCCACCTTCTTGCTCTGCATTCTAATCTGTACAGTGATTTAAACTGTTCCCCTGACCTATGCTTGCAATCACTTCAAAAGAAAACAAAAATGTCTAACTTTGAATAAATAGTTTTAAAACCCTGGTTTGGATCTATATGTGAAGGAGAGTCGAGAGTCATTTTAAACAAGTATTAGCAAATCTCAGACTCAAAGACATTCCCACTTTATAGCCCATTTTCTTCCTCTTTCTTTGTGTCTGTCTGTCTCTCTATCTACCCTTCTCTGTCTCCCATGCCCCTCTTTCTCTTACACACACACACACATACACACACACACAGAGAGAGAGAGAGAGAGAGAGAGAGAGAGAGAGAGAGAGAGAGAGACCCTGCTGACTTCTTAGCCCCTGGTGTTAGGCACACATGTCAAATTCTTGAACTTCAGAATTCTGTACTGTGGTGAGCCTCTCCCGCACTCCCCTCCTGCCTGTATACTTCCTTCCATGACTACTGGATCAATTTTATAGTGTGTTTGGGAAGCTGATGAGGACCTGTGGGGGCAGCCCCAGCTCTGGGCTGAACTAATGAGCCCAGTCTAGCTGCTGCACATGGGGATGGGGGAGTCCCTTGTTCCAGCTTAAAATGCATGTTGGAAAAAGGAAAAAATGCTTTGCCAGTTCTGCAGGAATTTTTTTAATGTCCTACAAGCATTGAGCCCCCAAATATAATTCTGAGATTTTGTCTGACATAGATTTTTTTCAACTTCTTTTAATTGCATAAATGGCTGCCTTTGTCTTGAAGGAAAAATATAATACACAGCTCACTGGGAAGGAACGCTGCCTTGATTGGTGTAATTACGACTTTCTGTTCAAATGAGACACAGATCAGAAGCCAGACAAAGCAGCTCTTTTCCATCACCTTAAAAACTTAAAGGGCTCTCACCTCAGTGTCTGCTTCTATAATTTCTTAAAGGGCCCTCACCTCAGTGTCTGCTTCTATAATTTCCCAAAACAAAAACGGAAGCAAAAGCAAGCTCGTTTACGCTGATGTCATCAAATATCTTCAGTCTCAAAGGGGGACTCCTGCATTTCCTCCATATTGCTATACTACAGTGGAAGCTCTGGTGGGTGATGTAGTAGTATCCTCTTCCAGAAACCAGCATTGCCAGGAGCATGTTCTGGGCACTCTGGAATGTGCAAAACTGCCATTAGTACAGATGGATCTTCATGGTTTAGACTTTGAATATTTTAAAAAAAAAAGTTTGGACTTTTTTTTAATAACAGAGTTAAGAGACAATGACTGAATGGCAGAAAAATATTACAAAGTATCCATCTGCCAAATGAATCCAAAATGTATGAGGAATTCAAGGAACTCAGTGGAAATCCAAATAGTATAATTAAAAGTGGACAAATAATCAGAAAATAATTTTCCAAAGAAGAAATATAAATACTCCAGTGTATGAAATGTTCAACATCAGTAACCATCAGAGAAATGAAACTCAAATCCAAACCACTGCAGGCCCTGTCTGGATGACTGTTATTTTTTTTAATTGACAAATCTGCGAAAGGAACACTCATTCACTGAAGCTGGGGATGTATAAGGGGGTTCAGTCATGATATAGAACAGCATAGATGATCCTCAAAAAAAAAAAGTTTGAAAATACGTGTACTATATATTATTCCACTACCCTATTCTCAGATATATATCCAAAGGACATACAATCAGGATGCCCAAGAAATAGCTGTACCCCCTGAACTTGCAACATAATTTATGGTAATCACAAGAAGACGTCAACTGAGATGCTCACTGATGATCAACAGATAAACACAATGTGGTATGTATTCATAACCGGGTCGTATTCAGCCACAGAAGGGATAAAGTCCCGTGCGATCTGTAGCAAAGCATGGGACTGGAGATTATCATGTGACGTGAAATAAGCCAGGCACAGAAAAACAAATTCCACCTGTCCCTTTCCACAGGGGAGAGCTAAGCCAGTTGCTTCCAAAGTACAGCGAGTGGAACAGAGATGAACCCAAGCTGTGGAAGATGCATGGGAGGAGCCAGCTGGAAGTGAGGCTGGAAACGGGAGGTGGGAGGGGGGCACTCTGCAGCACCAAGGGGCGGCTGAAGTTTACACGCACCTTATAAATGTTAAGACAAAATACAAAGTCATAGTCAAAGATTCCAAACACGAAGGAGCAAGATAAAATGGGAATACAAATTGCACTGATGTGATCATTCTAATGCACATATAGAATTATCATACTATTCCATGAATATATGTGTGTAGTGTGTCTGTATAATTGTTGCATCTTAATTAAAGTTAAAAGTTAAATGAAACCAGAGCTGGAGAGATGGCTCAGTGGTTAAGAGCAGTTGCTGCTCTTCCAGAGGACCCAGATTTGTTCAGTTCCTGGCACCCACATGGGTGGCTCACAATTGCCTGTAACTCCTGCAGCAGGCTATACAACATTGTCTCTGGCCTCAGTGGGCATTGTCACACACATACGCGTCCTTACGCAAACATACTATTTTTAAAATAAAATTTTTAATTAACAATTTTAAACAAAATCATACATAAAAAAAAAAAGTTCACACACAAAACCAAACAAATGAATTCAAGATCCTCAAAGAGTAGCCAGCCCAAATGCCTTCCAGCGGCTTTAGCTTATTTCTAAAAACAATGTGATATCCCTACTATATAGACTATGACTCAGCAGAGAAAAGAAATGAATTATTAATGCGGAGAGCAATAACAGATGAATTTCAGAGAACTGTCGTAACCGGGAAAGCCAGTTCCTGGAAGTATGGGCCGTCGTGAGGGAGCGAAGGAGCGTGGGTCTGTCAGACTGATGGGGTGAGGCACATGTGACGACACTGCTGTGTCTTGACTCTATCAGCTCTAACTGTCCACTTGTGGTATTTCATGTAGTTTTGTGATGCGTTCTCATTGGGGATAACTGGAAAAGAATCCAGAGTTATTTCTTACAACAGCATAAGAATCAATAGTTATTTCAAAGTTAAATTTTTGATATAAAATACCTTGTTTGGTCATGAATGGATTTTCATTTTTTTTTTTACTTATTTTCTTTTTTGAAATAAGTTGTATTGGTCTTTGAGGATATCGAGGTGTGTTTTGGTCACACCTGCCCTCCCAGCCATTTCAGGTATAACTGCCTCTTCTTCCTGACACACTCAGCTTTGTGTCCTTTTCTCGTTTGTATTTTTTTTTAATTTTTATTTTCTATATTCTATGTTTACATTCCAAAGGCTTTCCCCTTTCCCAGTTCCCACCCACCATACTTCCCATAGTTCCTCTCCCCCCCAACTATTCCCCAATCATTCCCCCTCTCCCCTCGGTTTCTCTTTACTAAACTGGATGCAATCTTTACAGGCCCAGGGTCCTCTCCTTTCTTCTTCTTGGGAATCATTTGACTTGCTATTTGTGTCTTGAGTATTTAGGGCTTCTGGGCTCATTAATATCCACTTATCAGTGATTGCATTTCATGTGTATTCTTTTGTGATTGGGTTAATTCACTCAGGATGATATTTTCCAGGTCTAACCATTTACCTACAAATTGCATGAATTCATTATTTTTAATTGCTGAGTAGTATTCCATTGTATAAATATACCACATTTTCTGTATCCATTCCTCCTTTGAGGGATATCTGGGCTCCTTCCAATTTCTGGCTATTATAAACAAGGCTGCTATAAACATAGTGGAGCATGTGTCTTTAATGTATGCAGGGGAATCCTCTGGGTATATGCCCAGGAGTGGTATGCCAGGGTCCTCTGGAAGTGACATGCCCAATTTTCTGTTTGTATTTTTAAAGCGACCAAAGCCAGTTTGGGTTGCTGAAATATTCGTGTGTGTGTGTGTGTGTGTGTGTGTGTGTGTGTGTCTGTGTGTGTGTGTGTGTGTGTGTCTCTGTGTGTGTGTGTGTGTGTGTGTGTGTGTGTGTGTGTGTCTGTGTGTGTGTGTGTGTGTGTGTGTGTGGTGTGTGTCTGTGTGTGTGTGTGGTGTGTGTGTCTGTGTGTCTGTATGTGTGTGTGTATGTGTGTGTGTGTGTGTGTGTGTGTGTATGTGTGTGTGTGTGTGTGTCTTGCCTTCCACTGAAGCCTGGTCAGTTTTTCAGGGGCTGCATTCTTAAAGAACATTGACTCTGCTCTCCCAGCATCTAGTAATTGCCAGTGTTCTGCTGCTAGGGGTGGGGTTTCATGTCCAACCCTCCCTTCCATGGTCTGGCTTTGGCTTGCACGGGCCTTATGCTTGTTATCACAACCACCGAGCTCATCAGGGCAAACTTCTCTGCTGTGTTCTGAAGACACTGTTTCCTGGTGGCCGTGCTTCATCTACTTTCTTTAAAATCTATTATTTTTTCATCTTCTTGGGTAACCCAAAGGCCCCTAACACTGCCCTGCATTTTCTCTGTTGTTTTTATTGAGGCGCTAATCACTTCTAGCATGACAGCATGTAATTTATACTTCATGTTTACTGCCGAGTATCTTTCTTTGCCCCCCTAGAACAAAATCACAGCAGAGTGGAATTGTAATCTCTACTGCTCAGTGATGCATGCTGAGTGTCTAGAATGTTACTTGGCACATGAACATTCCCACAACATAATTGTTGAATAAAAAGACACATAGATTTCAGTGTGGTGATCAGGAGCCTCTGGGGAAATACAAGAGCGTGCCATAGAGAGAGAGAGAGAGTTATTTCAAGGAACTATTTCATGCATTCACAGAGACTGGAAAGCCTGAAAGGCGGATCAACTGGATGAAGAGACACCAAAAAAGGCTGTGTTGCTCAAACCCAATCCCATCAGCTAGAGTATTCACTCCTGCTTGAAGGAATCCAAAGGTATTTTTGCTGCAAAAAATCCTGCTTGCTTCACCCTTTTAAGCTATTCTGGCATCTACCGAGTGGATAATGAAGGAAATGTACTTTACTCAAAATCTACCAATTTAAATGTTGACCTCATGCACATATACCTTCAGAGATACGTCTAATATAATGTTTGACCACATATCTGGGCACCATGACCCAGCCAAATCCATACAGAAAACAACCATCACAATCAGAATGAAGTGCAGTGAGTCACCCAGAAACTGTAGGTAGGGTTTGTCACCCCTTTGCTTAGTGGCCATATGCTATTGTGCTTTTTACAGTGAGCAATTTGCATCTCCCTATTTACCAGCAGGCTGGTAACAACTGCATTTTGCAGCAATGCTTATGAAAACCTCGAAATTTTCTGCAATTTCCCACTTCTAGTGTTTACAGATTTTTGACACGAGGTAGGTAAGTGTGTTGCACCAATGCAGAAAACAAGTAAATGGGTTCTTGAAGAGAGTAAAGGATACTCACCTGGGAATAAAGTATACAAAGCACGCGTTTAGCCCTCTCTGGGAGGTCAGAACCCATTTCCCTTGTCTTGACCCTCTCTTGTCTGCAATCTTAAAAACGAAGCTCTTCTTGTAAAAAGAGTGATGCTAAAATGTGTAGGGTGATTCAAAGCTCCCTGCTTAGAGCTAGCTGTGTTGGTCCAGGTTTGTTTGTTTTTATCGATATATTATTTTTTTCTTTAATTTTTTTCTTTTTTTTCTTTTTTTTATTTTCTATATTCTTTGTTTACATTCCAAAGGCTTTCCCCTTTCCCAGGTACTCCCCACCATATGTCCAATAATTCCTCTCCCCCCCATGCTATTCCCCACTCTTCCCCCCCCCCACGATTTCTCTGTTCTGTGTCTACAATACTGGATCCAATCTTTACAGGCCCAGGGTCCTCTCATTTTTTTCTTCTTGAGAGTCATTTGACTTGCTAATTGTGCCTTGAGTATTTAGGGCTTCTGGACTCATTAATATCCACTTATCAGTGATTGCATTTCCTGTGTATTCTTTTGTGATTGGGTTAGCTCACTTAGGATGATAGTTTCCAGATCTAACCACTTACCTACAAATTGCATGAATTCATTATTTTTAATTGCTGAGTAGTACTCCATTGTATAAATATACCACATTTTCTGTATCCATTCCTCTTTTGAGGGATATCTGGGCTCCTTCCAATTTCTGGCTATTATAAACAAGGCTGCTATAAACATAGTGGAGCATGTGTCTTTGTTGTATGCAGAGGAATCCTCTGGGTATATGCCCAGGAGTGGTATGCCAGGGTCCTCTGGGAGTGGCATGCCCAATTTTCTGAGGAACCGCCACACTGATTTCCAGAGCGGTTTTACCATTTTGCAATCCCACCAACGGTGGAGGAATGTTCCTCTTTCTCCACATCCTCGCCAGCACTTGTTGTCTCTCGAGTTTCCATTCTGACTGGAGTGAGGTAGAATCTCAGGGTTGTTTTGATTTGCATTTCACTGATGACTAATGATGTTGAACATCTCTTAAGGTGTTTCTCGGCCATCTAAATTTCTTCTGGTGAAAATTCTTTGTTTAGCTCTGTACCCCATTTTTTGATAGGGTTATTTGGTTCTTTGGGGTCTAACTTCTTGAGTTCTTTGTATATATTGGATATTAGCCCTCTGTCGGATGTGGGGTTGGTGAAGATCATTTCCCACGTTGTTGGTTGCCGTTTTGTCCTTCTGACAGTGTCCTTTGCCTTACAGAAACTTTGTAATTTTATGAGGTCCCATTTGTCAATTCTTGATCTTAGAGCATAAGCTATTGGTGTTCTGTTCAGGAACTTTACCCCTGTGCCCATGTCCTCCAAGGTCTTCCCAAGTTTCTTTTCTAATAGTTTCAGTGTGTCTGGTTTTATGTGGAGGTCCTTGATCCACTTGGAGTTGATCTTAGTACAAGGAGATAAGAGTGGGTCAATTCGCATTCTTCTGCATGTTGACCTCCAGTTGAACCAGCACCATTTGTTGAAAAGGCTATCGTTTTTCCACTGGATGGTTGTGGCTCCTTTATCAAAGATCAAGTGACCATAACTCTGTGGGTTCATTTCTGGGTCTTCAATCCTATTCCATTGATCTATCTGCCTGTTGCTGTACCAATACCATGCAGTTTTTAACACAATTGCTTTGTAGTACTGCTTGAGGTCAGGGATATTTTTTCCCCCAGAAGTCCTTTTATTGTTGAGAATAGTTTTAGCTATCCTGGGTTTTTTGTTTCTCCAGATGAATTTGAGAATTGCTCTTTCTAGATCTATGAAGAATTGATTTGGGATTTTGATGGAGATTGCATTGAATCTGTAGATTGCTTTTGGCAAGATGGCCATTTTTACTATATTGAGCCTGCCAATCCAGGAGCAAGAAATATTTTTCCATCTTCTGAGGTCTTCTTCGATTTCTTTCTTCAGGGACTTGAAGTTCCTGTCATACAGATCTTTCACTTGTTTGGTTAGAGTTACGCCAAGGTACTTTATGTTGTTTGTGGCTATTGTGAAGGGTGTTATTTCCCTAACTTCTTTCTCAGCCTGCTTGTCCTTTGAGTACAAGAAGGCTACTGATTTGCTTGAGTTAATTTTATAACCAGCCACTTTGCTGAAGTTGTTTATCAGCTGTAGAAGTTCTCTGGTGGAGTTTTTTGGATCGCTTAAGTAGACTATCATATCATCTGCAAATAATGATACTTTGACTTCTTCCTTTCCAATTTGTATCCCTTTGACTTCCTTATGTTGTCTAATTGCTCTCGCTAGAACTTCAAGTACTATATTGAAAAGATATGGAGAGAGAGGGCAGCCTTGTCTAGTCCCTGATTTTAATGGGATTGCTTCAAGTTTCTCTCCATTTATTTTGATGTTGGCTACTGGTTTGCTGTAGATTGCTTTTACTATGTTTAGGTATGGGCCTTGAATTACTGCTCTTTCCAAGACTTTTAGCATGAAAGGATGCTGAATTTTGTCAAATGCTTTTTCAGCATATAATGAGATGACCATGTGGTTTTTTCTCATAGTTTGTTTATGTAGTGGATTACATTGATGGATTTCTGTATATTGAACCATGCCTGCATCCCTGGAATGAAGCCTACTTGATCATGGTGAATGATCGTTTTGATATGCTCTTGGATTCGATTGGCAAGAATTTTATTTAGTATTTTTGCATCAATATTCATAAGAGAAATTGGCCTGTAGTTCTCTTTCTTTTTTGGATCTTTTTGTGGTTTAGGTATCAGCGTAATTGTGGTTTCGAAGAACGAATTGGGCAGTGTCCCTTCTGTCTCTATTTTGTGGAATAGTTTGAAGAGTATTGGTGTTAAGTCTTCTTTGAAGGTCTGGTAGAATTCTGCACTAAAACCATCTGGTCCCGTACTTTTTTTGGTTGGGAGGCTTTCTATAACCCCTTTTATTTCTTTAAGGGTTATGGGACTGTTAGGCTGATCTACTTGATGCTGATTTAATTTTGGTATTTGGTATCTGTCTAGAAAATTGTCCATTTCCTCCAGATTCTCCAGTTGTTTTGAGTATAGGCCTTTGTAGTAGGATCTGATGATCTTTTGAATTTCCTCTGTTTCTGTTGTTATATCCCCCTTTTCATTTTTAATTTTGTTAATTTGGATATTATCTCTGTGCCCTTTGGTTAGTCTAGCTAAGGGTTTATCTATCTTGTTGATTTTCTCAAAGAACCAGCTCTTGGTTTTGTTGATTCTTTGTATGGTTCTCTTTGTTTCTGCTTGATTGATTTCAGCCCTTAGTTTGATGATTTCCTCTCTTCTACTCCTCCTGGGTGAGTTAGCTTCTTTTTGTTCCAGGGCCTTCAGGTGTGCTGTTAAGTTGCTAGTGTATGCTCTCTCCAGTTTCTTTTTGGAGGCACTCAGGGCTATGAGTTTTCCTCTTAACACTGCTTTCATTGTGTCCCAGAGATTTGGGTAGGTTGTACCTTCATTTTCATTGAAGTCTAAAAAGTCTTTGATTTCTTTCTTTATTTCTTCCTTGACCAGGGTGTCATTGAGTAGAGTATTGTTCAGTTTCCATGTGTATGTGGGCTTTCTGTTGTTCTTCTTGCTATTGAGGACCACTTTTACTCCACAGTGATCCGATAGGAGACATGGGATTAGTTCGGTCTTCTTGTATTTGTTGAGGTCTGTCTTGTGACCAATTATATGATCAATTTTTGAGAAGGTACCGTGCGGTGCTGAGAAAAAGGTATACTCTTTTGCTTTAGGGTGGAATGTTCTATATATATCTGTTAAATCCAATTGGTCCAAAGCTTCAATAAGTTTCACTGTATCCCTGTTTAATTTCTGCTTTCATGATCGGTCCATTGAGGAGAGTGGAGTGTTGAAGTCACCTACAATTATTGTGTTAGGTGCGATGTGTGCTTTAAGCTTTAGTAAAGTTTCTTTTACGAATGAGGGTGCCCTTACATTTGGCGCATAGATGTTCAGTATTGAGAATTCTTCTTGGTGAATTTTCCCTTTGACAAGCAGGAAGTGACCTTCTGCGTCTCTTTTGATGACTTTAGGTTGAAAGTCAATTTTATCTGATATTAGAATGGCTACTCCGGCTTGTTTCCTGGGACCATTTGCTTGTAAAACTGTCTTCCAGCCTTTTACTCTAAGGTGGTGTTTGTCTTTAACACTGAGATGTGTTTCCTGTATGCAGCAAAATGTAGGGTCCTATTTCCATATCCAGTCTGTTAGTCTGTGTCTTTTGATTGGGGAATTGAGTCCATTGATATTAAGAGATATTAAGGAATAGTAATTATTACTTCCTGACATTTTGTGCATTATTATTATTATTTGTATTTGAGTGGTTCTCTTCTTTTGGGTTGGATGAGATGGGGTTTCTATCTTGTTTCTTCTGGGGTGTTGTTTCCCCCCTTGTGTTGGTATTTTTCCCCTATTATCCTTTGTAGGGCTGTGTTTGTAGATAAGTATCTTGCAAATTTGGTTTTGTCGTGGAATATCTTGGTTTCCCCATCTATGACAATTGAGAGTTTTGCTGGGTATAGTAGTCTTGGCTGAAGTTTGTGTTCTCTTAGGGTCTGCATGAGGTCTGCCCAGGATCTTCTAGCTTTTATGGTCTCAGGTAAGAAGTCTGGTGTAATTCTGATAGGTCTTCCTTTATATGTTACTTGTCCTTTTTCTCTTACTGCCTTTAATATTCTTTCTTTGTTTAGTACATTTGGGGTTTTGATTATTATGTGACGGGAAGTATTTCTGTTCTGGTCCAGTCTATTTGGGGTTCTATAGGCTTCTTGTATATTCATGGGCATCTCTCTCTTTAGGTTGGGGAAGTTTTCTTCCATAATTTTGTAGAAGATATTTGCTGGCCCTTTAAGTTGTAGATCTTCATTCTCATTTATCCCTATAATCCTTAGGTTTGGTCTTCTCATTGTGTCCTGGATTTCCTGAATGTTTTGGGTTACCAGCTTTTTGCATTTTGCATTTTCTTTAATTGTTGAATCCATGGTTGCTATGGTATCTTCAGCATCTGAGATTCTGTCTTCTATCTCTTGTATTCTATTATTGATATTTGCATCTATGACTCCTGATTTCTTCCCAAGGTTTTCTATCTCCAATGTTGTCTCCCTTTGCGATTGCTTAGTTGTTTCTACTTCTGTTTTTAGATTTTGTATGGTTTTGCTCAGATCTTTCAGTTGCTTGTTTGTGTTTTCCTGTAATTCTTTAAGGGATTTTTGTGTTTCCTCTTTTATGTCTTCTACTCATTGACCCATGTTCTCTTGTATTTCTTTAAGTGATTTTTGTTTCTCCCCCTTATTGGGATTCATTTTTTTGCTCTATATTCTCCTGGATTTCTTTAAGTGATTTTTGTGTCTGCCTTGTATGGGCTTCTAGTTTTTGATCTATTTTCTCCTCTATTACTTTAAGAGTCCCCCGAGGTCTTAAACTCAGGATATCCCAGGTACTTGGTTCCGCCTGTGGGGCAGCTGCTCTGCACTGCTCCTGCTCAGGGTTTGCTGTCTGTTATCCTGTTATCCAGGGGTCTTAAAGTTGGGATATCTCAGTTATCTAAGTGATCCTCAATCTGCATCTTTACCAGTGATTTTAGATCTGAGTCTTGTTTTTCTGGTGTGTTGAGATATCTGGGATTTAATTGTGTTTGCCTTGTAATGGCTTCTAGCTTTTGATCTATTTTTTCATGTATTACTTTAAGAGATTTATCTAAGTGTTCCTCTATCAGCATCCTGACCAGTGATTTTAGATCTGAGTCTTGTTTTTCTGGTGTTTCAGGGTATCCAAGATTTATTGCTGTCGGGAAACTGGGTTCGGATGCCGCCATACTGCCTTGATTTCTGTTAGTAGCGATCTTACATTTGCCTTTTGCCATCTGGTTAACTCTGGTGTTATTTGGTCCTGTAGATACTAACTGGTGCTTGACCCTCCTGTGGGGTTGTAAGGCTATTTCCCAGCGACTGGGATACCTGAACCACTGTCCTGCAGGGCTCTTGCTCACAGATTGCTGACAGGTGGCCTGAGTCCCCCGAGGTCTTAAACTCAGGATATCCCAGGTACTTGGTTCCGCCTGTTGGGCGGCTGCTCTGCACTGCTCCTGCTCAGGGTTTGCTGTCTGTTATCCTGTTATCCAGGGGTCTTAAAAGTTGGGATATCTCAGTTATCTGGTTCCGCCTGCTGGTCCCAAGCTGCTGGGAAACTGGCTGGGTCCGGCTTCCCCGCCACTGGCTGGATGGGAGGCTGGTTCCGCATCCAGCAGGGTCTGGGCACCTGGCACACTGGCTGGGTCCGGCTTCCCCACCACCAGCTGGATGGGAAGCTGCAGGCAATATGGCAGCTGCCTGCAGGGAGCTCGGGATTCACCCCGTGAGTGCAGTGAGTGCAGAGCGCAGCCGGTACTCTGTGCCCAACTCCCGCTCCAGGCCTGAGTCCCCGAAGGTCTTAAACTTGGGCTGTCTCGGGTACCTGGTTCCGCCGCCGGCTGGGTCTGAGCACCTGGCACGCTGGCTGGCTCCGGCTTCCCCACCACCAGCTGGATGGGAAGCTGCAGGCAATATTATCGATATATTCTTTATTTACATTTCAAATTATTTCCCCTTTCCTGATTCCCTGCTCCCCAAAGGTCCCATATGCCCTTTTCCCTCCCCCTGCTCCCCATCCACCCCTTCCCACTTCCCTGTTCTGGTATTCCCCTACACTGATGCACTGAGCCTTTCCAGAACCAGGCGCCATTCCTTCCTTCTTCTTGGACATCATTTGATATGTGGATTATTCCAAGATTCTAGGCTAATATTCACTTATCAGTGAGTGCATAACATGAGTGTTCTTTTGAGACTGGGTCACCTCACTTACTATGATGTTCTCCAGCTCCATCTATTTCTCTAAGAATTTCATGAATTCATTGTTTCTAATGGCTGAATACTACTCTATTGTGTATATATACCACATTTTTTGTATCCATTCCTCCGTTGAGGGACATCTGGGTTCTTTCCAGCTTCTGGATATTATAAATAGGGCTGCTATGAACACAGTGGAGCATGTATCCTTAATTACATGCTGGGGAATCCTCTGGGTATATGCCCAGGAGTGGTATAGCAGGGTCCTCCGGAAGTGTCATGCCCAGTTTTCTAAGGAACCACCAGACTGATTTCCAGAGTGGTTGTACCAGCTTGCAGTCCCACCAGCAGTAGAGGAGTGTTCCTCTTTCTCCACATCCTTGCCAACACCTGATGTCTCCTGAGTTTTTAATCTTAGCCACTCTGACTGTTGTGAGGTGAAATCTCAGGGTTGTTTTGATTTGCATTTCCCTACTGACTAATGATGTCGAACATTTCTTAAGGTGCTCCTCAGCCATCCGAAGGTCCAGGTTTGTTTTATCTGGGACTCATTCCATAAATCACAAGTGAAGAAAGGGAAACTAAGGCAGTAAAAGGAGAAAAAAAGAGTGAAGAAGAGAATCAAGGGTGGATATAGGTTTCAATAGATCTAAAGCCAGTTATGGCATTCCTAACAAATGTGTGTGATGTCCTCAGCACTCTACCCTGGAGGTAGGGACTCGCTGTGATTATCTGTTTTCTCATTTCCAGGTTGATTCTGACTTGTAGAGAGCAAACTCCTGAGATACTGAGGAGGTTATCAGGAGGCAAAGGGAGAGATGCTACTGACATAGAAGTGTTCCATGCAAGAACTCTACTGGAGGTAGGGCTAGAGGAAGGTTGTAACAATACCCACAGTTTCTAATCCTAATAGACTTCCCTAAGTCATTCAAAATGCAAAGCAGTGGCCAGTCTTTCCTCTTCTAAGGAGAAAGATTCTGATTAAATGTCATCTGACATCATCTAACCTACCATTACATTTCAAGGTTATTTATGAAAGCAAGTGGCAGAAAAGTTTGTGATTAATCATGATTTAGTAGAATTAAACCAGTCATGTGGCTTGTTATAGGTTGAAACTGAACTGTCATCCACTGGCTTGTGTGTTTGAATATCCAGCTAGCCCCAGCTGGACTGGACTTGTTGTTTGGAAGGTTATAGAATCCAATTGAGGAAGCTAGGTCACCAGTGCAGGCTTTGGAGGATTATTTATACCCCATCCCTGCCCCTAGTCCCAGTCTCTACTTCCTGATCCACCAACTTGTGAAGATGCTACAGTGCAAATTCCCATTGCCACAGACACCACCGCTCTGGCCACCACAGCTCCTCTATCCTGATGGACTGCATCCTCTGGGACTGTAAGCCCAAATCTACCACTCCTCCATAAGTCAGTTGATATGTCACGACAATTAAATCAACCCAACTTGTTACTAAGTAGCCTCCCAAGGTGATTCATCTTTCCAGGTAGTTCCCTAGAACAAGTTTGCAAAGGTCTTTTTCAAGCTTCTTCGAGCCCCCACACCCACACACCCACACCCACACACCCACACCCACACCCCACCCCTTCGACAGCTTTCAGGTAACAAAAAGTAACTGGTACATGAAGGATGCATTCGACAAAAGCAAAATTAAAATGAGCAGAAATGGAGATGTAACACACAAAGCAACGCAAAGAGAATCGGACTGCTGTACTGAAGCACAGGAAATTAGGATCAGCTTATCCACAGTGTGGGCATTTTGTAAGCTTTACTTCATTTGGTCCCCAGAACACTACGTGGAGGAAGAAGTGGTGTTCTACTTTACATGAGTTAAACAAGGCTCTGCAAAGGTTTTCACCCAAGATCACATGGGCAAAACGAGTCATCAGTTACCTCTTAATCAGCCATCCTCGGCCTCTGTGTGCCCTAGAACCACCACTGCCAACCTTGCTCCAACCTACCAAATCACAATCCCTCAGAATAAGCCCAGAACTTTGTATTATAATATTCCTAAAATAATTCTTACTGTTGATATTTATAATATGTTGTTCCTAATGCCTTTCTACCCCTGGTTATGTCTGAAGTTGGAGAGACATAATTGACAAAATAACTGGGTAAAATGACCTTGTGCAAAACTCTCTGCAAGCACTGCATAACTCAGCACACAAGCCCTGGTCTAGCCTCCTGCCCTCATGATAAGTAGATACTATACTATAACCAATCAGCCCTTCCCATGATAATTAGATACTATTTTATAGCCAATTATTCCTTTCTACCCCTATCCCTAAAAGCCCTTATATACCCTCTCCCTAGAAAAATTAAGTAGACTTGTCTCACTGCAGCAGTCTCCAGAAGTCCTTCCATCAGAATTGCAGCCATCCAAACCCTTCCTGCCAATTCTGCTCCCTTTGTCATCATGATCTGGTGACACACCCCTCTCCCAGGAAAAGGGAGACCCACAGGCATGTGTGTAAGGGATTGTTTTGATGTCATTGACTAGGGAAGACATGCCCACTGTGGTAAGCACCATTCCCTAGGCGGGGGGGGGGGGGGATCCTGAACTAAACAAGTGTAGAACACAAGTAAGCAAACATGCATTCACTCTTCCTCTGCTTGTGGCTGTGGGTGTGACTACTTCAAGATGGCTTCCCTACATGATGAGCTATACAATAGTCTGGGAGCGCATTCACAGACAACTAGGCTCAAGTCTGAGCCAGGAGAGAACAAAGGCAGAGTACTCACAGTTCATACACTTGCTAAGCAGTCTAGAGCTAATTGCGCAAACAGAGAATCGATCTTTTTACACTTTTATTTTAGTTTTAATTGTGTCTGTGCATGCGCGTGAATGCACAAGGGTATATGCATGTGAGTGAAGTTACCCAAAGCAGCCAAAAGAGGGCACTAGATCCCTAGAGTTGAAGTTACAGGCAGCAGCTGAGCGGCCCAGCATGTATGCTAGAAACCAAATTTGTGTCCTCTGGAAGATCAATACATGCTCTTCTGTGCTGAGTCATCTCTCCAGCCCCTGACAAGATCATTCTTGCATCCAAGCAGTTCTAATAGGAGAGAATTACAGTATATAGTAAACACTGCATTCTAGAGTAACATGTATCCTGTAAGACTGTGTTCTATTAAATGTATACACATACACACAGACACCCACATGGACATGCATATAAATACATGTCTGTGCATACATGTGCATATAACAATGTGGTATAATTGGTCTTCCATGGAGAGGTCAACTAATTGAAGCCTGGGCAGTTTACAAAGAATTTTCAGTCCTCCTCTAACTCCAGCCTCTAACATTAATTTTTTTTTCAAAACTTATTTTTAATGATGGTTCTTAAATGCTTTAACATCCCTTCTAGCCCACCACCCACCAGAGATAGTGGGAAAGAAAAGATACATGGGAAGTGGACCTGTTTAGAAAGGGTTCTTTGGAGCAAATCCTATCTGTGTTGTAAGGAACAGCAGTTCTGTTCGCAGGTCAGCAGTGAGTCCTTTTTATACTCTCTCCAGACATCACGGGTCCTCCAAGCATCTTGTCCCAGCACTTATCTTGCCTTAGCACATATGTCTGTCTCAGCGGACATCACTCTGTCAATCAGTCCAAGGCCTCAGAAGCAGCAAAAAAGCCATGGCACACCACCTGAAGTTTTAGGTGTGACTCTCTATGGAATCACAACAAATGCAGCTCAACTGTGCAGTGTAAGGCAGTCTTGCATTGTGAGTCCTTTCAGATGCTTGCTTTAGTAGAACATCCTCCTCTCTTCTGGGTTTGCTTCAGCTAAATGTTCCTTCATGAGTTTGCCTTAGCCTTTCACCTGTGTCTGCTTCAGCAAAACATTCCTTTACGTGTTTGCCCCAGCAAGACACCATCCAACAAGACTGACTTTCCAAAGACCCCCTTCAGTTTCCACGTCACCATTCTGTGATTATAAAGCCATTAGTGGGTGACACTGAACTTCCAGCTGTTACCAGAGTCACATTAGCTAACTTGTTAGACCGTTAGAAACTGTGGTTTTCTTTAGCCTTGCTTGAGGTCACCAGAGCTCTGATATCCAGGAAGTTCATGTTTTTGAACTTAACTTAATCGAGCTCTAAATTCTCCACTTTTTTCTCAAAACGCTCACCTCTTAAGCTCCCATTCGTTCATATGAGTAATACACATGCTCTGGACTCTGGAGGCAACTGACTTCCAAGCTGGAGCTTGAAGGGTTGTTTAGAGAACACTGGACCCTGGATCTTCTTTGTGGTCTCATCTCCCTCTGCTTAGTACCCCTTGCTTCATCTGCCCTCTCCTACCCCAAGAAGCGAAAACACTTTTTTCAAGGGGTTGGTTTCCATCCTCATACTGAAGGTCATGAAATGGGTTTTTGCCGTGGTTTGCATGTCATAGAGAACTCTCTCTGTACAGCTTTGGCAAAGTCATTTATTACCCAGACCCTGCCCTTCCCCCTGCTTCTCTAACTCCCCGGACATGCCGAGTGATCTGTAATACTCACAGGAAATTTAATCTTCTCTTTACAGGCTGTGGAGTGTCCATCATCTGAAGTCCCAGGACTCCCACAGATGGGGCTCCTGCAGCTTCAACAGCAGCCATGAGCTCTGGGCATTCGGGCTCTGTGCCTGCTCCATGTTCTGAAGGAAATCAATGCTAGAAGACAAGCAGTGTTCTCCCATAAGGCACAATAAATATTCTTAATTTTGCTGTATTATATACTGCCTATTGCTTTCTCTCTTTCTATCTCTATTTCTTACACACACACACACACACACACACACACACACACACATACACACTTTCTCCTCTATCATTGCCCCCAATATAATTGATAGTAAGTAATGTTTGATTATCCAGTACTCAATGTTTATTTGACTAAGTTCATAAACATGTTGGGCATTGTTGCCTGACTGACCCTTGTGAGCCTTTTTCCCCCTCAAGTTGATGCTTGCTGTATCTTTAAAAGGCATTATTTTCAATGTACCCAATGCAATTATTTTCTGAGCCCTTGAGTGTAACAGAGACATTATTAGAGTTTGTGTAGTTTGTCAGTTGGAGAATCTCTTCCCAGTGTTCTGTCTTTCCGTTTCAATCAGCCTAGATGCTGCCAGGGTCTGCTGAGACCATTCCTAATGTCTCTGCCCTTCTGTGAATCTTCTGTCCTCTCTGCTGTGTCTGCTGACTCTCTGTGGAGCTCCATGTCCCCATCCTCTTACCTTATTCTATTTGATAAAGGTGTATGAAAAGTAAGATTTTTTTTTTGAGACTTTGAATGTCTGTAAACATCTTGATTCTGGTGCCATGTTTGAATAACCATGTGCGAGATCCAGAGTCTGGAACAGAAATCATTTTCCCTCTGAATAACAAGTAGCTCCTTTGTCAGAAAGACTCAAGGGATGCCACCGTGAAGTGTGAGGTCATTATTCTGGTTCCTACTCTCTGTATGCAATGCTTTCTCCACTCAGAAAGTTTTAGAATCCATTTTTATTTTGGACTTCTTCAGTTCAATATGCCTGACTTGATAAATGGATTTTTCGGAGGGGGCTGGAGAGGTGGCACAGCAGTTTAAAAGCACCTGCTGATCTTCCGGAGGACATGAGTTCAATTCCCAGCACCCACCTGGTGGATCACAGTCGTCTGCAACTCCAGTTCCAGGGCCTCTTCTGCCCTCTTCTGGTCTCCTCAGGCACTGCACACACATTTGGGCACAGACATTCATACAGGCAGAACACCACACCCATGACATTTGAAAACAGTTTAAAGGTAGACGATTTGGACGTTGATTCATTTTGTTTTCTTTTGTTTTTTTAATTCTTTGTAGCGGCAGCAGTCTTTTCTATCCAGGAGATTTTTTCTTATATCATGTCATTTCCTCTTTTTTCCATCTTTCTGAAATGTGTTTGCTCTTTCTCTGCCTTTGTGTCTGTTCTCCTTCCTGGGAGGTATCCTCAGATAGACCTGTCAAAACTTTTCTTGAACTGTTAACACTTTTTCCCATATTTGCTTTTATATATTCCTTTAATACCCGTTTCTAAACAGTTCTTTACGGTTTTCACGTGAATAATGCCGTGGCTTCCTTCTTCGGGACTGCTATCAGTTGGGCCGTTTTTATCTTTTGAGGTGCAGTTTGGTCACTGCCTTTCCCATTTGACCTGGTTTCTGTGGAAGTCTGGTGATCCCTGCTTGACTGGTCTTCCTTGAGAATCAGGCATTAAAAAGCTGCTTGGACCCTCTTTAGGCCACCAAGCTACTCAAGCAGTGGACGTTGTCACAGAGTGACAGATATCAGACCTGATCATTATTTGAGACCCTTCCCCTTGGCCAGTATAGGTATCTGTGGTTTCCTTCTGAGCATGCTGGGTACATAATTACCTGGATAATTTTCCCACGTCCTGTCATCAGCTTGTCAGCTAGCATTCCAGGATAGTTACTAAAGGAGACTCATAAAGTGAGTGTGTAATGTATATATGTATATATTATATTATATATTATATATATTCAGTAAAGCAGGACTCATTAGATTAGCTTACATAATAAGAGCTACCAAGTCTGAACATGCCCATTTGCACACTGGGAAGACTGAGGAACTAGTTGCTACCCAGCCCACAAAGCTGGGTGTCTCCATAGTTCTAATCTGGACTATGCAGAGTAATCGGTCTCCAGTCCACACTGAAAGGGCGAGGAAGCCGGAGCCTGATGTCAGTAGGCGATGGAGGCAGCTCCGATAGGTTTTCTCGCCAGCAAGACGCAAAGGCAGAGAGTGACAGGCAGATCCCGGGAGCTCTGTGGCCCGCTGGTCCATCTCAACTGATGAGCTCCATGGTTAGTGACAGACCCTCACTCAAAAATATAAAGTGGACCGTGTTTGAGGAAGACAGCTGACATCCATCTCTGACCTCCTTAGGCTCTTGACACACACATTCAAATGCACATGCGCACACACATAAGAACTACAAACTCACATGAACACAACCATGCATGAACACATATTACCACACACAAAAACACTGGTGTCACTATAAGACTATAAGACACACACACACCCCCTGACACATAGATAATAAAAGCCAAAAAGAAACAAACAAACAAACAAACAAGACAGGACAACTGGGATTCTATCAAAGAATCTAATGCATAGCCAAAGACGCAGGCAATGGGGTTGAGACAAGAGACAGGACTTAGTTTTTTTGAGTCTCCATATACATGAGCCACCCACTGGGACATACTGCCCTCTCTCGGAGAGGGTCATCTCCCACCAGTTAATCCTTTCTGGAACAGCCCTACAGACCTGCCAAGATCTTGTCTGTTACTTGTTTCCGGCTCCCATCAAGGTCACAGGCAGGATGCATCACCACAGGTGCTAAGATGTCCAGTTCTGGGGATGGTCTTCTATTCAGGCATCATTTCCCCACTCACTGTGGCGCTCAGGCTTCTATTACAGTATGTTGCCGGTATCCAAGCCTGGAATCTGGTGTCGCCTCAGCTGAGGGTAAAACCCCACTCTTCTACCCGGTGGGCAGGACATCCCCTAACTGGCAACATAAGACCCAGGGCCCAGCTTTCCCCATTATGTAACTCAGTTATCAACCATAAGCCTGCATTCCAGGGTCTAGGGTTGTGTTCTGTCTCTAGTCAGCTTTTGCCTACTCCATTGCTATCCTGATACTGTGCTTTTTTTTTTTAAGAAATAAATTCCTTTTGCTTTAATAGGAACTGAGAGAATAAACATTGTAAATGTATATAATTGAAGCCTCTGCAATAAACATCATTTTGAGTGGTTTCACAGTATTCATCAGTAGACACATTATGCTTATCTAAGCCTTGTCCTGTCACTGGATGCAACCGTGGCTGCCCCTTTCATCTTACACCACTCACAACAATATAGCAGTGACTACCTTTACGCACAAATTTCTTTTAACTCAATATTATTTTTACTTTAAGTATATTTCTGGAAATCTACTTAAAGGCAAAAAGCTCTTCACAGTTTCTTTGTGGAGTAGTTTTGTCAGTGAGCAGGTCTACATACGACTCTTTATAGGTTTATGGCATTGAACTTGCTAACTATTCTTTCAATTTTGAACGAAGACACATTAGAATAGTGTTGCTGTTTTCCTATATCTCTAACAGCAAGTTCCCACTGGATGAGAAGGATTAAGATGGGAACTCAGAGAAGAAAAGCATACAGGAAGAATTCTTCAGAGCTAAGATGTCACCAGGATGCACTGGGGCATCCACAAAGCATAGAAAACATGATCTATCTCTAAGGACTGAGCAGAGAGTCAGCTGTGTTCTATCTTTAAGCAAGGAGTTTGACAGTTCCTTCTAACCAAGGATGAAAGGGAAGTCGTGAGCAGTTGGGGAGATCGGCAGCATGAGATTTGTTGCAGGGATTCCTGGGTTTGCTCAGATACTCAGAAGGATGTACAAAGACTGGGCCGTTAGTGTCAGGCAGAGTTGAGACACCCAGGAGGCTGGTCCTGAGGTCAGAGTTGGCTGTGTGCTCTGCCTCCAGCATCATTTGTAAAATGTGAATAAGGCAGTGGGAACCAACCTAAGGTCCTCCTCAAGAGCAGTGCACAGTCTTAGCCACCAAGGCATCTCTCTAGCCCCAAATTATGTCTCTGGTTTTTAATATCCTAAAAAGAATAATTTTGTCTCCCTGCTTTTTTTTTTGCTGAAAATGACAGTCAGGCATGTTACAAATTCCAAGGCTCTACACCTATCCACGTATATCAGTGAATTTATTAACAGATTATACCTGGCACAGATCTCTGGTTTATTATTCTCTATGCCATGAAGACAATGCAATAGCAAATCTGTTCCTCGTAAGAGCTCAGGAAGCTCTGGGCTGGCGTGCCGACACGTTCATGAAAGCTAGAACCTGCATGGCTTTGATCCAGTGTGGCCTTAAAACTTCCTATTAAGTTTCAAGTGAGTTATTTTAAAAGTAAACTATAAATCCACTGTGGCAGAGAAGGTAGCATTTTAGCAGGAGGCCTCTGTGAATGCCCGATCATAAAGCATAGCTTAGAAAGTCTGAAATACAGATGGCCATATTAGATGCTAACATGTCCATAAAGATAATGGTGCCTTCCTAAAGCTTGAATGTTGTGTGAGCCCAGGGGTTAACAGAAATGAATGTGAAGGAACTATTGGAGAAAACAATTTTTATGAGCAAGAAAGACATTGAGTCATTCCTGGAAGATGGTGTGACAGATAGAATGATAGATATATAGATAGATAGCTATGAGCAAGAATCTCATAGCTAATCCTGGGATGAAGTCTCTATGAACTTGTCTGACTGTGGTCTGGGAGTGAGCAATTTATTCCTTAGAATTGTGCATGCGCGCGCGCGCGCGCGCACGCACACACACACACACACACACACACACATGATTTATACTAACATATAATACTTTATCTCCTATAGAGATTTACTGCTCTAAAAATGAACAATAGACAATGGAGAAGTTGTTTCATCAAATAGAGAACATGTGGCCCTCTCCATCCCTGTAATCCCCACCAAAGAGGGGTGAGCCCTCTTTACGAGGAAAAACTCCTTAGAAAGAGTTCATGTAAAATTTTCCACCTTCATATAGCAAGATTCATACACCCATGTGGACTTTCTCGATTCATATCAAGTGTGAATTTCTTTATACAGCCTAAGATGAAAGAAAGAGAGAGTTGGAGAAATGAGGAGAAAGAGGCATGGGGATGAAACTTGGTCCAATAACATATAACCAGGTAACTAGGGATCTCTGCTGTGTTTCCCCAGAGTCTAGAATCTCGATGGAGCTGACACTTTTATTTTATTGCATGATTGTGTATAGGTGCACATACACCTTTGCATATGTATGCCTGTGGTGGTCAGCAGACCATCTTGGGGTGTAATAACTTGTTAAGTGCTGTCCACCTTGCTTTTTTGACAGCATTTCACTGTCCTGGATTTTACACACCCAGAAATTTCTACAGATATTTTTAAAAATTGGTTGCAACCGTCCTTGTGGCCATCTCTGTCTCGAAGGCCATCTCTGTCTCGAAGGCCCTGCTTCTGTTGAACCCAGTCTGTGTCATCCTGATGCAGAGGGACAACTCATGCTTTCCCTTACCTCCAACAAAACTCCAGGGTCACCAGAAACAGCTCTCTTGGGACTCTGGGGTGTGCACAGGTGAGTGCTGTCCTGTGTATTTGGGGAGGACCCTGAGAAGATGGGGTGTTAGTTGGCATCAACGAAAACACAAAGCATCCTAAATTGTACATTAGAACACTGTTAGTGTGGCGGCGTGCGGCATGCCCTTCGGCCACTCCAGCTCTGCTCCATTTTCCCTCCTCTGCCTCGCCCCCTGCTGAGACGTTAAAAGACTTCTCTCTTTTGTTTTTCCCCTCCGGCTCCCTTCCCTCCCACACTCAGATTTTTAAATTCTTTCTCTCCGGATTGTGGTAATAATGCTTTCTCCATTCCTGACTTCCAAAAAAAAATCAACCCCAGGCAAATTTTACACATTAAAAAAGAATCATACGAAACACAATTCTTGCTCTCTTGAAGGGTAGATAGCCCGCGGACCGTGTTCTTTACAGTTAAGCAAGAGGCCTGGCCTGGCTGGCTGCCATCCAGTCTCAGCAAAGCAATGCTAGGTGAGCCGCCCATAAAAGATATCTCTAAAGAGAGAGCACTCATGCACAGCGTTAATGGCACAAAGCCGTTTCTCACAAGTTGAACAGGCAGGCCCGGGAGATAGCTCAATTTATAACGTGCTTGTTATACCAACACATAGACCTGAGTTCTAATCCCAGGACTCTTGGAAGTAGGGGAAGTGAGGCAGGGGTGTTTACTCTTAAAATCTCTGCTGGGGAGACTGAGGCAGGGAGATCCTTGGAGCTTGCTGGTGGCTGGCCTAGCCTAAGAGGAAGGCTCCAGGCCAGGGAAAGCCCATTTCACAAAACAAAGTGAACAGCACTTAAACTGGAATGATATCTGAGATGGTCCTCTGGCCTCCACAGGCATACACACACATACACGTGCACACTCGTGTACCTCCGCACCCATGAACAGACACATAAAATAAGTAAAGAAAAATAGCATGTGATAAGCAGCCATGCCTATGTGATAACTAGGGCCTCTCAGAGCATCATCTGCTAGCCAGTGTTTACTCAGCCTCTTGTCTTGGACATAATTCTCCTTGAAGATGTGCTCACGGTGAATGGACTGATGCAGAGAGAGCCAGCTCTCTAACCGGACTGTTCCAGATTGTGTTCATCCCTCCAGCAAGCACCAAAGAGGCCGCAGAACTCAGGTCTTCTCCTTGGCCCTCCTGGACTGCATTGCTCCGCGGTACAACTGAAGTGAGCTGGACCACCCCTTGAGTTTGACTCCCTGCAGCCCAGGCATCCCGGGGACTGCCCCCTTCCCGCCCCTCCCCCCCCCCACCGGGGGCTGATTGCAAAACCTCCGTTGTCGATTGCAGATAAACCCACGGAGAAAGCTGGACCCCAGCATTCAGGAAAGTCCACTGAGAAATACAAACCTCTTTTTAGAGTGCCTAGTCTAGAAGTGCAGTGTGATTCCCCCCAGAGGAGGAGGAAGGCAGAG
Organism: Apodemus agrarius; assembly: GCA_964023405.1. Classification (NCBI taxonomy): domain Eukaryota; kingdom Metazoa; phylum Chordata; class Mammalia; order Rodentia; family Muridae; genus Apodemus; species Apodemus agrarius. The sequence continues at coordinate 63,610,193 of OZ030016.1, forward strand.
GAAACCAGCTCTGTAAGGGGAGCTCCCGGGGAGTTTCGCTGGATCTCAAGTCTTTCAGCGTCTCTCCATTCCCTGGAGGCTTGCAGAACCTTTTCACATGAGCTGGTCTGCGTTTGATTAAAGGGAAGGCGTTGACCTTCCTGAGGCAGGGCGGCTCTCACAGCAGCTGCTCCTCTGACAGAGACTCAGTGCCTAGCCAGCCTCCCCTTGGGGGGCTCTTTCATGGCGGGGAGGGGGGAAGCAGAGGTGAGGTAACAACACAGAACTGTGGCTGCTCCTTTCTTTCTAGCTTGCCTTGTCTCACCAGGGTAAAAAAAAAAAAAAACATGGAAAATAACTATAGTAATGCATTAAGCAGTTAAAGAAAAACATCATCATTAAAATAGTCCTTTTTTTGTTTTGTTTTGTTTTTGTTTTTGTTTTTTTTTTTTTTGAGACAGGGTTTCTCTGTATAGCCCTGGCTGTCTTGGAACTCACTCTGTAGACCAGGCTGGCCTTGAACTTAGAAATCCGCCTGCCTCTGCCTCCCAGAGTGCTGGGATTACAGGCGTGCGCCACCACCACCCGGCAGCCTTTTCTTTACTATTACAGTGTGTGTGTGTGTGTGTGTGTGTGTGTGTGTGTGTGTTATGATGTGTATGTGAAGATTAGCGGACAGCTTGCAGGAGTCAGTCCCTCCTTCTATCATGTGGATCCCAGAGGCTGCACTCACACTGTCAGGCTTGGCAGGGAGCACGCTTACCTGCAGAGCCATCTCAAGGACCCCCTAGAACAGTTTTAATATAAATAACTGAAGATGGAAAAGCAGAAGAAATGCAAATCACAGTCGTCTAAGAATGAGGGAGGGGCGAGGTTGGACTCACACCACTGATCATAAATCACAGTCACTCCAGCAAACGTGCAGAAGAGCCAGGGTGGTGTGACAGCCCCTCCCCTCCCTCGGCACTCGGTCTCCTCCCTGCCTCCGGCTTCCACCTCTCTTCGGGAGACTCGGCGGACATTTTTGTGACTGTTGGGGAAACCAGGATACTTCTCCTTCTCGTAAGTCACTGTGTCTTTGGGGAATGCTTGCCTTCTCTGGGTTTCAACCTCTTCATCTGTAAACTTGGAAAGAAGATCAAGAATAAGAGAAGTGAAAACATGAGCTTACATCTTACTGGTCTAGTTCTCAGTACTAAACACAAGAGGCAGACCGGGAGGATTACTTCCTCCTCCAACAGTCAAGAGATGAATCCTACACAACCTCCTGGCAAGGATATCCAGGCTCCTGGGGAGCAGGGAGGACACCGAGGGCCCTGATGTCCACTTGTGCATCAGGACTGGTGGGCAGTGGTAAGCGGCTCATAGCCCCCTTCAGTCTCCTTCTCCCTCGCCTGGATTTGATTCAAAGATCAACAAGAAGAAACTGGACAGAAAACATCCCTCTCAGCAGAAACGGAGTATGAACCAAGGATGAATTTTAAATCTTCTAGTGAACACTTGAGAGAGTGTACTGGAATTTTAATATGTGGATTTAATCCAAGGTTAATCGCTAAAACAGTATTTGAGCATAGAACTATTGGAAAAAATCGTTATTGACATACTTTGTATGTCTTTGGTGTCGAGTCTTCAGAACACGGGCTGTAGTTCTCTGTAGTTTGTCACAGGGTGAATGACACTCATCGCAGGGGCTCACAGATCAGCTTCCGTCCCCTTTATCTATAAGCCACATCTATGGGGGAAAGGGCAGTGAAGAAAGGGAGAAGGTTAGACCATTTCTAGACAGCTAGATGCCTCAAACAGTTTACAGCCTCTCTGCTGCATATAGATTTGACTAATGATAGATATACATGAAGCCCAACTCCAAATTGTAACTTTATTTAAAACTTTATGATATTTTTGTTTGCAAAGGTTAACTCCTTTTATGGTGATTTTTTTAATATGACAATGCTATGCTACAAGGCCAAATGTTTAGACAAATATCTACTTCCACAAGGAGAGACCCAGCAGTGGAGGATTCACTGTCAGACATTACCTCCAGACAAGACCTTGGATTCAGCACTGTGACCCCAGGAGTCCAGAGCACAGCACTGATCTACTTAGGAAGCTGTTACGCTGTGGGCTGTCTCTAGGCCTGCTAGAGCAGCAATGCTGGGTGAATGCTGGCAGAGCAGCCTGTGACATGCTTTACCCATCCGAGTACACATGATGCAAGACTGACTGCTCACAGACTCCGCTGGCAGGTCAGAGTGTATGGAGACTGGAGGAGTCCCAGTGCAGTCCCATCTAATGATTGTGAATGGATTTCTTCCAGATGGCTGAGCAAGGACCTTGAACCAGAGTTGATTTTATTTGGACGAATTTTGAAGGGAAGCACTGTCTGTCTATACCTGAAATGTTAGAGTAATTTTGTACCCATTGTATCCATCCTTCCGGTTTTCTTTGGAATCCTGAAAACAAGAATTTTGGTGTTTAGAGACATCCAGGAAGCAGATGGACTGTGGCTCACTACCACCATACAGCCAGTACAAGACACGCACACACTAGCTTCCCTAAAAATACTCTTGCCTCTAACTCATCCAGAAAACCATCAAAGATGCCCAGTGCTGACATCTTTCCCTCAACAAATCTCAGTCTTGCTACTGCTTCTGTGTCATACAGGATGAGGACAGTTAGATAATCCAGGAGTGCATAGTCCTCAGAACAAGAAACCAATAGCAATGGTCTAATTTTCCACATCCACACAGAGAGGAAAACACAGGGTAAAATTATTCAACTGTTTTAGCCTGAGATTTGATCTTAAGACCCTTTAAGAAGTTCCCCAACTTCCCATAAGAGCCAATTCCCTTATACCCAATTGGTGGGATGTCTACATTTGTGGTTCAAAACAACAGAAATAATCTCAAGCTCAGTCTGCATTGTTCGCTGATGACTTTCCTGTTGAGGGTTTCTATGAAATGCTTTCTTTATGGTATCTGGTAACAGAGGTAAGGATACAGACATATCATAAAGAGAACATGAAAACATCATGTTTAGGACACCTGCTCAGGATACATGGGAAAAGGGGAAGATGAAGTATAAGGAACCTCAAGGCAAGTATGCTATGAGGCAGAAATAGGAATCTCTACTTCCAGAACTGTCATGGAAATGAGGCTGTTACTCAGGCTGGATGCTTATAAAGAAATGGTCAGAAATAATGGGAACTTCATGTAGAAAGACACATTGTATTATAGACCTATATAGAACAAGACAGGTGACTTCCGTGCTCCTTCACATTTGCGGAGCCCTGATCTAACTCACAGGTCATTTGGTTATTATTGCAATTCACATCCGGCTCCATGGATTGAGAAAGAACACTTCCATAGTCGTCTTAGCAGAGGGAACAGGACAGAAACAGGAACAAGAAACTCCCAGCCTGTGGTCTAGGTCATTGGCTCCAAACCTTGGTTGATCATTAAAATACCCAACAGCCAACACAAGTAGAAATTCTGAAGGTGTAGAAAAGACCATGAAATAAAGATTTGCACCTGGAAGGGCCACTGGGACAGTCCCAAGCTTCCCTATGGTCTCCAGCCCCAATGCCCTTGTGGGCAGTGGGCTAGGTACTTGCTGAACCAAGTCTTTTAGGCTTTTCTGAAGGTGTTATTACACACTGTCAACTAAATTATTGTCTATTGGTGAAAGATTCAGCCTACCCCTCTCTCTATCCTGTAGGTTGGACAAAAGGGGCAGAGCTGAAAGTATATACTCCTTATTTATGTCCAGGTATTTACTAAGCAAGACCAGACCCTCTCTGAAGCCAACCAGGAGGTCTCAAACACAGCCCTCTCATTAGCTGTGAGACATTCTTATCTCTGTGAAGACAGAGTTCAAGAGCTCTTGAGTCGAGAACCAGGGCCAGAGACGAAATACATATTTCTCACGGTATGACAGTGTCATAGTATTGAGCAGCTTTGCTCCTGTAGACCTTGGAATGAACTAGAAGGCTAATCCCTAAGGATATATTCAATGGACGAGGAATCTGGAACAGCACAGTTGTAAGCACCATAGTTAGGAAGCACTATATATAAGCTGCATTACAAGACCAAATTTTAGTTTTCAGTTTGAGCCTGGGTATCTTTAAAATGCCCAGGTTGGATGTGGACATACATTATAGTCCAGGCAGGCCCTTGAACTTCAGATTGTCCTGTCTCAGTCTCCTAAATAACTCAATGTCCATTTTAATCACCAATAAGTTTTCCTTTAAACAATAAAGGGGAAGCCAGGCCTGGTAGCGCATGCCCGTAATCCCACACCTGGAGGGTAGAAGCAGGAAGATCCATCTGTTGTTCAAATCAGCCTGTGGCCTACATAGTGAGCTCAGAGCCAGTTTGAACTATATACTGAGACTGTGTCTCAAAGAATAAATAAGTAAATGCTATATGAGAAAAGTAGGGTTTTAAAAAATGAATTAACCCTGACTGTCAATGTTGTGCTATGTCTTCTTTTGCTCCAGTGGCCCACATATCATGTTTAGCCTTACCCTGAGCTAAACACAGGACAAAAGGGTGACTTAATTGACATTATTGGAACTATGGGGGATATTATTAATTTATTCCTGCAGATTGTCTTTTCACATATACTAGAACAGATGAGGCAAATATAGGCACTTTTTTCTGTTCTTCCCCCCCCTTTTTTGTTCCATTTTATCTTCATAAACTACATCCTGACCATAGCCTCTCCTAGTTCTATTCTCTCCCAGATCCACTGCCCCTCTATTTCCCTTAAGAAAAGAACAGGTCTCTCAGTGATATCAACTGAAAACAGCATAACAAAATGCACTGAGACTAGGTACAGACCCTCATATCAAGGCTGGACAAACAGACCCAGTAGGAGTAAAAGGTCTCAAGAGCAGGCAGAAGAGTCGGAGATACCCTGTTCACACTGAAGTCCAGGAAACCAAAGCTCCACAACTATAACATGTTTGTAGAGTGCAGAGGGCAGACCCATGTAGGCTCTGTGATGGCCACTTCAGCAGCTGCCCCTAGCAGCCTTCCTTAGATGACTCTGTAGATGGCGTGTTCCTGGTGTCCTTGGCCCCTCTGGGTCCTGCAATCCCCCGTTCCTTCTTCCACTTGGTTCCACCAGCTCCACTTACCCTTTGAGTGTGCACCTCTGAATCTGCCCCCACCAGCTGCAGGAGGAAGCTTTTCTGATGAGGGCCGAGCAAGGCACCAATCTCTGAGCACAGCAGAATATCCTTAGGAATAATTTCATTAACTTTTTTTTCTCTTTCTTTTTCTTTTTCTTTTTCTTTTTCTTTTTCTTTTTCTTTTTCTTTTTCTTTTTCTTTTTCTTCTTCTTTTTCTTTTTCTTTTTCTTTTTCTTTTTCTTTTTCTTTTTTCCCACTTGTATTTTGTTCTAGGCCTCTGAGCCAGCCAGCTTCTGGTTCCTGGACCTGGCCATCCAGACAGTTTCAGACATAGTCTCCCTCTCATGACTTGGGCCTCAAGTTAGACCAGTTTGGGGGAATTTTTCTTTAACAGGTTCACATCTCAAAGTTGTTAGAATACCTGCAACTTACAAGATGAGTGTAATTATCCCATTTTTACAAACTCTCATATGATTTCAGTAATTCATGTCAATAAATTTTGATTGAATTTACTTTCTGATTAGAGTTGAACAACAAGAAATTGTGAATTACTCAGTTTATGACTGAGACTGGTGTTCAGTTATGAACCACAGAACCAACAATAATTATCAAGGACAATTGATTTATAAAGTGGACATATTAATTACATATTTAAACGGAAAATAGCACAGTTTAGCTTTTCAATTATTATAGTGAAATATCGGCAAACTATAGACCATGGACAGGAAAGTCTAGTTACTCTGCCAACTTATCTTCCTTTTCCCCAAAGAAATACATAGCGTGATAATGCAGTTATAGCCCAGACATGCCACCTAACAGGTTTTGAAAGGACAATCTGGAAGAACAGATCACAAAGGACTCTAAAGGTGATCCTCAATAGGGCAATAGGAAGGGGGCTGACTGTAGCTGGTCTTTGATACTTTGTGTACTTTTCCCATCCTTTATTTCCCCTCCCCCCCCCAGTTTCACCCACTATCACTAGATTGGGGAAGAGAGAGAGAGAGAGAGAGAGAGAGAGAGAGAGAGAGAGAGATCTGGATCTCATATCTTTCTTCTTGTTTCATCTTTGAGCACAACTAGTAACAAATCAGGGCAACAATGACCACCACCACCCGAACAACCAACAATCACCAACCCCACTTCTGGAGTAAGGGCGGAGTCCTAGCATTTAGATACCCTCAGCAAAGTTTCCAGAATTCCAAATGTCACACAATCATAGGAACTATGTGCAGCTGGCAAGACTATGCCTCCACTGGAGCATGAGGCAAATCACAATCAGCCCCAGTGGACAATCTGAAGCACCCCATATTCCCACACCTAGGATTAAAACAAAAACACTTTCTTACAATATTTCTGTTTTTTTTTTTAAAGAAACCAGAATTCCAAAGTTGTAATTTAAGAAGACAGTAGGAATGGAAAGAGAAAATCAAAGATTTTGTCCCTCCTGTCTAAATACTGCAAAGGGAGTGTCACAAGGAAGGACCTGTTCAATCACATATTCATTCATTCAACAAATATTGATGGAACACTTCTGATATGTTGAACATGGGGTTATGTAAAGTGTGATTACATTTGTGAGCTTACAGCTTAGAGTCAAGAGTGATGGCTTTATCCATGAAAATCCTTAAATGAGAGAATATGCCAGTCTGCTAGAAGAGGAACTAATTGAGACAAGGAATTTTGATTGGAGGCAGTGATCAGAGAAAGTCTTGTAGAGGAAAGAGCTTAACCTGAAACCTAGGGAGAGGCAAAGAGGAGAACGTGAAGGATAGTGAGAAAGAGCTGTGCACTAAAGAAAACAGGGAAAGATGATTCCAAAAGCAATGTCTGTACTCTGATGAGCACATAAGGAGGCAGGGCTGGCTGATCAATCCTATGACCTATGACCAAAAAAAATGTTCTCCACACTCCCGGAAGCAATAAGGTTATTTTGTAGCTAGAAGTAAGGCCGGTACACTTAAGGAACTGAACTTTCCAATTTAGTTAAATGTTAAATTTCAATTAATTTAGATAGTACTGTGGGGTGAGGCACCACAGTACGAAGAAGAATTCTTACAGGTTCTCAAAAGGAACTTCAAGTTTTATCCTCACCGCAACAGGGACCACGCAAGATTTTATAAGCCAAGCTGCCACCATTGCTTGTATTTTTCAAAAGATCTAAGGGACTCACTCACGAGACTTCTCACTCTGAGACAATAGAACCAGAGTCCACTAAATGTCCCTGTCAATCAGAGTATCATATCACACTGTGTGCTTATTGATTAATCTTTTCAGTGATACTGATAAGGACTAAATCTGCCTTAAGTCTACAATTGGGCTATTGGTATTCCTAAATTCACTTTCTAATCAAACATAAGAAAAAAATCAGGCTGTTTGGTTATGGTATTCTTAGTCTTTATCTTTCAGCCAGGGACAAGAAGAAAGAGAGCTCTGACACTATTTCAGCTTGTCGTCCTGCAGAACGGCACTGTATGAGCCTGGGTTACATGCCTGAGGCCAAAGCTGCATTGATATGAAAGACAAAAGATACTTGATTTCCTGTGCAGGTTCACCCCTAACATAGCAAGCCTGACTTTGGCCAGAGAGATTGGCAGTGCCCTAGATCCATGGCTCAGATTGCCCACCATTGGAGCCTTCTGAATTCAAATATGAGCAGGGTTAGTAGGATCCATTACCAGGGAGCTGAGCTAAAGGACAGAGACACTTGTTTTGGTCACATCACAAGTCTTACAATGAAGGGACATAGACAAGTGAAGTGACAGCCCAAGCTCCCTCCCTTGAAAAACCACTCCTCCCAGTTTGGCTCTGCTAATAACTAAAGAACTATCAGGCTTGCCTAACACTTGCTATGTATCAGGCACGGTCCTAGCAACAGAAGCAGTAACGTTGTGGGCACTGCAAATCTGAGATAACTAATAGTCCTCGCTTTGGCAGCATATATACTAAGATAACTAATAAACACATTCATTATATGTATGTTTGTAGATCATATACATGTATGTACATATGGTAGTATATACAAATAATCACACTTAACTTTCAGGGTCTAATGTCTATGTATTACTTTAACTTCTCTCCTAGCTTGCTTTCTGTTGCTAGGATAAAACACTGTGCAAGAAACAGCTTAAGGGAAGAAAGCTTTCAGGTTATAGACCATCATTGAGTGAGGTCAGGGCAGTAACTCAAAGTAGAAACCATGAAGGAAGGCTCATACTTAGATGGATTTCTTATGCAGCCCAAGATTATTTGCTCAAGGAATGATGCCACATACCATGGGCTGGGCCCTCCTAACTCAATTAACAATCCAGGAAGTCCTCTATAGACTTGTCCACAGGTCAATCTGATCTAGACAATTGACGCAGATGACTCTAGACTGTATCTAGCTGACATTCAAAACTAACTAGGACATTGATCTTCAGTAGGAAAAATGAAATGACGTGTCATGATTATGTAGCTAGTCAGTGACCATAGATTCTGTGTGCCTGTACCATGTGTTTTCTCTAGAAGATGCGGCAAATAAGAAAGGTATATACTTCATACACTGGATCTAATAATAAATCTGTGAAAAGATCTCCAACCCATTATGAGTCAATAATAGTTGCAACTCAACCCATTGACATTAACTAGTCCAGATTACATGAATAGCATTCAAGTTTTGCCTATCATAATATTTCCTAAAGGGTTTTCCTCCGGAGGCTAAGTTTGGAAGAGGAGAAGCAGAGCTATGATGACATATTGACTTTGTACAAGAGAATGATGCCCCACAAAAGAGGTTCTTAGGATAACTAAGCCCATTTGGGTCCAAGTGCATCACAACCAGTGATTGTAAGGAAGAGGACTCACTTGAAGAGGTCAGTGTAGGTTTCCAGTATGATCTCACATGTCCTCAGAGTGAGACAGAGTATCTTGAGCTAGTAATTGTGTCAAAAACACTTTCCCTACTGAGAGACAATATACAGGAATTAAGTTTCTAGAACCATTCACTCAGTGGTCTCAGAACTCTCGGCTGTTACCTGAATTGGTGAATCTCTGCCCCAGAATTGAAGTTCATTTAGTGACATCTAAAGCACCCGGTAGAAGGTGGAGGTTATCACTGCATCTACTTCTCATCAGCTGTCTATCAAAATGCATTTCCCCATGCACTCATTATCCTTTGATCATTTTCTCCAATAAGCACTCACTTTTAATTTTCCGGTAATGACATTTGTATAGTTTAGAAGATATAAATCATCTGGAATGGCGAAGAGGAAAGTTGGCTGTGTAGACAGGGAATTAAGTGGGATGAACCATGTATAGGTTTTCTGCATTTGAGTTCATTATCTAACTAAATTATATTGTGATGTCATTATAATTTGCTCATTCGACCAGTACTTCCTGATTACCTTTTATATGTTAGAACCTGCTAGGTGTTGAGGATATAGTATAAGAGAGAGGCAATATGCTGAGTATGTTGGCACATACATATCTTGTTCGGAGCTGCTAGTGATCTGAAGGTAAGCTAATTCCTTGCCTGAGTGCTGGCCATGATGGTTATAACCATCCAAGCAAAACAGAACTACATAGTGAGACAGTCTCTAAACAGACTAAGTTGATGATGAATTCAAGCATAATAGAAGATATAGTGTTCTCAGCATTTATAACCTCCATCATAATGACCTCAACTAAACAACCAGGTATCTTGTTCTGAGCTGCTAGTGATCCCAAGATAAGCTAATTCCTTGCCTGAGTGCTGGCCATGATGGTTATAACCATCCTAGCCTCACCCATGAATGACCAGTGCAGGAGCCAAGGCCGAGCAAGTACAGATACATGATTTTTTTTCTTTGACTCTCAAAATGAGGCAGGTAATGTGATTAGAAATGTTAAGAGTTATCATATGTCCCCTTGTCTGACAACAGTAGGATCAGACTTGAACTCTGGTGAGTCCATCCTCAAAGTGTAATCATTTGGTTGATCTCCCTTCAAAAAGGAATGACCAGTGCAAACTTACCACTGCCCATAGAGGTGGGCTTAGAGGTGGGTGAAAATAGTTAAATCTTTTAAGATTCAGTTTCTTTACATTCTAATGTCAATAATAGCACCTACCTCACTGTGAGAGTCAAAAAGTAATGTATCTAACCATGTTTACCCAATACCTCAATACTGAATAAACATGTCATAAATGACAGCAATTGATATACACCAACCAGGAAATAAAAATCCCTAAATACAACTTCTAGAAAAAGCAGAGAGGTTTATAAATGAAGAATTGAGGTACAGAGAAGAAATCGACAGGGAAATCTCATCCTCCCAAATAACCAAAAACAGAGACTCCATGGGAAGCAGCAACTGTAACATAAACAGCTAGCTTTGTGATCATAAAACAAATGAATCACGGGAGACAATCTTCCTCTCAGACTGTAGACTAAAGAGCAATGGCCTGAAACAACAGAAGAGGAAATTTGGGTAAGATACAGATGAACTAGAATGTTCTTAACAGGGAGCGTAATAGGGAAATTAAGCAGGCTCCCTAAGGTTGCAATGAACAAAACTTGCCTGGAAGTTGTCAGGAAGAAATGAGGTGAAGAAGCCAAGCATCAAGGGTTGCAAAAACACTCATCAATTAGAAAGGACAGCAAAATGGTTAGTATTACCCATCTAGAGCATTCCCCCAGCAAGCAATTAGCAGGATTTATAACCAGGAAGCAGCACTATTTAGTCAGTGAGGTCTTAGGATAGGTGCACGGACAAATGCTGATTGGAGTTTGTAATGACGATGGGGTGTTATAGTAAGATTTTATTTTGGTGAAGTCACATGGCAAAAATAACAATAGGAATCCTCTATATAAAAGAGAAAAGGGGGGGATGATGCAAGATACAAATTAAGATTGATATCTAACTAATAAAAAATACTGAAAGAAGAATTACAGTAGGTTTGAAAGATCAAAAATTCACATTTAGATGAGATGGGATTGAAGTCAGAGTTTACCCTGAGCTGTGATGACTTTAAGACAGTCGAGATTGGGAGTTGGAGAGGCAGCTCAGTACATAAATGCCTATCGTCCAATCGTGAAAACCAAAATTTGATCCCCGGCACCCACCTAAAATTCCAGGTGTGGTGGTCTGCACTCCCCAGTAGTGACAAGACTCTGTCTCATGTGGAGATTCTGTCTCAAAAAATAAGGCAGTGGTCCCTGAGGAACAACTTCCAAGGTGACCACCAGAACACACACACAGAAAGATGGCGAAGATTTCCTTGGTCACGTATCCCTCCTCGGTACTAGCCAGTAGCTCTGTGTTAGTCCACACAGTTCTGCAGGATAGCTGGGAGGTTCTGCTGGAGCTGATTGGCCTAAGTCTCTGCATCTATGGTCCATGAGCACATGGAAGCTTGACTAGTAAAGATCAGGCTCAGCGGCAATGAGTTTTCTCTAATTTATCTTTTCTCCTCCTCCCGAAAGCTTGTCCTTCTAGTCAAGGATGGTTTCTCAGAGAACCTGTGGGCACATGAAGTTCAGAACTCAAGAGCCCTTTCTGATCATCCTCACAGCCTCCTGTTGAAGGAAAGAGAATTATAATTAAATTCACTGGTAGCTTGTCTTTGTCTAGTTCAGTTCAGATGAGAGAAAAAGAATGATGTTGGTTGGCATTGTAAGGGGCTAAGTATAAAGCAAGGGTGGAAGCACACACTTGGGGTCCCAGTGCTAGGGGGGTGGAGACGGGTGTGTCCTGAAGCTCATTAGCTAGGAAGCTGTGGTGGTTTGAGTAGGTATGGCCTCCCTGTAAACTCATGAGTTTGAATGCTCGGCCCATAGGCAATGCCACTATTAGGAGGTGTGGCCTTATTGAAGTATGTAAGGCCTTGCTGGGGGTACTGTGTCATTGTGGGGTGGCTCTGAGGTCTCCTATGCTCCAGCTATACTCGATATGGCTCATAGTCTCTCCTTTCGGGTCACGATGTAGAATTCTCAGCTCTTTCTCCAGCACCATGCCTACCTGGATGATGCCATGCTTCCTATAACAATAACGGACTATACCTCTGAATCTAGAAGCCAGCCCCAAGAAAATGCCATCCTTTATAAAAGTTGCCATGGTCATGGTGTCACTTCTGAGCAATAAAGCCCCAACTAAGACAGAAATCTGGTGTAATTAGTGAATTTCAGGCCAGCGAGTGATCTTGTTTCAAAGAAAAAGTAGATGGTACCTGAAGAACAGGATCTGAGGATGACCTCCAACCTATACACAATGCACACACAACACACACACACACACACACACACACACACACACACACACCACTGAGCTAAACTGAAAATAAATGGGAAGAAAAAGAGAAAAGAAAGAAAATGCGTGCTATGGCTCCAGTTAGAGAAAGTTCTATGACAAGTTTAGAGAGAGACATGATTGCGTGGGAATGAGATGACGCTGCAAATGTTAAGTCTTGCTGTAACACCGAATTCCTGTTTTGTGTTCTCAGAGATATTCTAGATGGGCTTGGCTTGGTTTTAGACAGGTACTGCTCCTGGTGCAGACATTTGGAAGACTGGACAGGACACTCGGAGCCCACTGGGAGCTCAGATACTCTCTGTCTTGAGCCTGGCCCAATAAACAACACACACACACACACACACACACACACACACACACACACACCTTTGTTCTACCCTGTCTGTGTGGCATGGAACCATGGGGGATAAATCAATTCCAACTCTAAATGTCAGCTGCAAATGAAATGGTCTCCAGAAAAGAGAGCCAGTTCAAATGACTGCTCATAAATTTTGCCTTCATTTGAAATTGGAAGATACCTTGCAGTTCTTTCTTCCTGATTAAGAATGTCGTAAATTCTAGGAATCAAAGAGATAAACAAACTTTCCCTAGCCTCTGAAGTCTAATGCATCCCAGAGCAGAGGCTAGCTCACTCATAGACATAACAGAGCAGGGACTAGCCCACTCACAGACATCATCTTCCATTTTGTTAGGTAATATGAGAAATATAGCACAAGAAATCACAATTTTCTAATATATAATTATTTTAAAACTATCTCTAAAGCCTCCTCCTTTCCTGAAGATTCTATATTCTTTATGTTCATGACACACAGGTGTTTATAGAGTGTGGAAGCATTATGTATTTATTTTATAACTCTGAAAAGAAAATTACTCAGCAATGCTTGGTAACAAGAGGTTTTACTCCAGGCCTTTGTGATAAATGGAGTAACAACTACAGAGAGATTCTGCAGTGAATGAAAGAGAAAGGAAGCTCGCTGTGAATACAGTGAGAGCATGCAACTGTAATGCCTAAGAATAGGATGGACAACAGTGGATGACAGTAACTAAGATTCATCAGTGGAGGAGCCTGGTCAATTCCATCTGACCAGACGCTTAGTCAAGACAGACCCGAGTGACCAGGCATCCCCTGGGGAAGAAAAGAGTGAGCTCTTGACTGGACACAAGTGGAAGTTCTTGTCAGATAGTCTTAGCAGGATTATTTGCCAAAATTAGAATTTACAAAGAGGTATATAGACTGCCTAGAAGTTTCAGGAAAGCTATTTGATCAGTGTGGTCAAGTGGAGAATCTTTGGCGCCAATCACAAGAGGAATATCCTACCCCCAAAATCTGTTATCCATGTAAGCACCTGATGGACAAATTAATGAAATTAGCACGAGCACCTTGAGGACTTCTAAGCACTATAGAAAACGGATAGAGAGAGAACGCCTGCTCTCCCTGTGGAAATGTCCTTGTCTGTCTGCATGCAGCAAGCAGCCAAGGACACAGCCTACTGTGCAGGTTAGAGTCATCCTCGGAAGCTCCAACCATCTTTCACATTTTTTCAATCTGGTTCCCTTCTAGGTCACATGGCATCAAATCTCTGCTCTAACTCCTCCAATACATCCCATGCAATCAGAGGCCACTATGTCCACCCAGGCTCACTTCCATGAAGTAACCCAACCCAGAACCTGAATCACACGGGAGTCCTAGAACTGCCCGTGAGAGCTACCAAATCAAAATGGTCTCAGAAGCAACTTTGTGATCCTAGAAATGGTGCCAACTTCCCAGCTTGTCCTATTTGAGATTTCTTTCTTCTTTTTCTTCCCATTGCTTGGACCATGTTCTCTGTGGTGGATGATGCTGAGGGAGAGCCTCCGCTCTCAGAAGCAGTCGCCTCTGAAGACTTCTTTGACAACTCCAGAAAACTCTCTGGTCACCTACCCTGCCCTCCATCTGTTTCTCAAGAGCCCTGTGTGTTCTTTGTCCACAGAACTTATCTTATATCCTTATAACTGTGCCATTGCTTTCCAATCTGCTAAATGGGAAGGATTTTCCCAGAAACCCACTGGGGAGCACTAATAGATATTATCAGCCTAGTGCTGGCTATAAAGTGTTGATGTCAGCTCCATCTGCTCAGACGAGTCAGTGCCAAGTACACATCAATTGACCTGCCTTCTGCCACTGGAAACCTGCAAAAGACAATTTATTCACTCCATCAGCCATGCGTTCGTTCATGTTGCATTCATTCATGTCTCTACAGCTGTTTGTGGCCCCTGTCTATTGTCAGTTTCTGTTAATTACTCATCACTCTAGATCTGACCACTTAAAGTAACTGGATTTCAAAAGCAAACACACACACACACACACACACACACACACACACACACACTGCAAGTCTTAAAACATACATGATGACTTCTTGGTAACTTCTGCAATCGTAGTAGGGCCTGGAAGGGACAGCTATGTTTATTCTGTGTGGCACTGGCTATGGCAGCCCCAGTGGAAGCTGTGGGATAGATAGTGCATTACTCCAAATCCATAGTTGTCCAGGAATCAGTTCAGATGACCACAAACCCTTAGCCATAACAGAACCTCCCTTCCCTCATACACTCAGATTCTCAAGTCTCTGCCTCTCCATGAGGTCTCCCCCAGCGACACAGCCTGAGGATTCCACCAGGGCAAAGACCTTTTAAGTCTCAAACACCGAAAGTGTACAGTCTTATTTCCATTGCATTCCATTGGTGAAAGTAAGACAGAATCCAGCCCACAGTCAAGAATAAAGAGAAGGACATTCTCTTCTCCAGAGGGAGAAGGGTAGATTAAAAGTCATCAAATTTGGGCTGAAGGCCCCAGGCAGTGCTTTGGAGATTAAAAATGCATTGAAATCATTGGTCTTGTTAGTGAATAGAACCAAGTTCTTTGTAAGTATCTCAGATAGGGGAGACAGACAGTGGATTGGTAGATAATAACTCTGGTGGTTTGAATGGGATGTCAGCCACAGTCTCTGGCATTTAAATACTTGATCTCCAGTTAGTGATCCTGCTTGGAGAGCTTGGGTGATGTGGCTCGAGAGGAGGAAGTACATCACTGGTCTCCAATTTCGAGCGTTTAAAGACTTGCCACCATTTTCAGTCTCCTCTCTCTGCTTCCTGTTAGGGTTTAAGATGTGAACACACAGACACAGCTCCAGGTACGTCTGTCCCTGTCTGCTGCCACACTACCCCATGATAGTGGTGAACTCTTAGCCCTCCAGACCCATAGGCCCACATAACCTTAAATAGGTTGCACTGGGTCACGGTGTTTTATCACAGCTACAGAAGTCCTAACTATCACAATATTTTGATGCCAACCTCGCTGCTGTGGACATCTGCTACCTGGGCAGTTTTTCTAGCCTTAGATCAAGCTGTTAGAATGCATACCACATATGAAATATCTCTCTGATCCTCTCTGCTAATGAAGGGGGGTGGGAGGTGAGAAGGAAGGCCTCGCTTTGCCTTCTCTGGACATTCACCAGCACCTTTAAGGCATTTCCATTCGGATTTCTCAAAGGGTTGTTCTGCTTCTTGCATCCCAAAGGATCTGCACTCATCTTACTTCTCATGGGCATCAAAGAAAAACACTGTTTCTTGTGTCCCTTGAAGTGGCATCCAGCAGCCTTTGGTCCCCTTAGGATTTCCCATCTTCCTTTGTCCATCCCACCACTACCATTCGCTATTTTATTTTAAATTTTATTACAAGAACCTTTATAACAGTTTTTTCTTTTTCTTTTTGTTTTGTTTTGTTTTGTTTTGTTTTGTTTTTCGAGACAGGGTTTTTCTGTATAGCCCTGGCTATCCTGGAACTCACTCTGTAGACCAGGCTGGTCTCGAACTCAGAAATCTGCCTGCCTCTGCCTCCCAAGTGCTGAAATTAAAGGCATGCACCACCACTGCCTGGCCTATAATGGTTTTTTCTAAGAACAACCTTTAAACTTTTGGATTCTTTATTTAGAAAAATACATACAACATATACTTGGGTTTTTCTTAAATCATATTGCCACATAATCACTATATAGATTTGTTTGTTTTTGACTTTCATTGGTTTTGTACAACACCTGACATGTAATTTAATCAATGAATGAGTGAGAGAATGAATGAATGAATGAATGAATGAATGAACGAACGAACTCACCAATACATAAAGCCAAAATTGGCAGCACTTCCTGTTTTTCTCTGTCTGCAGCAGAATGAGAGCCACCTGTCACTCTTGTGAGCTGTGCCATCTCAATGGTTAATCAAGACGGAGAAGAAAAAAAATTCCAGAAGCATTCCATCAAATCCTCCCAGCCTGCCCTGAGAGCTGTGGAGCCTGGGCGTTTAGAAAAGGCTTTCTCCTAATAGTAACTCAGCAAGCCTTGGCTCAGATGGGATCAACACCTAAGCCTGTGTCAAGGATCAGAGCTTATCTGCTGGCCACATGACCCCACCTCCTGACAGAGGCTCTCCTCTGCGTTTGGTGTGGGTGGAGACAGCAGGGCTTCCAGAAGAAAGAGAAAACTCGGTTTTTCCTGATGAAGGGAGAAGGAGAGAGGGGCTCTGAGCCACCTCAGACATATCAGACTGGATCCCAGAATGTGACTGGCCTGATCAGCATGTTTTGCCTCCTTGTTCCTTCATTTCTCTGTTGCTTCAGGAACAGAGAAGGCTTTGTGGATTCATTTCAATAGTCACCTGGAATATTAGGCTGAAACGCAGGGCAAGAGCCTGCAAACCCTTGTCTTTTGGGGCACTGTCCAGGAAGCCAAATCACGAGGTACTGATCCACTCCGATGCTTGCTCTCGGACATTCAGACTGCTACCAGACTGCGGAGGGTATGGCACAGAGGCCCTGGGCAAAGGTGGCACACTGGTGAGCACCTTGTAGAGAGAGCCTTATTCGCCCATATTCATTTACCCTGAACCTGAGATTTCCCTAGTAACACATAGTCTAGTAAGAGTCTCTATCTTATCAATATTTAACAAAACCTACAATATCCAGGATGTAACAAAGCCTGCATACACCCTTTATCTAATCAAAGCCTGTAGAAATAATCTATAGGCTGTATGTTATATACAATATAACCTATAATATGCTATAATAATAAACTATATCAGGTAAAAGTCAATGTATTATATATAGCGAATCTGTTATTTAATGATACTTTTAAACTATCGGCTCCTAGCCCTCTTTTACAGTCAGAGTAATGGCCTTAGGCTCCAGTTATAAAAAGGCATGGGAGCCACCACTGCCAAGGGCACAGAGGAGCCAAAAATAAGGGGCTTGGAAGGCCCTGCAAAGGCTATTTCAGACTTTGATATGTATGCACAGCTTCATTTGAACAATGAGCTTGTGTTGGTCAAGGTTAAGAACAGAAACCAGGATAGATAGATAGATAGATAGATAGATAGATAGATAGATAGATAGACTATATCCACGTACATATGGAGTTATAAAATCTGTCTGCACACTGAAAAGGAGGAGAAGTTGGAAGAGAAGGAGCAGCAGCAGGAGGAGGAGGAGAACCTAGTTACTACCCAATTCGAGAGCTGGACCAATAATATAGCTCCAGTCTGAGGCTTAAGTCCTGGAGCTCTAAGTTCCCTGGAGTGGAGGAATTCACGTTGAAATTGTCATGAAGTCTAGCTGGGCTGCCTCCCCACTGGGGTGCCTGGAGCGCCTCCAATGCTGTGGTCTGGGGAGGCAGAATGATGTCCATTATAGGGGTTCTCCGTCTGGTTGGTTGCTGCGGTTCCCAGTCTCCTGTGTCCCCAAGTGCTGCTGGCGAAACCGCTGGGAGTCCCGCTGGGAGTCCGGAACAGGATTCCCCTCAGGGCGTCCAGGCACCAGGCGGAAAGGAAAAGGCAGAGCCCCAGGCAGGGCAGGAACACAGTTTGATTCCGAGTGTACGGAAGGGCTGGAGGAGAGAGGTGATCTCTAGGAGATTTAGATGAAGTTCATTATGACGAAGTCGTCCCTCCCCTCCTACTCTCCCCTCCCCCAATCCTTGGCGAAGCGATGTCCTTGCTTATTCAGACTGCTTTATTCGATGGCAGATGTGAATGCCTATGCCTTACTCAGGTTGAACCAGGGAGTAAATACTTTTTTCACGAAGGAGTGCTTAGAAAGAGAAACCCATTGGCTGATTGTTTGGGGCCTATCTAGATACCTCATTATCACGAAGAGATCCAGGATTTTATGTGACTGATTGTCATGGTCCTCTCAGGGGAGTGTCTCGGTGATGTGTTCCAGAGCACGTAGAGGTAAGTAGAGAAAGGTTCCACTCCGAACATTCTCAATTTTGAGATTCACAGGGTCTGAGCTCATTTAGCTTACCAGATCTTCTGTCTGGGGGCACTGTCCATTTGTCCCAGAGTCTGATATGCACGGCTGAGCAAGGAAGCAGCAGCGGGCACACTTGCGGGAGTGTGGAGTTTATGCCAGCCAGAAGATCCTTCTCCCACCTTGCTCACCCAGGCTGCCAGCTTGGGCTGTTGGTGTCTGTCCACCCACAAATCACTTCTGAAAATGCTCTCTCGGATACACCCAGAGGTACGCTTTTATTAGTCTCCCAGACACCTCTCAATGCAGTCAAGTTGACAGTCAAGATTAACTATCACACAGTTAGGTGTTGCTGATCTCAACTGCCTGAAGAATACTAAATGTAACCAGGACCTAGAAATCCTTAAACCTCAACACTGCTGAGAACGAAAACCGTCAATGAGTCCTCCTTCATCCAGTGGCCAGCAGGAAGGTGGCTGGAGTATCTCCTGTTAATGTCACTATTGCATAGTCAAGAAGTATAGCACCCTTGAGGCAACAGACAAACTGTGTAAAGCATCTTTTCACCCTTCAAATGCAATCTCATGGTAAATGACAAGGGGAAATCTAATGTCTCACATTCCACATTTACTAAACAGTGGTCATACCTCCAGACTAAACGTCCCCATGAAATGAAAGGGGCTGACATACCATTCCACATGCAAGAGACTCACCACTTTAAATTTTCTGTTAAGGGAGTGAACCTCATTTTGCTCCATCTTCAACTTCTTCGATTTGACATGAAGCCATGCTCTCTGTGTGCTCCCGTGTCTAGAAGAGGTTGAGTATTCTAGAAGCTCATGTGTAAATGAGCTGAACGCTGCACACTTTTGGAAACTTTCGCCTGTGATTTAGTGGCATGGCGTCAATAATCACAAACTAATCATACGAACAGTGTGCAAAATGTCACCAGAATGACAGGCGGTAACAATTAACTAAAATAAATCATCGTGGAGGCATGTTGAAGACTCTGAAGGCTGTAGGCGACGGGAGCATTTCGTGACTGAGATCTTCAGTTTTCCTGGTAAAATTATGACAATCAAATGGCATCAGTTCATTGTCGTTAGGTGTAATGAGATCATCCGGATTAAGTGATAACGTGGAGCATCTGTTAGGGTGACCTTATGACATGCTGTCTTCGGTGATGTCACAGAGTTTGTTGATATATGCCTCCTCAAGTGTACAAGAGGTCGGGATCAAACAAAGTGGACATGAGGCCCACTTCTCACTGGCTATATAGACAGAATCATCTTTCTAAAGCCTTCTCACCAAAATACATAATCTTAATGCTTCCCATACTTTGAGAATATTAAACGAGATGGGGGGGAGAGAAACAGGAAGGAAAGAACAATTCCATGATACTTCATGTTCGAGAACCAAGCCCTGTGTGCTGCA
This sequence comes from Apodemus agrarius, assembly GCA_964023405.1. Taxonomy (NCBI): domain Eukaryota; kingdom Metazoa; phylum Chordata; class Mammalia; order Rodentia; family Muridae; genus Apodemus; species Apodemus agrarius. The sequence continues at coordinate 63,630,280 of OZ030016.1, forward strand.
AGACATCCTGGAGCCCTTGAAGCCACTCTGAGTTATGGATTTCCAAGGTCGGCATTTAGTGCTCTAATTGTGCAGCATATCCAAAGGACTTATATCCCATGGTGATGGCTCAGGGGAGTGCTGGGTAATGTACTGTCACTATGCTTACTCCTGTCCCTGAGTGACCATCCATCATCTCTGTCTCCTAAGGGTTCAGAACGCTCCTTGAATCTTGTCTTTGTCTGAGCTGCTACAACAAAATATGAGAGACTAAACAGCTTAAAGGAACAGAGTATTATCCCTGTCAGCTCTGGAGACCTAGCAGGCCAAGATCAAAATGTCTGGTGAGAACACGTCTCATAGTTCATAGATAGCAGCCCTGTGCTGTCTTCATAAGAGCAAGGCAGTCATTGTGAAGATCATTGGGTGAGTGCTCTGTTCTCTGAAGTGATGCATCTTTGGATAATATAAATTTCAAGAAATAAAGTTGTTGAATGAAAACTGTTACTATTAGTTGTGGACTCAAAAGATAACTAATATGAACCAAAATATCTTATTTGGGGTCCAATACATTCACTTAACCAAAAAATTTACAAGACTAGGAACACAGAAGCACTCTTTGCCAGGCAGGTGGGCTCTTGATTAAATGGGGCAACAAATAACTTTCATTTCCTCTTTGTTTTATTCTTCAAGGGTTCTTACATTTCCAGACAATGCACTTGAGCGAACAAAAGGATTTGATTTTATAGGATAAGGTAATGAGGAATAAGAAGTGACTGGAACCCAGAAGATGCTTTTATACAATATGGGGTTCTGTGCTGAGCAACTTTAGCAAAGATTGTGTCTGCATACTTGAGATCTAAACCTTAATGCAACCCCTTGGGAGAAAGGAGAAATCTCCAGGAGGTTTTAGGAAATATCCAGCCAACAGTCTGGACTAGGGCCAAATGATGTGTATTTATGAGAACAATGGAGTCATGAGACATGCGTACCTTCAACTTTGTCAGGTGCTGTTAGGCTGTTCTTCAAAGTGACTGAACAATGCTCTTCCTCACACTAGGTGTAGAAGTGTTTCTCTGACCACACAGTCATCCTGAATAATGAGATGTTATGGTGGTTTGAATAGGAATGTCCCCATAGGCTCATATACTTGAATGTTTGGTCATTAGAGAGTGGTACTGCTTGACAGGGATTATGAGGTATGGCCTTACAGGAGTTAAGTGTGGCTTCATTGGAGTAGGTGTGACCTTGTTGAAGTGGGTGTGGCCTTGTTGGGTGGGTGTGGCCTTATTGGAGTGGGCGTGGCCTTGTTGGAAGAAGTGTGTCACTTGGGAGTAGGCTTTAGGGTTTCAAATGCTCGAGCTAGGCCTAGTCTCTTCCTGCTGCCTGCTGATACAGATGTAGAACTTTCAGCTACTTCTCCAGAACCATGTCTTCCAGCATATCAGACATGGCTATAATGGACTAAACCTCTGAATATAAGCAAATTACATGCCTTCCTTTATAAAGGTTGCCATGGTCATGGTTTTTCTCCACAGCAATAGAACACTGACTAAGACAGATGTGTTGTTTGTTCTGTTTGTTCATTCTAATTGTTGTAAGATGCTGATCCCTGTTTTAATTAGCATTTATTTCATTACTAATAAGATTGAGCTCCTTTCTTGTTCGTTATTAGCCATTTAATGCCTCCCATTTGTGAAATTCTTGTTCTTGTCTTCAGTGCATATGCTTTTGGCATCATTCCAGCTTTCCCTTGTCAATTAGGTGTGGTGGTTTGAATGAAGAATGTCTTCTAAGGTTGTTTGATGAAGCCTCAAGGAATCATATTATTTTTATATTTACCACACAATGCTCCCCACAAGAGCCATAGACTACCTAACAAAAATCTCATGATCAGGCATGAGAAACCTCCTTTTGAGCTGTTGGACAGGGGAGTTCAAGTAACTCCCAAGATAATATAAGCTATTGCTGTACCCCTTGGTTGCCCCTCAGAGGCTGAAGGTTGCTTTTCAGAAAGAAATGTGTGCATGAAAAGGTGTGAGGAAAACACCTATATCCTAAATACCTAGGCTATAGGACTGGGGTGGACTGAATTGGATCTAACCTAAAAACTGCTTTCTTGTAGTTTAGCTTGCACAGTACCAGAAAGTTCTGTGTAAACTGGCAAGGGAGGAGGCGAGCAGCAGTCCTATCCATCTGTGATGCCTATGAGCTACAACAATGACCAGCAATGGCAGAGTATCCCTTAAGGTGCAGTAGAGACACTCATGTCTTGGCAATAACCAACAGCTTACTAATTGAAATTTAAGGCCCACTAACCCTGAAGGAAGTCATGCCTAGGATGAGAAACAGAATTAACTACTCAGGGCTAGTGAGGCCATGGATCTTAAAAGAGACCCTACTACTACGACTTTACTAGACTAGCATAATTCTTAACTGCATTCTAAACTTACACTCAGAGATAAGTGTAGCTCTTGCCCTTCATCAAAGAAATATCTCTTTACAACAAATGGAGACCATTAAAAAAAACTACAGCTGGACATAGTGTAGAATTCAACAGATTGTGTGGAGCCCAGCCCCAGGGGATGTGTCTTCAGCATAGCTCCTTCACCTAAACCTCACAGAATAGGGAATTAAAAGACTGTAGGAAACAATGGGGCAGGAAATTTTCTGTGCCTCCTAGATAGGGTTGCTTCAACAAGTCTGATACGTTGCATTATCAGTAGACATGCTAATGTAGTAGGAGGAAATCTCACTGGGTCTTACCCCTAAACAAAGAACTATAGGTGACTAATGATGACTGAGAAAGAGAGAATAGACATCCCACAGATAAGGCTCCTAATTGATTATCCAATACAAAGTTGTCAGCCCTGAATCATATACACACAAAAAACTCAACAGGTTGTATTTACCTACATGTCCCAATTATATATATATAATATAGCATATATATATATATATATATATATATATATATATATATAATCAAAGAAAAAGAAGTTGTCAATTTGAAGAGGGGAAATGGAAGTAGCTGGGCTACAAACATGAAAGGGGTTGGAAGGAGGAAGGAAATGGAAGGTACACATATGACTATATTTTAATTTTAAAATAAACTAAATTATTTTTTAAGGAAAAGGAAAGATGTCCCCCATTATATGCTTATATTCTAGAATGAGAAGGCAGACATTGCTGAAGAGAAAGCACAGTCCTACTTTTAAGAATTACAGCATCTTAGAGAGGCTTGAGTAACCAGCCTAGGCTGGTATCCACTGAAAAGGTCAAGGATCTGATCTTGAGATTTAGTGTGAAGCTGTCAGACAAACTGTTCAGGAGAACAGTGATTCCCTGAATCCCTCTGAGCCCACTGTGCCTTTGGAAATGATTCACTCTGGTTCAGGAAGAGAGAGATTCCCTTGTTTGAAAAATGTATAGATGTCTTAAATGAGTAGATGATTGGTGAAATATTTGAGCTCATAAACATATTTCTATCTAGTCTGTGGCCCTAAATACTCATAATGAGAATAAAATCTTAGCAAAGAAATGAATTGCATGCCAAATTATCTGCTGGGCCATGCTAGCTTACGATACCAGGAAACACAACTCAGGTGGATCATGAACAACCTGGAGCAAGTTGAAGAATATAGACAAGATGATAGACAGCATGTTGATGTGGATGTTCTGATATTTCCCACCCAGTCCAAGCCTCAAGTGATGGTTCTGATTTGCTGCTGCTGTTTACAGGTGACTGGCCAAGTAAGATGAAGGAAACATGCAGGAGCAGCCTCAGAAACCTATGAAGAAAGAAAATTTTTTCTTTTTTTTTTCTTTTCTATATTCTTTGTTTACATTCCAAAGGCTGTCCCCTTTCCCAGTTCCCCCCTCACCATATACCCCATAAGTCCTCTTCCCACCCCCACCTATCCCCAATCACCCCATCACCACCACCATTTCTCTGTTCTAGTACTATCCTACAAAACTGGATCCACTCTTTTCGGGACCAGTGTCCTCTCATTCCTTCTTCTTGGGAATCTTTTGACTTGCTAGTTGTGCCTTGAGTATTCAGAGCTTCTGGACTCATTAATATCCACTTATCAGTGATTGCATTTCATGTGTATTCTTTTGTGATTTAGTTAACTCACTTAGGATATTTTGCAGATCCAACCATCTGCCTACATGAATTCATTATTTTAATTGCTGAGTAGTATTCCATTGTATAAATATACCACATTTTCTGTATTCATTCCTCCTTTGAGGGACATCTGGGCTCCTCCCAACTTCTGGCTATTATAAATAAGGCTGCTATGAACATAGTGGAGCATGTGTCTTTATTGTATGCAGAGGAATCCTCTCGGTATATGCCCAAGAGTGCTATGACAGGGTCCTCTGGAAGTGTCATGCCCAATTTTCTGAGGAACTGCCAGACTGATTTCCAGAGCGGTTGTACCATCTTGCACTCCCACCAACAATGGAGGAGTGTTTCTCTTTCTCCACATCCTTACCAGCACCTGTTGTCTCTTGAGTTTTTAATCTTAGCCATTTTGACTGGTGTGAGGTGGAATATCAGGGTTGTTTTGATTTGCATTTCTCTGATGACTAATGATGTTGAACATCTCTTAAGGTGCTTCTCAGCAATCCGAATTTCTTCTGGTGAAAATTCTTTGTTTAGCTCTGTGCCCCATTTTTTAATAGGGTTATTTGGTTCTTTGGGGTCTAACTTCTTGAGTTCTTTGTATATATTGGATATTAGCCCTCTGTCGGATGTGGGGTTAGTGAAGATCTTTTTCCAACTTGTTGGTTGCCATTTTTTCCTTCTGACAGTGTACTTTGCCTTACAGAAACTTTGTAATTTTATGAGGTCCCATTTGTCAATTCTTGATCTTAGAGCATAAGCTATTGGTGTTCTGTTCAGGAACTTTCCCCCTGTGCCCATGTCCTCCCGGGTCTTCCCCAGTTTCTTTTCTATTAGTTTCAGTGTGTCTGGTTTTATGTGGAGGTCCTTGATCCACTTGGAGTTGAGCTTAGTACAAGGAGATAAGAGTGGGTCAATTCGCATTCTTCTGCTTATTGACCTCCAGTTGAACCAGCACCATTTGTTGAAAAGACTATCTTTTTTTCCACTGCATGGTAGTAGCTCCTCTATCAAATATCAAGTGACCATAACTCTGTGGGTTCATTTCTGGGTCTTCAATTCTTTTCCATTGATCTACTTACCTATTGCTGTACCAATACCATGCAGTTTTTAACACAATTGCTCTGTAGTACTGCTTGAGGTCAGGGATATTGATTCCCCCAGAAGTCCTTTTATTGTTGAGAATAGTTTTAGCTATCCTGGGTTTTTTGTTTCTCCAGATGAATTTGAGAATTGTTCTTTCTAGATCTACCAAGAATTTATTTGGGATTTTGATGGCTATTGCATTAAATCTGTATATTGCTTTTGGCAAGATGGCCATTTTACTATATTGATCCTGCCAATCCAAGAGCATGAAATATTTTTACATCTTCTGAGGTCTTCTTTGATTTCTTTCTTCAAGGACTTGAAGTTCCTGTCATACAGATCTTTCACTTGTTTGGTTAGAGTCATGCCAAGATACTTTATATTGTTTGTGGCTATTATGAAGGGTGTTATTTCCCTAACTTCTTTCTCAACCTGCTTGTCCTATGAGTATAGGGAGGCTACTGGTTTGCTTGAGTTGATTTTATAACCAGCCACCTTGCTGAAGTTATTTATCAGCTGTAGGAGTTCTCTGGTGGAGTTTTTTGGGTCGCTTAAGTATCCTATCATATCATCTGCAAATAATGATAGTTTGACTTCTTCCTTTCCAATTGATCCTCATAGAAGTGGAGATGCTAGAGTATGTGTACTATATGAATCCAGAAAACATACCAATTCAGTGTGTCCTTGGAAGAGCTCAAAGGACAGTTTTCTTGTCACAATGATAAAGAACATTGTAGTGACAGTAGCATGCTGCAAAAAACTAAACAGTAATTATCCTTTGGAATTCTGTAATAATAGAAAGTATTATTTAAATTTTTCTATTCACTAATATAAATGAGGATAATAACCTACAACAGAAGGGGCCATGACAGTATTCAACAGTCAGAAATATAATGACTCTTACTACTGTCTTGGAAAGCAAGAGTGGGATGGTAGACAGTAACCTGGCCCATGGCATCTTTGTGTTTCAGAGGCTTTGATATTTGTAATTTGTCATATTACCTGGGTATCCAGAAGGTAGACCACTTCAAATAAATAATCAAAAGAGGATGGTTAAAGGATGGATCTACTGTCCCAGTGAAAAGTTCTGATTGCCCAGTTTATAGACCTAAGGGGCTCTCAGATTCAGAGCCCATGAACTGCAGAAAAGATCAGATGTCCAGGAAAAAAAGAAAATAAATCTTGTAATGCCACAAGATTGGCTTCCTGAGCCTCCCCCTATCCCCAAGAAAATAACTGCAACAAACATAAATAAGAGGAGCTGGCTGCTTGCTCAAACAATTGCATACAACAGGAATGGGATGCTCAAATCTATCAATGTCTATAAGACAGAGTTTGACTAGATACTCACCCAGGAATTTAAGATGTTAGTTTCCCTATTATAGTAAAGATCATGGAGGTAAGTAACAGTCTAGCTCTATCTCACAGGTCTCTTGCATCTACATATTTACCCATTATTATTTCTTTGATATAATCACAGTTGCTGTGTATTGTGGGAAATATTAAAAATGTCGACCTGCCAACTCTCCATGGGTTCTGCCTATGCTCCCACACTCCTGTAGCCACCGACTCTCTGGAACTGCTGGTCTCTAGGCCTGCAAACTCTCCAGTCCTGTGGGTCCACAGGGCCTCTGCTGAGTCATCTCACTCTGCAGTCCCTCTGTTAGTCATCTCTCTGTTGGGGGATGTCGAGTTCTTCTCACTATCAAAGAATGCCCTACACACCCCACAATCTTCCTCCTTACCACCTAATTACCCAGTAGAATCAGGACTCTTAATGCTTAATTAACCAATCAGATTTATGTATAAATAATATCACAATTTATAAGGTGTTAATACAATAATTTTAGAGCCAACTGAAAATGATAAAAGCTTTATCCCAATATTTCTAACCTTATAAAAACATAGCCTAGTAAATGCCACATAGATCCACGTTTGAAGTCATCTGGATTCTCCCCTCTTCTCCTCCTGTGACCTCTGTCCCTCCAACTCCTAGCTCTGCCTCCCTTTTCATGTCCAATCACAGACTTTCCACTGCCCTAAGATAATCAGACATGGAAAATCCTGCAACAGTTGTGCTTAGCACTTGGTAGATGTTCACACTGATTACAGGGCAAGAGCTACAGGATCAGGACAGCTGTGAGGAATCCCTGACACTGCTCTTTGAAATCATACATCCTGGAGACCTGGGATGGGGGAGGCATACAGGAGTCAATGATCTTAGCTGAGATGCCTACCAGTAAGGACATGAAACCTCCTGTAGCCAGACAGGACACCCATTGGAGGGAAAAGGACATTCGCTTACCCATAAAACTCTCAACCCAAAATTTGCCCTGTCTACAAGAAATGTAGGAACAAAGAGAGAGCAGAGACTGAAGGAATGGCCAACCAATAACTAGCCCAACTTGAGACCCTTCCCATGGGCAAGCACCAGTCCTTGACACTGTTAATGATACTCTGCTGTGTTTGTAGACAGGAGCCTAGCATAACTATCCTCTAAGAGGCTCTACCCAGTAGCTGATGGAAACAGATGCAGACACCCACAGCCAAACATTGGACAGGGGTTGGGGACCCTTATGGAAGATGTAGGGGAAGAATTGAAGGCCCTGAAGGGAATAGGAACCCCACAGGCTGGTCTGGGGGCCCTGGCACATATGTAGCAGACATGCAGCTCAGTCTTCATGTGGGTCCCCCAACAACTGGAACAGAGGCTCACTCCTAAAGTTACAGCCTGACTGTGATGTCTGTCCTCAATAGGGCTGCCTTGTCTGGCCTCAGTGGGAGAGATATGCCTAATCCTGGAGAGACTTGATGTGCCAGGGTCAGGGAATGGGGGGGGCAATCCTCTCAGAAGAGAAGGGGAAAGGGAATAGGGAGGAATTCTGGGAGGGAGACTTGGAGGAGGATATAAGTAAATAAATGACAAGATATCATCCCAAAATGTATGACAGATACTAATGCCACCCTCAAGTACTTAAGGAAGAAGGTGGTAATTGACTGTCATATTTCAGGCACTACATATTCAAGATAGATTCTGATAAATGTTTATGGGTTGTCACGGAGCTGGCCTGGTGTAGGCTCACCTGCAGCCACCACGCTAGAAAGTACCTTGCCTAGAGAAGATAACATACATAGTACATGGCATACAGCCTGTGGTTGCTAACCAGAGGAATGGACTCTTTTCCACAGCCATAAGAAGCAGTTTGTATTCTCAGTTTTGTTCTTGTGTTAGTGTGATGGTTACTATTGACCAACAACTTGACAGGATCTAGAATCACATAGGAGACACACCACTGGGACCGACTGAACCAGGAGTTTCTAGGTTGAGTTAATAAGATGGGAAAACCCAATCTAAATGTGAGCAGCACAGTTTTAAGGACTGGGCTACCAGGCTGAATAAAAAACAGGAAGGAATTGAGCACTGACACTCCTCCCTCTCTGCTTCCTGACTGGATTCAATATGACTACCTATAGCAAGACCTCGCTTCCACAATTGCCTTTACCCTTGAATAAATCTCCCTCCTTTAAATTGCTTTTCTTGGGTATTTTACACACACACACACACACACACACACACACACACACACACACGTGATAAGTACAGTTCTTCTCCCGTTCTTCGTCAGAGAATAGTGAGAGGATAATGGTGGTCTAGAAAATCTGAAGATGCATTACTATTGGAAGTATTGTTCCTACCATGCAGCAAATCTCCCACAAGATTTTTGCCCAAGAAGAGTGATTGAACAATGTTCTGAAGGTGGAATCAGAATATCAGTGCCCTTTGAAGACATAGAGCTATAATTTATAGCTATTAACACTTAAAACAGATGGCCATTGAATACTTACCATGTATCCTATAGAAAGGAAGTGGAATGAGACATTCAGCTTGTATACATATGAAGACCCTGGTCTTCAGAAAGGATGTGGTCACAAAGGGATGAAGTTATGAGCATATTCTGGTGACATGGGAATCCCAAAGGAAGTAGATCACCAGCCATAGGAAGCAGACACTATGCCAGCAGGGACAATAGACCCTGAGTCTCCTGAGACAGAGAATGCTGCCACATAATAAGTATCAGGAAACAGATGAGCTTAACTTGGATTCTTACTTCAGTAGTGGCCATTGTAAATTCATATCCTATAAGTGGACGAGTACAGTTACAGGCCCATGAGGCTCTATCCTCAGCCAGTGGCTGATGGACATAATTCAAAAGTCTGTCATTGCTTGGAACTAACTGAAGGAAGAACTAAGTCTGTTCTTTGTGATTCAGAACTCCCTGTGGGATGAAGCTAGACTCCTGGGAAGCCATTTCCTTGCATAGCATTTCCCTACTCCTGTCATGCTTCCTTTATTTCAACCCCCAAGAGCATTTCTCTCATAAAGCAGTCAAACAAACATACCTATTTCAAGCTCTGCTTTAGTGGCTTTCTATATAAAATGAGGAGATTTTTTGATAGTTTTGTAGTACTGATGTTTCTAGAAAAATATGTAACACAGTCATCATTTGAATAAGGTGTATCAAAAATGTTTGTTACACTGGCTAACCCACCATCAAATACTTATTTGGCAACACATTTCATTTATGTAACCTTTTATCTGGGATTTCCTTATGTCCTGGGTTTTATGTTAGTGATACAGGGTGACATAGGTCAGCAACCCTGTCATGAAGCACTATCAGACTTATCATGTAGATCTCCCAAGAATGCAGCTCACCTGAAGAGACTATAATGAACTCTCCTGTTAGCAATAAATGGAATTGTGTTCCCTCCAAAATGCATAAATTTGAGTTATTGCCCTAAATATAATAGTCCCACCTCTCTCCTCCTCTTCTTTCCCCTCTCCCTCTCTGTCTTCCTCCCCTTTTCTCTTTTCACATACACAAAGATAGGAGCCTGTGAGGACCCAAGAAGTAAGTTCTCACCTGCAATCTAAAGAAAGAGGCTTCACAACGCAGTCGGTCTCCATATTGTCACCAGGACACTGCTAGAGAGGACTGCTAGAACACATAGATAAATCTCTTAAAGAAATACAGGAGAAAATGGATCAAAAATTAGAAACTTTTACAAGGCAAACACAAAAATCACTTAAAGAAATTCAGGAGAATATGGATCAAAAAACAGAAGCCAATAAGGAGGAAATAAAGAAAGACAGAAGAACGTGGGTCAACAAGTAGAAGCTATGAAAGAGGAAACACAAAAATCTCTTAAAGAATTGCATGAAAACATAATCAAGCAAGCAAAAGATCTGAGCATATCCATCTAGGTTCTAAAAACAGAAGTAGAAACAACTAAGAAATCACAAAGGGAGACAACATTGGAGATAGAAAACCTTGGGAGGAAATCAGGGGCCATAGATGCAAATACCAATAATAAAATACAAGAAATAGAAGAAAGAATCTCAGATGCCGAAGATACCATAGGAACCATTGATTCAACAGTCAAAGAAAATACTAAATGCAAAATGCTTGTAACCCAAAACATCCAGGAAATCCAGGACACAATGAGAAGACCAAACCTAAGGATTATAGGTATTGATGAGAGTGAAGATTTACAAGTTAAAGGGCCAGCAAATATCTTCCACAAAATTATGTTAGAAAACTTCCCCAACCTAAAGAGAGCGATGTCCATGAATATACAAGAAGCCCACAGAACTCCAAACACACTGGACGAGAAGAGAAATGCATCCCATCACCTGTCACATAATAATCAAAACCCCAAACGTAATAAACAAAGAATATTAAAGACAGTAAGAGAAAAAGGTCAAGAAACATATAAAGGAAGACCTATCAGAATTACACCAGACTTCTCACCTCAGACCATGAAAGCTAGAAGATCCTGAGCAGATATCATGCAAACTCTAAAAGAACACAAATTTCAGCCAAAACTACTTTACCCAGTAGATAACTCTCAATCTCCATAGATAGAGATACCAAGGTATTCCATGACAAAACCAAATTTGCACGTTATCTTTCCACAAACCCAGCCCTACAAAGGATAATAGGGGGAAAACACCAACACAAGGAAGGAAACTCCACCCCGGAAGAAGCAAGATAGAAACCTCCTGTTATCAAACCCAAAAGAAGAGAACCTCTCAAATATAAAAAAATAATTTCAAAAATGTCAGGAGGTAATAATTACTATTCCTTACTATCTCTTAACATCGACAGACTCAATTCCCCAATAAAAAGACATAGACTAACAGATTGGATATGGAAAAAGGACCCTACATTTTGCTGCATACAGGAAACACATCTCAGTGTTAAAGACAAACACTGCCCTAGAGTAAAAGGTTGGAAGACAATTTTACAGGCAAATGGTCTCAGGAAACAAGCTGGAGTAGCCATTCTAATATCAGATAAAATTGACTTTCAGACTAAAGTCATTAAAAGAGACTCAGACGGTCACTTCTTGCTAGTCAAAGGGAAAATCCACCAAGAAGAACTCTCAATATTGAACATCTATGCTCCAAATGCAAGGGCACCCTCATTCTTAAAAGAAACCTTACTAAAGCTTAAAGCACACATTGCACCTAACACAATAATTGTGGGTGACTTCAACACACCATTATCCTCAATGGACCTATCAGGAAAGCAGAAACTAAACAGGGACACAGTGAAACTAATTGAAATTTTGGAACAATTGCATTTAACAGATATATATATAGAACATTTCATCCTAAAGCAAGAGAATATACCTTTTTCTCAGCACTGCATGGTACCTTCTCCAAAACTGATCATATAATTGGTCACAAGAGAGATGTCAACAAATACAAGAAGATTGAGCTAATCCCATGCCTCCTATCAGATCACCATGGAGTAAGAGTGGTCTTCAATAGCAACAAAAACAACAGAAAGCCCACATACACATGGAAACTGAACAATACTCTACTCAATGACACCTTGGTCAAGGAAGAAATAAAAAAGAAATCAAAGACTTTTTAGAATTCAATGAAAATGAAGGTACGACCTACCCAAATCTATGGGACATAATGAAAGCAGTGCTAAGAGGAAAACTCAAAGGTTTAAGTGCATCCAAAAAGAAACTGGAGAGAGTATAAACTAGCAACTTAACAGCACACCTTAAAGCCCTGGAACAAAAAGAAGATAATTCACCCAGGAGGAGTAAAAGACAGGAAATCATCAAACTCAGGGCTGGAAGCAATCAAGTCAAAAGAAAGAAAACCATACAAAGAATCAATAAAACCAGGAGCTGGTTCTTTGAGAAAATCAACAAGATAGATAAACCCTTAGCCAGACTAATCAAAGCACACAGAGTATCCAAATTAACAAAATTAGAAATGAAAAGGGGGACATAACAACAGAAACTGAGGAAATTCAAAAGATAATCAGATCCTACTACAAAAGTCTATACTCAACACAACTGGGGAATCTGGAGGAAACGGACAATTTCCTAGACAGATACCAAATACCAAAATTAAATCAGGATCAATTAAATCAGCTAAATAGTCCCATAAACCCTAGAGAAATAGAAGGGGTTATAGAAAGCCTCCCAACCAAAAAAAGTACGGGACCAGATGGTTTTAGTGCAGAATTCTACCAGACATTCAAAGAAGACTTAACATCAATACTCTTCAAACTATTCCACAAAATAGAAGCAGAAGGGACACTGCCCAACTCGTTCTTCGAAGCCACAATTAAGCTGATACCAAAACCACACAAAGATCCTACAAAGAAAGAGAACTACAGGCCAATTTCCCTTATGAATATCTATGCAAAAATACTAAATAAAATTCTTGCCAACCGAATCCAAGAGCACATCAAAACGATCATTCACCATGATCAAGTAGGCTTCATCCCAGGGATGCGGGGATGGTTCAATATACAGAAATCCATCAATGTAATCCACTACATAAACAAACTAAAAGAAAATAACCACATGGTCATCTTATTAGATGCTGAAAAAGCATTCAACAAAATTCAGCATCCTTTCATGCTAAAAGTCTTGGAAAGAGCAGGAATTCAAGGCACATACCTAAACATAGTAAAAAGCAATCTACAGCAAACCAGTAGCCAACATCAAAATAAATGGAAAGAAACTTGAAGCAATCCCACTAAAATCAGGGACTAGACAAGGCTGCCCTCTCTCTCCATATCTTTTCAATATAGTACTTGAAGTTCTAGCGAGAGCAATTAGACAACATAAGGAAGTCAAAGGGATACAAATTGGAAAGGAAGAAGTCAAACTATCATTATTTGCAGATGATATGATAGTTTACTTAAGGGACCTGAAAAACTCCACCAGAGAACTTCTACAGCTGATAAACAACTTCAGCAAAGTGGCTGGTTATAAAATTAACTCAAGAAAATCAGTAGCTTTCCTATACTCAAAGGACAAGCAGGCTGAGAAAGAAGTTAGGGAAATAACACCCTTCACAATAGCCACAAACAATATAAAGTACCTTGGCATGACTCTACCCAAAGAAGTGAAAGACCTTTATGACAGGAACTTCAAGTCCTTGAAGAAAGAAATCGAAGAAGACCTCAGAAGATGGAAAAATATTTCCTGCTCTTGGACTGACAGGATCAATATAGTAAAAATGGCCATCTTGCCAAAAGCAATCTACAAATTCAATGCAATACCCATCAAAATCGCATTTCAATTCTTCATAGATCTCGAAAGAACAATTCTCAAATTCATCTGGAATAACAAAAAACCCAGGATAGCTAAAACTATTCTCAACAATAAAAGGACTTCTGGGGGGAATCAATATCCCTGACCTTAAACAGTACTACAGAGCAATTGTATTAAAAACTACATGGTATTGGTACAGCAACAGGCAAGTGGATCAATGGAATAGGATTGAAGACCCAGAAATTAACCCACAGACTTATGGTCACTTGATCTTTGATAAAGGAGCCACAACCATCCAGTGGGAAAAAGATAGTCTTTTCAACAAATGGTGCTGGTTCAACTGGAGGTCAACATGCAGAAGAATGCGAATTGACCCACTCGTATCTCCTTGCACTAAGATCAACTCCAAGTGGATCAAGGACCTCCACATAAAACCAGACACACTGAAACTATTAGGAAAGAAACTTGGGAAGACCCTGGAGGACATAGGCACAGGGGGAAAGTTCCTGAACAGAACACCAATAGCTTATGCTCTAAGATCAAGAATAGACAAATGGGACCTCATAAAATTACAAAGTTTCTGCAAGGCAAAGGACACTGTCAGAAGGACAAAACAACAACCAACAAAGTGGGAAAAGATCTTCACCAACCCCACATCCGACAGAGGGCTAATATCCAATATATACAAAGAACTCAAGAAGTTAGACCCCAAAGAACCAAATAACCCTATCAAAAAAATGGGGTACAGAGCTAAACAAAGAATTTTCAGCAGAAGAAATGCGGATGGCTGAGAAACACCTTAAGAGATGTTCAACATCATTAGTCATCAGAGAAATGCAAATCAAAACAACCCTGAGATTCCACCTCACACCAGTCAGAATGGCTAAGATTAAAAACTCAAGAGACAACAAATGCTGGCGAGGATGTGGAGAAAGAGGAACACTCCTCCACTGTTGGTGGGATTGCAAGATGGTACAACTGCTCTGGCAATCAGTGTGGTGGTTCCTCAGAAAATTGGGCATGTCCCTTCCAGAGGACCCTGGCATACCACTCCTGGGCATATACCCAGAGGATTCGCCTGCATACAATAAAGACACATGCTCCACTATGTTTATAGCAGCCTTGTTTATAATAGCCAGAAATTGGAAGGAGCCCAAATATCCCTCAAAGGAGGAATGGATACAGAAAATGTGGTATATTTATACAATGGAATACTACTCAGCAATTAAAAATAATGAATTCATGCAATTTGTAAGTAAATGGTTGGATCTGGAAAATATCATCCTAAGTGAGTTAACCCAATCACAAAAGAATACACATGAAATGCAATCACTGATAAGTGGATATTAATGAGCCCAAAAGCTCTGAATAATCAAGGCACAATTAGCAAATCAAAAGATTCCCAAGAAGACTGAAGGAAAGGACCCTGTTCCTGAAAAGACTGGATCCAGATTTGTAGGAGAGTATCAGAACAGAGAAATGGGGGGGGGCGATTGGGGAATGGGTGGAGCGAAGAGGACTTATGGGACATATGGTGAGGGGGGAACTGGGAAAGGGGAAAGCCTTTGGAATTTAAACAAAGAATATAGAAAATAAAGGAAAAAAAACAGACACACTAAAACTAATAGAAAAGAAAATGGGGAAGACCCTAGAGGACATGGGCACAGGGGGAAAGTTCCTGAACAGAACACCAATAGCTTATACTTTAAAATCAAGAATTGACAAATGGGACCTCATAAAATTACAAAGTTTCTGTAAGGCAAAGGAAACTGTCAGAAGTACAAAACGGCAACCAACAAGTTCAGAAAACATCTTTACCAACCCCACATCCAACAGAGGGCTAATATACAATATATACAAAGAACTCAAGAAGTTAGACCCCAAAGAACCAAATAACCCTATTAAAAATGGGGTACAGAGCTAAACAAAGAATTTACACCAGAAGAAATTTGGATTGCCGAAAAACACCTTAAGAGATGTTCAACATCATTAGTCATCAAGGAAATGCAAATCAAAACAACCCCGATATTCCACTTCACACCAGTCAGAATGGCTAAGATTAAAAATTCAGGAGACAACAGGTGCTGGTGAGGATGTGGAGAAAAAGGAACACTCCTATACAGTTGGTGGGATTGCAAGATGGTACAACCACTCTGGCAATCAGTCTGGCAGTTCCTCAGAAAATTGGACACTTCCAGAGGACCCTGTCATAGCACTCCTGGGCATATACCCAGAGGATCCCCCCCCCACATACAATAAGGACACATGCTCCACTATGTTCATAGCAGCCTTGTTCATAATAGCCAGAAGTTGGAAGGAGCCCAGATGTTCCTCAAAGGAGGAATGGATACAAAAAAATTTGGTTTATTTATACAATGGAATACTACTCAGCAATTAAAAATAATGAATTCATGCAATTTGTAGGCAAATGGTTAGATCTGGAAAATATCCTAAGCGAGTGAACCCAATCACAAAAGAATACACATGAAATGCAATCACTGATAATGAGCCCAGAAGCCCTGAATACTCAAGGCACAATTGACAAGTCCAATGATTCCCAAGAAAAAAGGAGAGGACCCTGGGCCTGAAAAGATTGGACCCAGTTTTGTAGGAGAGTACCGGAACAGGGAAATGGTAGTTGGGGGTGATTGGGGAATAGTTGTGGGGGGAGGGGACTTATGGGAAATATGGTGGGGGGGACTGGGAAAGGGGAAAGCCTTTGGAATCTTTGGAATGTAAACAAATAATATAGAATAAAAAGATTATATAAAAAATTTATAACAAAAGAAAGAAAGAAAGAAAGAAAGAAAGAAAGAAAGAAAGAAAGAAGGAAGGAAGGAAGGAAGGAAGGAAGGAAGGAAGGAAGGAAGGAAAGAAAGAAAGAAAGAAAGAAAGAAAGAGGCTTCACCTGAAACCAATCCCTGCAGGCACCTGGAGGTTAGATTTCCAGACTCCAGAATACTGAAAAAAATATGTCTCTTAAGCCACTAAGACTTTGGTCCTTGTGAGGTGGCCTGAGAAAGTTGACATAATGAGAGAGCTGGACCCATTCTTTCTTTCCTTCCTTCCTTCTTTCTTTCTTTCATTCTTTCTTTCTTTTTTCCTTCCTTCCTTCCTTTCTTCCTTCTTTCCTTTCTTTGCAAAGAGTGTTTTGACATGTGCCTCCTGTATCCAGTGACATAAAGAGCAGAGGCATGCCAGATGTACATGGGGTTGGTTTGTGGATGCTCCCGGGGTAGAGTTGTGAGCATGGGCTGCTCTCACTACAGCACCAGGGAACATACAGTTTGTGTTTCTCTACGGAGATTTTTCCAGTCATGTTTGACTGCAAGAAATTGGAGCACCTGAGTCCAAAATGGAGAAAACTTTAGAAACTCTTCCATCGGAGGAAAAGAGGGTCAAAAGGAAGCCGTTCTGCAGATTAGTTATTGATGGTTGATGCTTTGAAACCACAGAGGAAAGCTTGATAGATGGTTATCAACAATGTGGAATGCTCATAGAGTGTGTGGTTATGAGGGATCTGAAGAGCAAGAGATTGGGGCAAGTTGGTTTTGTTAACTTTACTATCCATGGCTGACGTTGATGCTGTGAGGGCTTTAAGGAATAATAGAGCCAAAAATATGGGGTTCACGTGAAATTGTTTATTGATGGAATTTAAAAAGATGCTGGGATTTGGGGGAAGGTAAGGTGGCTCTGCAGTTAGGAGCACTTGCTCTTGCAAAGGAGCCAGGTTCCGTTTCCAGTACTCACATAGTAGCTCACAACACTAATTCCCAGAGATAAAGTACACTCTTCTAACCAATGCAGGCATGACACACACGTGGAGTATATACGTGCAAGCAAACACTCCTACACATAAAATAAAAAATAAATCTAAAGCTGAATCAAGAGAAGATACTGAGAATCACCTTGGAGATTGCTTTGAAGAATATAAAAATTCAATAAGCCACCTTGAATGAAAAGAATAGCCTTGTTCTTTGGGCAACCATTATACTGTGGGTAAAGCTGTGTTGTAAAAGTATCATACCATCAATGGCCATAATATAGAAGAAAGAAGGCACTGTCTGGACAAAGAAATGTGGGGTGTCAAACTTTCTATGGTGAAAGAGGAGCGAACATTGGCTTGGGTGATGTGTGTCTGGTGGTGAGAGTTTTGAACAGAACCATGAAATATCTTGGGAGAAAGAACTGGAAGAGGTGAAAATACAATGAATTTCAGGATGGATATTACACATATTCAGGATGAACTGGGGATGGCTGTTCTGGAGGTACCCTAGTTATGGCTGGCAAAGTGAAGGGTATTATGGTGGGTGACCTAGATAGGGTAATCATTCAGGGCTACAGAGACGGTTATGACAACTGGGAGGAAGTACGAGTTATTGCTTAGGAAAATTATAATCAGCAGTTTTCTGATATAGGATCTTTGAGGGCAACAGAGAGCCTTTCTCATCCCTAGTTGGTTTATATCTGGGAGTCAGATGTCAGAAGATCAATATTTACTAGAGTTTCCCTGAGCCAGTAGCTCTGAAGACTCTTGTTTTGTGAGGATTGTGGAATAAGGAACTGGGATTCAGGAGTGAAGAAAGCCAATGTAGATTCAATATGGAAAACTTAGAAAACCTCTCAAGGAAGGGAGGAATCACAAGAAAGAGATATCATTCAGGTACATTATCTAGAAGCTTTTTATGGAACCTAGAGCAGGAACTGGACATACATCAAGGTAATCTTCACTGATTGATTATTTCCTATCTATATTGTGGGCCAGCAAGTGGGGCCTCACACTCTCTTTGCATGCTCCCTTGAACCAATCAAGGAGATGATCACACACTGTTCACCCGGTCAAGGGGAGTGCTCACATGACCTGGTCATCCGGTTCATTCTTTGTGACCTTGGTTTACCTTGCTCGTCATCAGCTGGAGCTGGGCTTGCCAGGTGTTTACTGAGGCTGTGTTTGCTAGTTGTTAAGTCATGTTCCCTTTGTGATGAGGTAGCATGACCACCTTGTAGTTTTCCATGGACTCAAGCCCTTACTCCAGAGAGCTGACTGCACTAACTATAGTCTAGTGATGAGTAAAAACGTTGGTGATGTCAAGAATGAGAGGGAACCATAGGGTGGAGAAGCTGACCCAGGAGGAAGCAGAGGAATTAGGGGCTGTGATGTGGGTATCAACACTGAGATGATTCTTCCTAGTCATGAGAAGGTGTGTGGATGCAGGTAATTATTTAGTGAGTGAGTGCCTAACCATAGAAATATGAAACCCAGTGCCATCTGAAAGTAGTTCTTGTTAATGTTTTTGCATATTAAGCAATCTGTGACAAAAGTCAAATGCTTTCTTTGAAAGCAAAAACTCTACTTAGTACAGATTCTCAGTAAACTAATTACAAAATGAATGCTGTTTGCAATAACTAACATCAACTCAGCTCAGAATAACGCATTGTGTTTTAAATTTGAATTTGTGAGTAGATGCATTAAAGCTCCACTTTAAGTCTAAGCTTTCAGAAACAAAGACATATGTATTTGTTTTTACATTTATATACAGAACTAACCCTGGTGGGTAAATGGCAACAGCAGTGATGGGGCATCCACCAGGTGAGCAGTGGTCACAGTACCAGGCATGGTCTGCACCCAGCCCTACGATGAAAACCTGTTGCAATCCCACTGCTAAGTTCACTCATGGCAATGTGCCATGATTGATGTCTTTCCTATGAGATCTTATTTCATTTGGGTATGTTACTTCCAAGCTGACTCATCCACAGATCCAGACCTTCTCCTTAAAAGATTCCATAAATGGTCAGAGACAACAGAGGAGCCATTCGAGGGTAAGATGCCTTCCTCCTACCTTTCTCTTCCTTCTCCTGGCCTTCTCTCCACAGGCAAGAACCTTGAAGCACAATGGTTGAAAAGTGTGTCATCATTATCCATGAACATAAGTACCATGCATATACATGTAAGTATACAAGCATTGCAATGATAAATTCCATGGGAAAAAACACAGGGGAGGAACTCTTCACTACAGAGGACCAGACTGCAAACATGCCATCTTCAACTGATGATCACAAGGAATTTTGATGGTTCCAGACATATCAATGACAAAAGAATACTTTAAAACAAAAATGAAAAGAGAAAACAGTTTCTTGACATCCTAATCCTCATCTGTATTCCAAAATTGACTTCAAAGATTAAAAAGTTCTAACCCTCAACCAATCAGAGGTACCTAATAAAGACTTTTGTTTTTCTTTTAGTATTTTTTTCAGTTGTATTTTTTAATTTTTAATTTTTATTAGATAAATTATTTACAGTTCAAATGCTGTCCCCTCTCCTGGTTCATGCCCAGACAAAAATCCCCTAACACATGCACACTCCCCCTGCTCACAAATCC
This sequence comes from Apodemus agrarius, assembly GCA_964023405.1. Taxonomy (NCBI): domain Eukaryota; kingdom Metazoa; phylum Chordata; class Mammalia; order Rodentia; family Muridae; genus Apodemus; species Apodemus agrarius. The sequence continues at coordinate 63,650,446 of OZ030016.1, forward strand.
ACCCACTCCTGCTTCCCTATCCTGGCATTCCCCTATACTGAGGTATTTAGCCTTCTCAGGTCCAAGGGCCTCTTCTCCCTTTGATGTCCAACAAGACCATCCTCTGCAGCATATGCATCTGGAGCTCTGGAGCCCTCCATGTGTACTCGGGGGCACTGGGTGGTTCATATTGTTGTTCCTCCTGTGGTGCTGCAAACCTCTTCAGCTCCTGCCCTCTGTTGTATTTTTTTTTAAGATTTATTTATTTATGAGTACACTGTAGCTGTCAGACACACAAGAGGAGGGCATAGGATCCCATTACAAATGGTTATGAGCCACCATGTGGTTGCTGGAAATTGAACTCAGGATCTCTGGAAAAGCAGTCAGTGCTCTTAACCTCTGAGCCATCTCTCAACCTCCACCACCCCCGCTGTATTTTTTTAATTGGATATATTCTTTATTTACATTTCATTTCCCCTTTCCTAGCTCCCTGCCCCCCAAAAGTTCCATATCCCCTTTTCCCTCCCCCTGTTCCCCCATCCTTCCCTTCCCACTTCCCTGTTCTGGTATTCCCCTACACTGATGCATTGACCTTTCCAGATCCAGGGGCCACTCCTTCCTTCTTCTCGGACATCATTTGGTATGTGGATTGTGTCTTTGGTGTTCCAAGATTCTAGGCTAATATCCACTTACCAGTGAGTACATACCATGGGTATTCTTTTGAGACTGGGTTACCTCACTTAGTGTGATGTTCTCCAGCTCCATCCATTTCTCTAAGAATTTCATGAATTCATTGTTTCTAATGGCTGAATAGTACTCCATTGTGTATATATACCATATTTTTTGTATCCATTCCTCCATTGAGGGACATCTGGGTTCTATACAGCTTCTGGCTATTATAAATAAGGCTGCTATGAACATAGTGGAGCATGTATCCTTATTACATGCTGGGGAATGTTCTGGGTATATGCCCAGGAGTGGTATGGCAGGGTCCTCCAGAAGTATCATGTCCAGTTTTCTGAGGAACCGCCAGAATGACTTCAAGAGTGGTTGTACCAGCTTGCAGGCCCACCAGCAGTGGAGGAGTGCTCGCTCCTCTTTCTCCACATCCTCACCCACACCTGTTGTCTCCTGAGTTTTTAATCTTAGCCATTCTGACTGGTGTGAGGTGAAATCTCAGGGTTGTTTTTAATCTTAGCCATTCTGACTGGTGTGAGGTGAAATCTCAGGGTTGTTTTGATTTGCGTTTCCCTAACAACTAATGATGTTGAACATTTCTTAAGGAGCTTCTCAGACACCCGAAGTTCTTCAGGTGAAAAGTCTTTGTTTAGCTCTGCACCCCATTTTTGAATGGGGTTATTTGGTTTTCTGAGGTCTAACTTCTTGTGTTCTTTGTATATATTGGATATTAGCCCTCTGTCAGATGTAGGGTTGGTGAAGATCTTTTCCCAATTTGTTGGTTGTGGATTTGTCCTTTTGACAGTGTCTTTTGCCTTACAGAAACATTGTAATTTTATGAGGTCCCATTTGTCTATTCTTGATTTTAGAGCATAAGCTATTGGTGTTCTGTTCAGGAACTTTCCCCCTGAGCCAATGTCCTCAAGGGTCTTCCCCAGTTTCTTTTCTATTAGTTTCAGTGTGTCTCGTTTTATGTGGAGGTCCTTGATCCACTTGGAGTTGAGCTTAGTACAAGGAGATAAGAGTGGATCAATTTACATTCTTCTGCATGCTGACCTCCAGTTGAGCCAGCACCATTTGTTGAAAAGGCTATCTTTTTCCATTGGATGTTTTCATCTCCTTTGTCAAAGATCAAGTGGCCATATATGTGTGGGTTCAATTCTGGGTCTTCAAACCTATACCATTGATCCACCTGCCTGTCACTGCACCAATACCATGCAGTTTTTAACACTACTGCTCTGTAGTATTGCTTGAGGTCCGGGATACTGATTCCCCCAGAAGTTCTTTTACTGTTGATAATAGTTTTAGCAATCCTGGGTTTTTTGTTATTCCAGATGAATTTGAGAATTGCTCTTTCTAACTCTATGAAGAACTGAGTTGGGATTTTGATGGGGATTGCATTGAATCTGTATATTGCTTTTGGCAAGATTGCCACTTTAGCTATATTAATCCTGCCAACCCACGAGCATGGAAGATTTTTCCATTTTCTGAGGTCTTCTTCAATTTCCTTCTTCAGAGACCTGATGTTCTTGTCATACAGATCTTTCACTTGTTTTGTTAGAGTCACACAAACGTACTTTACATCCCAATAGCATCTTCCCAAGTTCCTCCCCCTCCCCTCCCCTCCCCATCATCATCCAGTCTCCCCCTTTGTCCCCAGAAAAGGGGAGGCCCGAAAGGCTGGATTCTGAAAGGCCACAGGATAGGAAAGTGACAGTGGTGGTACAGTCATCACTCTCATTCATGGACCTGGGAAGAAAAAGATCACTGAAAGAAAGTTGGAAGATTATCCAGAGGGTATGCATGAAGTCCTGGGCTGGGAGCAGTGGATTTCCTTCCTTTCCTTCTCCCCTTCTCAGCAGATTCTAGTGCTGAATCTTAGCTTCCAAGACCTGCAGTCAGAGAACAGAGAAGCCAGCATCTGTGTACAAACATCAGGTATCTATTGTATTACCATTAAGTGACAGTGTCCTTTTGATTTGATTCACAAAAGCTGACAATCTCTGATGTTTTCCTGACCATTTGGGTAAATATCCTGAAACCAATATGCTCAGCCTGGTGCTAAGCAAATTAGCAACTTTAGGCCAGCATGGGAACCAGGCTGCACAAGTCTGTATGCCCAGATGGAAGCGTAGAGTTACAAATCAGTGCAATTTTAAACTGAAGAGGGGTGACTGAGGGAGAGTTTTTAGAGATCAAAGGAGTAGCAGAAGGAAACTGGTTACATGACAGTTGATTAGAAAGCAAGGGACGTTCAATTATTTTAAATCCACTCCCTCCCTCTCTCCCTCTCTCCCTCTCTTCCTCTCTCCCTCCCTCCCTCTCTTTCTCTGTCCCTCCCTCCCTCTCTTTCTCTCTCCCTCCCTCTCTCCCTCTCTCCCTCTCTCCTTCTCTCCCTCTCTCCCTCTCTTCCTCCCTCCTTCCCTCCCTCTCTCCCTCCCTCCCTCTTTCTCCCTCTCTCTCCCTTTCTCCCTCTCTCTTCCCTTCCCTTTCTCTTCCTCTCCCCCTCCCCCTCTCCCCCTCCTCCCCTTCCCCTCTTCCCCTCCCCCTCTTCCCCTCTCCCTCTTCCCCTCTCCCTCCCCCTCCCCCTCTTCCCCTCCCCCTCCCCCTCCCCCTCCCCCTCCCTCTCCCTCTCCCTCTCCCTCTCCTCTCCCTTTCCTTCCTCTCTCTCTGAATTGTGCTACTTCTCTTATCATTACAGTTTGGCCCTAAACTTCCCCCAAACTGTCCAGAAGTTCTGAACAAAGTGATATGCTACGGAACAGTGCTCTCACTTCATTTCTGCAAGACAATGGATGAAACTCTAAAGGAGAACCATATCGTTATCATTATTATTGCTTTAGTTTGATTTGACCTTTGATACAAGGTCATGCTATGGAATCTGAGATAGCTTGAAACTCACAATCCTCTTACCTTAGCCTCCTAAATTCTGGTATTAGGGGTATATGCCCATACTCTGAGCTGAAACCTTGTTTTTCTTGGGTGCACGAGCATGTGCGTGTCATGGGGTGAGCTCGGGCTGGATGTGTGTAGGTATGGATACATGAGCCTGTGTGTATATGTGTGGAGAGCAGAGGAGGGCACTCACTGTCTCTTCTATGACTTTCTCTATTGCCTTGAGAAAGGGCCTCTCTCTGAACATGGAGCTGGAAAGACAGTTGATTTGATAAGGCGTTTGCCTTGCAAGTCTGAAGGCCTAAGTTTGGTCTATAGCACCCAAAAGAAAAGCCAAATAAGGTTACACACATTTGTATTCCTAGAGCTTCAGAGGTAAAAGCAGGAGGATCCCTTAGGTTAGAAGGCTTGTCAAACCAGTATTATAGGTGAGCCCTAAGACTCAGTGAAAAACTGTCTCAAAAATAAGCTGAATAATTCCTGGGGAACGACACCTGAGATTCACCCCTAGCCTCCACATACACATGATACAATTGCATGCACACCATCACACATATGAATACACGCAAATAAATATTTACAGATACATATAAAAGAAATGTGTCTTACAGTACTCATCCCCACTCTGTAGTCCATGCTTTCACTATTTCACTGAAACCTCAAGATGACTTCACAGTGCCATTAACTACTTCAACAACGACTCTTTCTTTATGACTGTATTACATCATTTTATCTTTCCATGTATAATCATGGAAAATCACCATGACTGAGTTCTTTCCCTCCCAGGTTAGTGATCTTTCTCAGAAACAGAATGGTGCTTATTTCCTAAAGGGAAGAACCGGAATCAGGCACATTGCCAATAGTGTTGTTGACTGTAACCTACATAGAAAAGATAAAGGAGACAACAGTACTCAGACACACGTGTCCCTAAGACTTAGCTTATCACCAAATATGACTACAATTCCCCTTGAAGTGGAGTTGTAGAACAGAAGGGAAGGACAGCACACGACTGCATACATAAAGACTGGGTAAAGACGCCGAATGGACTTGGAGCAGTAACATTTGGAAGAACGGGACCCGTAGAGAAAGGCTTAAGCTGTGGAAAGTTCTGAAGCACAAATCTAAATCGAACTCTAGCAAGAAGATGTCCAAAATGCTTATTTGCCAAAGGATCAAAGGAATCCTGGGGCAAGAAATTCACACCATAAAGACGGGAGAGGAGCGACCAGGTCAGAAAAGCAAGAATCGAGTTTATAATGTGAGGAAACCAAGGGTGTAGTGTTATGCTCTCATAGTGGTGTGCCCATTCCCACTCACTGGTTGGAAGCCACCATGAAAAGCTTCCACTGATGCTGAGATGCTGAAGGCACAGCAAGAACATAATCTGAGCTTGTGGCTTTGAATAAGAATCAACATAGCATAATAAGGAGAGCCTACAGATTTTACATAGAATTGAACAGATCAGTATGTCAGATGACTTGGGCTACCATGATAGGCTGTGTGATCGTAGAAGAGTCTCCCTGAAGGGGTGATATTCAAGATAAGACAGTGAAGAGTAATGTCTACATATTGACCAACAATGTGCAACGCGTATTCCAAGTATTTACAAACTTTAAGGTTGTTGAAACATTCCTATCATTTGATACCCATTCATAAATAAGGAAAGTGAGACCAACATTCCTATCATTTGATACCCATTCATAAATAAGGAAAGTGAGACCAACATTCCTATCATTTGATACCCATTCATAAATAAGGAAAGTGAGACCAAGGTAGGTTAAGTGGTGTGTTTTGAATGCAAACTCTCCCTCATAGACTCACATGTTCAAATATTTGATCCCCACTGCTCCCCACCGATGAGGAGACTGTGGAACATTTAGGAGGTAGTGCCATGCTAGGAAGAGTGGATCACTGAGGCAAGCAGTAAGAGCTTATAGCCCAGCCCCACTTCCTGTCCCTTCTCTGTATTCTATCTGCCAGTGGACTGTGACCATCCGGATGCTTTTCTTCTGCAGTCACCATGCCTGCCTTGCCTGAAGCCATGACTTCCTAGACACGAAGAAACAATCCCCTCCGACCCTGAGCCGCTCTCCCTTAGGATGATTTCGTGAGGATTATTTTATCACAGCAACAGATGCAGCACCTAATACATTTCTACTGGGAAATGTATTGGATCTGTATCGAAGAAGTTCAACTCCAAATCCTCCATTGTTGCCTACTATGCTAAAGTTATATGGATTTGTAGAAAGAGCCAATTACGACAAGTAATGGGCGCAGAAAGTTGCAGGCAGAGGAGACAGCAAGAAAAGACGAAAAGCTATGGAGACCTGTAACAAGCAGGGATGAAAGAGTAAAGGCAAAGGTCCCAGAGGAGAGCAGAGGGCGGGACACACAGGACTTTGGAAAAACCAAGCACGCTTGCTTCTGACATTCTAAAAGCTACTCATCCTTTCTTAAGTTTCACAGGTCCCAGATGGAGAAGAACAAGAGCTCCATTCACACCAAATTCAGATGACAGAATTTAAAAGTTTTAAGTAAATAACATTTGAATGACTCTATGCATGTGAGTGTGTGTGTGTGTGTGTGTGTGTGTGTGTGTGTGCTCTATGGATTATTACATATCTATGAGATTATTACAGTTTTCATATGAGGTAGATATGAATCTTTTAGACCAAACAGTACACTGTAGCAGACAGAATTCCTCCCATCCTAAAGTATTCCTGTTCTGATATCCAAACCCTGTGAATGTTTGTGTTACATGCAAAAAAGACATTAGAGCTAAGGATGTAATGAAAACCACTAATTAAATTTGGAGCCCAACCTCATAGCATTCATAAATCTATCACAGCTTAACTAAGACTTTTATGTTGAATAATAACTATAAAACTATAATAACTATAAAATCTTGTAAAATATTGAAAAGAATAGCTTATGACTTTGACAGAATCTCTTTTATTTCTGAGATAGATAGGGTTTCTCCACAGAGAAACCTGGGCTGTACTGAAACTCACTCTGCAGACTAGGCTGGCCTTAACCTCACAGAGATCCACCTGCTCCTGCCTCCAAGTGCTGGGATTAAAGATGTGTGCCCTACTACCTGCCACAACTTTGAAATTTCTTAAAATATAAAATAAAATCCCCAAACCCTAATGAAAGAAACTAATGAATCCAACTACAGAGATTCTTGATATGTGAATTGTCCCATATTTAACCTTGTCAGAAGTTGGGAAATATCTGGATTTACAATTATCCCTTTTTAGCTTTACAATGTATCTGGATATCAAAGGTATTTTCAATGTATTTACTTAACATGTGCTTGCAGAGGCATAACTCATCATTGGGAACATTCAGACACTAGAATTAGAGTTCCTATTTGTTTAAAAGCAAAAATAAGAATATGATGATAAAGGATAAAAAACATTTCCTATATATGCTGACAAAGAATTAATATCCACCCTATGAAAAGAAACAGAAGAAATCAATAATGCACTGGAAATGGGCACAAAGATACTTGATAGAGGAGGAAACACAAATACCTAGTAAACATGAAAATATATTCAGCTTCATGGCAAATCAGGAAACACCAGAGATGTGTCTTCTTTCCCATAAGCCTCACAGAAGGGCAAAGGTCAAGCTCATTTTTATTATTATTATTATTATTATTATTATTATTATTAATTTTTTTTGATATATTTTTTATTTTCTATATTTTTTGTTTACATTTCAAAGGCTTTGCCCTTTCCCAGTTCCCCCCTCACCATATGTCCCATGAGTTCTCTTCCCTCCACCCATTCCCCAATCACACCCCCCCCAACCATTTCTCTGTTCTGATACTCTCCTACAAATCTGGATCCAGTCTTTTCAGGACAAGGGTCCTTTTCTTCCTTCTTCTTTGGAATCTTTTGATTTGCTAATTGTGCCTTGAGTATTCAGACTACTGGTTTGCTGTAGATTGCTTTTACTTTATTTAGGTATGGGCCTTGAATTCCTGCTCTTTCCAAGACTTTTAGCATGAAAGGATGCTGAATTTTGTCGAATCCTTTTTCAGCAACTAATGAGATGACCATGTGTTTTTTTTTTCTTTTAGTTTGTTTATGTAGTGGATTACATTAATGGATTTCCAATTATTGAACCATCCCTGCATCTCTGGGATGAAGCCTACTTGATCATGGTGAATGATCGTTTTGATGTGTTCTTGGATTCAGTTGGCAAAAATTTTATTGAGTAGTTTTGCATCAATATTCATAAGGGAAATTGGCCTGTAGTTCTCTTTCTTTGTAGGATCTGTGTGGTTTTGGTATCAACGTAATTGTGCCTTCGAAGAACGAGTTGGGCAGTGTCCCTTCTATTTCTATTTTGTGGAATAGTTTGAAGAGTATTGATGTTAAGTCTTCTTTGAAGGTCTGGTAGAAATCTGCACTAAAACCATCTGGTCCCGTACTTTTTTTGGTTGGGAGACTTTCTATAACCCCTTCTATTTCTCTAGGAGTCATGGGACTGTTTAGCTGATCTAATTGATCCTGATTTAATTTTGGTATTTGGTATCTGTCTAGGAAATTGTCCATATCCTCCAGATTCTCCAGTTGTGTTGAGTATAGGCTTTTGTAGTAGGATCTGATGATTTTTTAAATTTCCTCAGTTTCTGTTGTTATATCCCCCTTTTCATTCTAATTTAATTAATTTGGATACTGTCTCTGTGCCCTTTGGTTAGTCTGGCTAAGGGTTTATCTATCTTATTGATTTTCTCAAAGAACCAGCTCTTGGTTTTGTTTATTCTTTGTATGGTTCTCTTTGTTTCTACTTAATTGATTTCAGCCCTTACTTTGATGATTTCCTGTCTTCTACTCCTCCTGGGTGAATTAGCTTATTTTTTTCCCAGGGCCTTCAGGTGTGCTCTTAAGTTGCTAGTGTATCCTGAAGAAATTCGGATGGCTGAGAAACACCTTAAAAAATGTTCAACATCATTAGTCATTAGAGAAATGCAAACCAAAACAACCCTGAGATTTCACCTCACAGCATTCAGAATGGCTAAGATTAAAAACTCAGGATACATCAGGTGTTGGCAAGGATGTGGAGAAAGAGGAACACTCCTCCACTGCTGGTGGGACTGCAAGCTGGTACAACCACTCTGGAAATCAGTCTGGTGGTTCCTCAGAAAACTGGACATCATACTTCCAGCAGACCCAGCCATACCACTCCTGGGAATATACCCAGAAGATTCCCCAGCATGCAATAAGGATACATGCTCCACTATGTTCATAGCAGCCCTATTTATAATAGCCAGAAGCTGGAAAGAACCCAGATGTCCCTCAACGGAGGAATGGATACAAAAAATGTGGTATATATACACAATGGAGTACTATTCAGCCATTAGAAACAATGAATTCATGAAATTCTAAGAGAAATGGGTGGAGCTGAAGAACATTATATTAAGTGAGGTAACCCAGGCTCCAAAGAATCCCCATGGTATGCACTCACTGATAAGTGGATATTAGCCTAGAATCTTGGGACACCAAAGACACAATTCACATACCAAATGATGTCCGAAAGAAGGAAGGAGTGGACACTGGTGCTGGAAAGGATCAAAGCATCAGTGTAGGGGAACACCAGAACAGGGAAGTGGGAAGGGGCGGTTGAGGGAGCAGGGGGAGGAAAAGGGGCATGTGGGACCTTTGGGGGGTAGGGAACCAGAAAAAGGGAAATGAAATGTAAATACAGAATATATCCAATAAAAAAATCCAACAATAAAAAAAAAAGATGCTAGTGTATGCTCTCTCCAGTTTCTTTTTGAAGGCACTCAGGGCTATGAGTTTTCCTCTTAGCACTGCTTTCATTGTGTCCCATAGATTGGGGTAGGTCGTACTTTCATTTTCATTGAAGTCTAAAAAGTCTTTGATTTCTTTCTTTATTTCTTCCTTGACCAAGGTGTCATTGAGTAGAGTATTGTTCAGTTTCCATGTATATGTGGGATTTCTGTTGTTCTTCTTGCTATTGAAGACCACTTTTACTCCATAGTGATCTGATAGGATGCATGGGATTAGTTCGGTCTTCTTGTATTTGTTGAGGTCTGTCTTGTGACCAATTATATGATCGATTTTGGAGAAGGTACCGTGAGGTGCTGAGAAATAGGTATATTCTTTAGCTTTAGGATGAAATGTTTTACATATATATATAGATATACATAGATATGTGTGTGTATATATACATACACACACACACACACATAGATATACATAGATATGTAAAATCCAATTGGTCCAAAGCTTCAATGAGTTTCACTGTGCCCATGTTTTGTTTCAGCTTTCCTGATCAGCCCATTGAGGAGAGTGGAGTGTTGAAGTCACCTACAATTATTATGTTAGGTGCAATGTGTGCTTTAAGCTTTAGTAAAGTTTCTTTTACGAATGAGGGTTCCCTTACATTTGGATCATAGATGTTCAGTATTGAGATTTCTTCTTGGTGGATTTTCCCTTTGACCAGCCTTCCGAGTCTCTTTTGATGACTTTAGTTTGAAAGTCAATTTTATCTGATATTAGAATGGCTACTCCAGCTTGTTTCCTGAGACCATTTGCTTGCAAAATTGTCTTCCAGCCTTTTACTTTAAGGTAGTGTTTGTCTTTGACACTGAGATGTGTTTCCTGTATGCAGCAAAATGTAGGGTCCTGTTTCCGTATCCAGTCTGTTAGTCTGTGTCTTTTTATTGGGGAATTGAGTCCATTGATATTAAGAGATATTAAGGAATAGTAATTATTACTTCCTGACATTTTGGGCATTATTTTTTACATTTGAGTGGTTCTCTTCTTTTGGGTTTGATGAGAGGGGGCTTCTATCTTGCTTCTTCTGGGGTGTAGTTTCCCCCCCTTGTATTGGTGTTTTTCCCCTATTATCCTCTGTAGGGCTGGGTTTGTGGATAGATATCGTGCAAATTTGGTTTTATCATGGAATACCTTGGTTTCCCCATCTATGGTGATTGAGAGTTTTGCTGGGTAGAGTAGTGTTGGCTGAAGTTTGTGTTCTCTTAGAGTCTGCATGAGATCTGCCCAGGATCTTCTAACTTTCATGGTCTCAGGTGAGAAGTCTGGTGTAATTCTGATAGGTCTTCCTTTATATGTTACTTGGCCTTTTTCTCTTACTGCCTTTAATATTCTTTCTTTGTTTAGCACATTTGGGGTTTTGATTATTATGTGACGGGAAGTATTTCTGTTCTGGTCCAGTCTGTTTGGGGTTCTGTAGGCTTCTTGTATATTCATGGGCATCTCTCTCTTTAGGTTGGGGAAGTTTTCTTCCATAATTTTGTAGAAGATATTTGCTGGCCCTTTAAGTTGTAGATCTTCACTCTCATCTATACCTATAATCCTTAGGTTTGGTCTTCTCATTGTGTCCTGGATTTCCTGAATATTTTGGGTTACCAGCTTTTTGCATTTTGCATTTTCTTTAATTGTTGAATCCATGGTTCCTATGGTATCTTCTGCATCTGAGATCCTGTCTTCTATCTCTTGTATTATATTGTTGATATTTGCATCTGTGACTCCTGATTTCTTCCCAAGGTTTTCTATCTCCAATGTTGTCTCCCTTTGCGATTTCTTAGTTGTTTCTACTTCTGTTTTTAGATTCTGGGTGGTTTTGCTGAGATCTTTCACTTGCTTGTTTGTGTTTTCCTGTAATTCTTTAAGGGATTTTTTGTGTTTCCTCTTTTATGACTTCTACTTGTTGACCCACGTTCTCTTGTATTTCTTTAAGTGATTTTTGTGTTTCCCCCTTATTGGCATCCATTTTTTGATCCATATTCTCTTGAATATCTTTAAGTGATTTTTGTGTTTGCCTTGTAAGGGCTTCTAGCGTTTGATCCATTTTCTCCTGTATTACTTTAAGAGATTTATCTAAGTGTTCCTCTATCAGCATCCTGACCAGTGATTTTAGATCTGAGTCTTGTTTTTCTGGTGTGTTGGGGTATCCGAGACTTATTGCTGTTGGGGAACTGGGTTTGAATGCTGCCAAATTTCCTTGCTTTCTGTTAGTAATGATCTTATGTTTGCCTTTTGCCATCTGGTTATCTCTGGTGTTAGTTGGTCCTGTAGTTACTAGCTGGTGCTTGAACCTCCTGTGGGCTCATGAGGCTATTTCCCCATGACTGGAACACCTGAACCACTGCCCTGCGGGGCTCCTGCTCACAGATTGCTGACAGGTGGCCTGAGTCCCCAGAGGTCTTAAACTCGGGATATCTTGGGTACCTGGTTCTGCCTGCTGGTTCTGCCTGCTGGTTCTGCCTGCTGGTTCAGCCTGCTGGTTTGAAACAGCTGGGAAGATGGCGGAGGCTGCAGGGAGTGTGGGGTCTGCCTTCAGGGCACAGAGCCCACACCTGGCTGGAGCCCCGGACCTGCTGCTCTTCATGCAGCTCCTGCTCAAGGCCTGAGTCCCCAAAGGTCTTAAACTCAGGATATCTTGGGTACCTGGTTCTGCTGGTTGATTCGAAACAGCTGGGAAGATGACGGAGCTACTAATTATTTTCATTCATTCACTTTACATTCCACTTACAGCCCTCCCTCTCTTACATAGCCCCTCCCCCATCCCTCCTCCCATCTCCTCCTCTTGAACTAAGGTCATATGGACTCTGTGTCACTCTCAGATCACAAGGGAAGTTTGAGCTTCTTTGTCTCTTCCTGACCTGTCACATTCCTTTTACTTCTGAGACCATCTTCAGTAAGCTACTTGGACAAGGATCTCTACCCTGGTGGTATTTCTAGGAACCAAGCTTCTAAATATGTGAATAATAAAACTAACAAGAAAATACAGAATACACTGTAATATAGCAAAATCAACAATAATGTAATAGAAAGCAAGAAAGATGAGTATAAGAAAGATGAATCAAATAAAATCAAGTGGTAATGTGGTAGATCTGAACCCAAACATATCAGCGATAACTTAAAATCACAAATGAAGTACTTTCACAAATAGACAAAAATTGCTAGAGTCCTTTAAAAAGAAAAATCTATGCTACATTCATGAAATGCTAGTTAAACATTAGGATGTAGAAAGAATGGAAATGTAAAATATGCAACCAATATGAAGCAATGTAGACTTTAATGCCAGGAATATTCCTAAAGATAAAAGCAAATATTTAATAATAATGAAAAGAGTCGATTTACCAGAAAAAAATATTTTAACCTAAATTTGCAATAGAAAATAACAGAGCCCTATAAAGAAAAAGATGACTGCATCCCTAGGATAAATATATGAAGCCATAAATTTAGTATGGGACTTTAATATATTTCTCTAAGAAACTGATAGAATACACTATCAGGAAATACTACAGAAAGGCAAAGTTTGAGCACACATGAAAGAAATCTAAAAGTTTATTCTTGGAACATTAATGGAATAATTTCAACTTAAAGATAATAAAATTGCTAGGTGTCAAAGTTAGGGTTTTGAACTAAAACTATACATATGGGAAAATGTAAAGTCTAAATTAAATGTCATATAAGAAGAAATGCCAGGAATCAGAGAGATGGGTCAAGAAATAAATAGCGAAATAAAAATTAAGTTAATAGACTATATCATAAATGTTCAATAAAAACCATCAATAAGTCTAAACATTTGTACTTGGAAAGTTAATGGAATCAATAAATCCATTAGAAAACACATGCCCTGTGGTACATGCTCACCTATGCACATACTAATAAAATTAATAGTTTGGGGGATCTTGTCAGTCATATAGAAAGCCTCCATGATGTTAAGCTCATGTAAAACCAAAACTGGGGAGGTGGAGATGGGAGTCCCTGTGACTCCACACCAGCTAGCCTACCATGGGAGTTCTAGAAAAATGAGAAACCCTAAAGACAAAACAAATGGTGACTGATGAACAACACCCAATGTTGTCTTCTGGACTCCACACCCACATGCATCCAATTGAACACACACACACACACACACACACACACACACACACACACACACAAAGGAAAACAATTCTATTTCTATCTATATACAAGAACTTGGCAGAAGAGATTGTTGAGTTGTTAAAAGCACTGGATGCCCTTGAAGTCAATTCCCAGCACCTACATACCAGTTCACAACTATTTTTAACTCTAATTCAGGGATCAGTTGCCATTTTCTGACCTTCAGAGGCACCAGGTACACACATGATACCCCAGACATACATGTGGGCAAAAGATTCATACACATAAATCTTTATGTTACTTTTTATTTTGTTTTGTTTTCAGATTATACTATAATTACAACTTTTCTTCCTTCTTCTTTCCCTTTCCTCCCTCCAAACCCTACCATATACCCCTCCCTCTCTCTCTCCCTCAAATTTAAAGCTTTTTTTCACTGCTATTCCATGCAAATATGTGTAGGTATGTGTGTATATATATATACCTAAATATATACATATACCATATATATGTGTGTGTATATATATATATGTATGTGTGTATGTATATATATACATATATATATATATACATATATATATGCCTAAATATAACCTGTCAAGTCCATATAATGTTACTTGTATGTGTGTCTTGAGGGCTGACCACTTGACACTGGACAGTCATTTGGTGTGCTCCTCCCTGGGAATGACCACCTCTCTCACTCCCAGATTTCTTCAGTTACCCATAGTTTTCTATGTACAGTTGAGGCCTCCTGTGCTCTTCCCAATCCACTTTGGCATGTCCATTTTTCATCCTTATTCAGCTCACATTTCTGCATGCTCAATTCTTTTAAGCTTCTGTAAAATTAAAGATTTTAAAGTATTTTCTACTGGAACATAAAAAACATAAAATAACTAGTAATGAGAAATGTAAGCCTTCAGTATAATAATCATTGTGGGTAAACCATTAATGACCTAAAACCTGAACCTGAAGAGAGAGAGAGAGAGACAGAGAGAGAGTCAGACAGAGAGAGAGACTGAGAGAGATCATGTACATAGATTAAAAGAAGCTATAATGATCAATTCTCAACTTAATCATTGAGACTTGACAAGCTACTTTAAACTTTTGAGGGTTTGTTTGGTTTGGGTTTGGGTTTGGCTTGTTGCTTGTTTTTTCAAGACAGGGATTCTCTGTGTAGCCATGGTTGTACTGGAACTCGCTCTGTAGACCAGGTTCACCTCAACCTCAGAGATTCACCTGCCTCTGCCTCCAAAGTGGTGGGATTAAATGTATGTGTCACTAATGTCTGGACACGCCCAGCCAGGTTTAAACATTTTTAATGGAAAAATGAGATCAAGAAAAGTCAAAACAGTGCTGAAGAGATTGCTCCATGGTTAAGAGAACATATTCCTCTTGAAAAGCCCCCAATTTTTGTTCCATACAACCACATTAGGCAGCTAGTAACCATCTGTATTTTACTCCAGCACCGGGAGACCTAATACCTTTTGGCCTCCATAGGCAACTGTACACATGGATATATATATATATATATATATATATATATATATATATATATATATATATGCAATTTAAAAATAAATACTTTGTTTTTAAAAAGCCAAGACAATCTTGATCAATCAATAAGATGTATGGAGCTGATTACCAAGATGTATTGTAAAGCTTCAGAAATAAAGAGAAAGTCATACTGACATAAAGACAAATAGGAAAATGAAATAAATGGACATTTGACATGAGCTTGTCTTTGCACTAAAGTAGAGAAAAGATGAGCCCTCAGTAAATGGTGCTGAATCAACTAGACATACATGAGACTCTGGAGCACTACCTCAGAAGACATAAAAATCAATTCCAGGAAGATGTTGGATCTAATGACTAAAGGATAATAATAATAATAATAATAATAATAATAATAATAATAATAATAGATTTAAAAGAGCATATAGGGGAAATAAATGAGCTAACACTACAGGTAAAATCTTAAGCAAAAGTACAGACATGACATAGTTGATATTGTATTATTTCCTATGTACAAACTTCAAAAATAAAGCAAATCTGCAGAGTTGGAAGTGGGGTTACTTGGGGAATAAGAAAGCACAGGGAGATTCAGGGAAGGTTCTACAGAATGGTCAGATGGGTGGGTTAGGTCGAACATTTGTGATTGTGGGTACTTGAGATATATACAGATTTCTGAACAAGTGATACTGCAATCAAATAAAAAATTTGGGAATGTTCACTTCTTTATATTTCTCAGGGTACAAAAAAGTATTAGGAAATCATTAGACTCAATGTGAGCCCTGTCCCTTCTAGGAATTCCGTGTCCTCCCATATGCAATGGCAGGGCTGCACAGGAGAGGGCAGTGCTAGGATTATTATCATTTAACATAATAGGAGTTTTGCTAAGATTAGACACACGGACTGACATTCTCACTCTTCTTTGTTCCTTGGTCAGAGAGTCACAAGGCACAGAAAGGACAGTGTACCCTCACAGACATGTTTCTGATGGTGAGAAGCTAGCGTGCTCTTCACACTGTCCCTCTCTGCTGGTCCATTAACATGTACCCAGCGACGGGAGATGACGATTTTTATTATCCAGTTTTATCCAGACCTGTCCTCACAAATTGGAGAACTGATGAAAACTGTCTCTGCACAACACTGTGTACTGATGGGAGAAAAAAAAGCAGTGGCTGGCCCTCTCAACACACATGGAAATGATGAGGTTAGTTAAAAAGCAAGATTTTAATACACCCTCAGTTATAGTATACATCACCATTATTAATGAAATTCATCTAAGTGTGCATAGTGTGGCTCCAGAAATTAGAATCCATGCATGGCCATGGTCTTGACTATCAATTAGTCAGGATTTAGACTTGCCTAGGAAACTAACCTCTAAATGTGTCTATGATGGATTTTTTAGATAACCCATTCAATCACAGCAGTCATATGCTTACTGTTCTCATGTTGTGGATGGGGAAACAAAGTCAGGTATGTAAATAATATCCAGATAAAGTGACAGTCTTAGGCAGGTGACACTGTAGCACAACTGTCAGTTTTCCACAAAGATCTGATTGACTGCTAACTTTATTCTGCTCCCTGGCATCAGCATTCTGAAATTTACATTTCAGTTTTTATGTGGCTTTTATGTATATTTATAGGAAATATCCTGTTGGATATTTCCTTTATGGGTGTCAGAGGTCTTACCAATTATCACTGCTGACATCTGTACCCAAGAGTCTAGTACACTACTGGTACATGAGACAACCTACAAATATTTGAAGAAAAGCATGAGTGGATGAATGAATGAATGAATGAATGAATGAACAAATAACAAGTTGTAACATTCTAGGTCAACTAGAAAGTTACTTTTTCCACACAGAAGTTCTCCCATTCTGAATTTTTATTTAGTCATAAAAAAATAAATCCAATATAAGTCTTCCTTCGGATGCATACTGCACTGGATACTGAACTGAAACATGCATTTAAATCACTTATATCTAACTTTTTATGATACCACTGGGAATGGTGTTCTTTTTACATTTGCAGTTAAAGGGTAGAACAGATGGTAGAAGTTTAGTTTCGAGAGATAGGACCATTAAAATAACTTATGCTGTTGAGTGATTGTTCACTCTAAAGGTTCCATTCATTATGTCTGAGTTTGTAAGCTTCAGAATGCTTCAGGAAGAAACTGGACTTCAGGCCATGTTTATGGTGTAGAGATGTTTTCCCGCAGCGGGACTAAGGACCCACCATCTTTGACCCTTAACAACAAAAGGAAGTCCTCGTTGGAGGCTTCATTGAAGGATGCTTGCTTGGTGTAGCATGTGTCCTGGGAAAGCTTTGTCAGAAAACACCTTGGATGAGGGAAAGGAATGCAAGAGAATGAGGTTTGAGTTCCAATGAGCTCCCTTGTCCTCTTTTCTGTCTTTGGTGAGAGTTGGTTCTATTAGACAATGACAAAAATAGATGTAGACACAGTAAAAGTGGGGAAAAAAACAAATATCAAAACCATAGACTGTCTATATGACAGTATTTGGCTACATGTATAACTCAGTTTCCTTGTCTAAAATATGTTCAGTATAAGAACATGTCATCGGTTGTGACATGTAGAGGCTGTGCCTACAAACCTGATGTGACAACTGCCAACAGTGGCCTACACACTGGCGGGAAACAGCGCACTCATTGGGTAAGTTAAGCAGAAGATTGGCAGAAATGGGGTTCATCGAGGATTTGTGCAGAGTCCTGGGCCACTGACTGGAAAAGGGAGCTCATCTTGTCCCAAACTGGGCAAAGGGAAGGGAAGGTGATCAGGGCCAGGAGGGAGCAGCTGTGTGGAGAGGCAGATGGAGCTGAGGTCTTCTTGTAAGCCTATCAGCTGGGGAATGCTAGGTGACCGCCACAGACTAGAAGACGAGAGGCAAACATTGGGGGTTATATGTTCATAAGCAAATCTTGACCTTCGGAACTATTTTTTTCCCTCAGTCTAGTTTTTATAAAACCGTTGAGTGTATCTTGTGTATAAATTTGGCTAGAAAGTTGAGATTTTTTCAAACACAGGCAACTTTCTGGTACAGCATGAAAAATTCAAGAGGCATGGTACTGAAAATGTGTGAAATGTGTAACCTGAAAACTAAAAGTTTTCCTGGGCAAGATATTAATATATGTGCCTTAAGTCTTAAATGATAAATAAGGTGATATGACTTGAGGGAAGAAAGATGTATTTGAACCAAGTCAGCCATGTGTGCAAAGTCTTTCAGGTAAAAATCAGCATGGATTCCACAAGGAGACATCTGAGTGGAATGCTGGCCCAT
Source organism: Apodemus agrarius (assembly GCA_964023405.1). Taxonomy (NCBI): domain Eukaryota; kingdom Metazoa; phylum Chordata; class Mammalia; order Rodentia; family Muridae; genus Apodemus; species Apodemus agrarius. The sequence goes on from OZ030016.1 coordinate 63,668,693, forward strand.
AAAGCTTACAGCAGGAGACAAAAACAGAGCGTAATGACTGATGCTCAGTGGAGTAAGAAAGATCCCAGAGAGTGTGCACAAGTTAGAAGACAAAACTACAGAGACAGCTCAGTGGGTTGATGCACTTCCTGCTATTTCAGAGGACCCGGGTTTAGTGCCTAGCACCCATATCCGGCAGCTCACAACTAACTGTAACTACAGACAAGGAGTTGACACCTTCTATCCAAATAGTTAATCAAATACACACACACACACACACACACACACACACACAAACATACACACAGGTGCACACATGGACACACAAAGACACACATACTTTTTTTAATTTAAAGAAGGCAATCATGACCTATGGGGTCCTAAAGTATATGAGGAACAATAACTCCATAGATATCCACAGCAGTATCTCTGGAACCTGAGAACAGCATGTGAATGAATTAAAAATACTGAGATGGGAGATGAATTTGAGGTGTATATGTGGGCCCAGTGTCAAGCTACAGGTTCTAATTGGAAAAGGAGAAAAAGGATTAGCCTTGAACAGAGACTTAAAGATGATTCTACAATATGTCTTTGAGAGGAGGAACGTGATCAAAATATATTGAATGACATTCTAAAAGCATTAATTGAAGTTTTGAATGAAGAAAGGACGGGAGTCAAGAAAGTCTGGTAGACTCGGGATACTGGAACAGGTAAGGGTCAGAGTCTCACATCTCATAGCCAGAAGGAATGCCATCCTGTTGGTGCCGTGACTTCAGCCCAGAGAATCCCACACTGAACTTCTGAGTTCTAGAACTGTCATAGAATATAACTATGTGATTCTAAGCTACTAGATTCAAAGAAATTTGTCCCAGCAGCAATAGGAGAATATTATGGTATATATAAATGTACATAAAGGCCTAGAGGTAATTCTGTTGACCAAGAGCCAACAGCATTGGCTTCTGGATAAAGGAAAGATCTTAGTATTGTGATATATAAACAAAGTCTAGTTTAACCACAATCTTTAACTGCATAATTAAGAGAATGAAATAGATCTCTAACAGACAGCATAATCTGAAAAAATCTAAACAGAAATTTGATTTAGTATACAGACATGTATGTAAAGGCTAAGAAAGACAAAGACTCAGTCACAAACCTCACTGACATGACCCCAATCACCTCAGCAGTGTGAAGACTTACCAAAGGCAATGTCTAATGTAAGTTTTGGCCTGTAGACAGATGTATTCACACATTCATTGTATGAATAGTCAGAAGTCAAATATTTGCTAAAAACCTTTTGAATAGAGAAGAAAATAGCCTTAATACAAAATCATCAGTATTATTGATATATATATGCCCCCCAATAGAAATGGAATAGACAAGGGGACTATATGGAACAGATGAGAAGAAAGCATGTGTTTATTACAACCCTGTTAACAGATGTCATAGTAGAGAAACTATGATAAAGGCCAAGTGTTTCATTGGGTTACATTTACATATAGATATTAGATGTACATACTGAAGAGTCTATAGAGACAAAGAAACCATAGAAAGGCTGCCGAATACCTAGGTGAGTGATGACAAAAAAGGAGAGCTCTAGTGAACCAGGAAGAACCAAAGGAAGGTTTACCATGATGGTGGCAGTTTGAACAAATTTGAATGCTGAAAGGATACAAACAAAAGAAGCTGGAAGGAAAGAAATAAGTCCAGGCATGGTGAAACATCTGTAATCACAAGCATTTCAGGGGAGGGGGCTGAGGCAAGAGGACCACTGGTTCCAGAAGACCCTGACTATATCCCAAGACCCTTTGATGAAACAAAAATAAAATAAAACACCAAGCTGGGGAAAGAGAATCTGATAGAACCATAGCATGAGGTGACAGAGTGTGGATAGGGTCTGGTGCAGAGGGGTCATGTTTGCAATCCAACATAGGGACTCTCCTCACTATAACTACATGCAAAACTGTGGAGCTGTGTTGCCATGGAGAAGGTGAGAAGGTAGCGGATATCGATTTATTTGGCTATCCCCAACTGTTCTTTGCAAAATAGAGAGACAAATCCATGAACCAAATAAGAGGATGTTAATTCAGCAGCAATTTAAGACAGTAAGGGATGGGAACATTGCAGAGAAATGGACAGGGATGATCAGAAATTATTCAGACAATGAAGACCTGAGTGAGATAGAAACCCATAGACTCCAACAACCAAAAGATATATGGCTGCTGAGGCCCTTTATACATGGCAGACAGAAGGGCATCCAGTAAACGAAGATGGTCACAGGGCTGTGGGGATGCTGATTTAAGGTTACTCACTCCAAGACTGATATAAGGCCCGTCCTGGTCCTGTAGAACCTGCCATTCCTAATCCTCATATTCCGTAATATCACAATTTTTAATATCCTGTCTCCCACCACCACATCTTGAGCACTATAAAACTGTTGCCAGGTCTTATTTGCCACTAGGTCCCCAGAACATCATGCGTGCCTGGAACTCAGTCAATAGATATTGATTGAAAAGTATTGAAAATCGAACCTCCAACTCCCTAGTTTTTCTCATTAGACTCTCATATCTATAACAGAAAAAGGTTAAACCGTGGCATGTGTATATTTCAGTAGGAGATTTATTCGTGACACGTTAATGAGCATCTGCTAACCATCATTAAGCAGGCACCATTTATCTGTATGCCTTGAAAAGACATGAGTCTGATGAAGGACGTGCCAGTTTTCTCAACAGCAATGCCACATGTGCTCCTAATCAGCTCGCAGGTAGTGTGGATAGAAAGTCCAAGCTGCTAGGTGAGAGAGTTAAGGTGGGAGAACAGTTTCCTTCGGGATTTTAGAAGCACAACGTAGCTAGCACGTAGTCCAGGCTATCTCTGGGCAGGAATTTGCATAGTGTCTAATCTGCAGATTGTATCCACTATACTTTCATCCCGTGTTGCCATGCCCACCACCAGGATGTTGAGTTGACACTTCCAGGTCTCCTTTGTTCCTATGTTTAGCACGCTCATCCTTCCCTTCAGCTTTTCTGAGAGGTGGGATATGTGTATGATAACTTAGTTACAAGGCTTTTCAGCTCGTTCAGTCGCCTCTGTTAACGTCCAGAACAACTTCAGTTGACTGTGATTCTCCTTATCATCTGACCTCCTTGCAGGCCAGATAATATTTAAATGGAGACCAAAGAGAGTTAATCATCCCCCCTTTCAAATCAATACTTTTAATTGTATATGTCTTGTGGTTTATGAGTCCTTCCTTCTTTGATATTAGAAACAGATAATGTTCCCACTCCCCAGGAACTTCTAGGCGCCCCATTCTTCTGGCTGGTTTAAATCCCTGGTTTTGATGAGTTCTCTCTGAGGCATACATTATGACACCGACCTACATCGATACACAACTATAGTTATGTTGCATGAAACAACATTATGTTATGGACCACATCTGCAACCATGGTTCTACAAGTGGATAATGGAGCATCGAAAAGTTCCTATTGCCTCATAACACTGCAGCCACCATAATAAAATAGTGGTTGTTACATTCCTGATATAAACAAACATACCACTTAGCCAATCCATGGGAGGCCCTAGCATATGTTATTATGCATGGTTCATAAACTTGATAATAATAATAATAAATGACTGATGCTGGTCTATGAATTTACTATATTATACTTTTATCATTACTGTGGTACAACTTACTAAAAAGTAAAAATTCACTGTAAAAAAGTGCATCCCATGATGCCACCATGAGATGCAGACCTCCTGTGTGTAGCCACAGGACACAATTGCATCAAAAGATCCTACTTAGTGATTGACCTGTGCTGTCTAGGTTTTATAGGCTCATACAGCAATAGAATCTCCGGCCTATGTTTTCTCAAAAGAGGATGTTTCCCTTCCTTAAGTCTCAGACTGCTCTCAGTGCAACACTTTGCACTTAGATTACATGCTTTGACTCCAGTTTTGTCTCCTCTACTCTTAGAACCTACTGGGATCTGCCTGGCTTTGGGTTTCTGAAACACCCAGTGTGCCTAGAAACATAAACACAATCTCTCACTAGCTCTGATGGACTTTGTGTTCCTGACACCCATTTTCCAGTCCCTCTGCCATATTTTAACTCTCTTGATTTGTGGAGATATACCTTCTAAAGGCTTTGTAAAAACAGGTATGTAGGAGGCAAAACTTAAGTCCCCTGGAAAGCGGCTTCACTTTATGCTTGTTTGATAGCAAGATGGCTTGTCAAAGACTGATTGCTGCCAATCATTTTTTCCTCAGAATCTTCGGGCATCAAATGTGTCTACTGTGGCTTCTAACTTCTTTGTATTTCCTTTGCAGTAGATACTCAAGATGCATCTCATGTTCAAGAACAGCCTAAAAGTTCTGTATTGGATAACTGTGATGGGGATAAGGAAAAGGACTTGGTGGTGGCACACACCTTTAATCCCAGCACTTGGGAGGCAGAAGCAGGCAGATTTCTGAGTTCGAGGCCAGCCTGATCTACAGAGTGAGTTCCAGGATAGCCAGGGCTACACAGAGACACCCTGTCTCAAAAAGAAAAAAGAAAAGGAAAAAGAAAAGAAAAGAAAAGAAAAGAAAAGAAAAGAAAAGAAAAGAAAAGAAAAGAAAAGAAAAGAAAAGAAAAAGGACTCTGAAGAAACTCCTCGTGTGATTTTCTTTGTGGCTTCCAGTCCCTCATTTCACCTCTTCTATCCTAATGTCCACTTTTTTATTTTTGTTATAGGCTTCCTTTACATTGTCACCTGTCTTTCTAATTAGGTTTTATTTCAGTCATTCATATTTTTATATAAATTCTTTGTCTATGGGTATTCTATCTGCATTTACGTCTGTGTACCAATGCCTACGTGCTCTTGGAGGCCAGAAGAAGGCATCGGATGCCACAGAATGTGAGTTTAGACTGTTGTGAACCACCATGTGGGGGCTGGGAATTGAACCCTGGGCCCCCTAGAAGAGCAGCCAGTGCTCTTAACCACTGAGCCACCTCTCCAACACTACTAACTAATGTTTTTCTTTGTACTCCTTTGTTAGATTCTCCCTCTTCTTTTTCATCGATTCATGCTGACTTATATTCCCGAACAAGATTAGCGGTGACATTTTAAAGCCTCTTGCTCCCTCCACTATGTGTGTCCTTCCAGGGCTTTTTCTTATAATCTTTTTTTTCAAGCTGCTCTATTTTTCACCTTTTTTTCTTTTTTAAAAAAAGATTTATTTATTTATTATATGTGAGTACACTGTAGCTGTCTTTAGACACTCCAGAAGAGGAAGTCAGATCTCATTACAGATGGTTGTGAGCCACCATGTGGTTGCTGGGATTTGAACTCAGGATCTCTGGAAGAGCAGTCAGTGCTCTTAACCACTGAGCATCTCTCCAGCACCCCCCTTTTTTAAAGATTTATTTATTTATTATATGTAAATACACTCACTTTTTTTCAAGTATCGAGTGATCCTTCATGTTTGAGACTGGACCACCAAGTCCAGAGTGGAAGCCCTCCTCGCATGTGAAAGCTGGCTGCCTCGCTGGAGGAGTGTGTAGACACCACAGGTTTTTCACTGTGGAAACCTCTACACAGTCCAGTGTCTGGATCTGCAGTCATGGCTCCCTGAGCAACTCCTTTTCTAGAAAGACAAATGTTCCAATTTCCTGTACTTGTTGAAGGAAAGAAGACAAAAGAGTCATCTAGAAAAAGCTCCGAAAACTACGACTGGAGAGATGGCTCAGCAGTTAAGGGCACTGACTGTTCTTCTAGAGGACCAGGGTTCAAATCCTAGCTCCCAAATGGAGGCTCACAACCACTGGTAACTCCAAGATCTGACACTCTCAGACAGACACACATGCAGACCAAAACATCCATGCACATAAAATAAAGGTAAACAAATCTTTTTAAAAATGTAAAACTCTGAAAGCACCAGCGGCAGAGCCTTAGGGTTGGTTGGTGCTGGAGGCTGTCACCCTAAAGCGTGCAGATCTTACTAACTTTCAACTCTCACCGCCATGCCTCCTCTCCATTGTTCCTGCTCTCCAACCAAAGGACACGCACGGGCTGGACCTAGCCCCCACACATGCAGCAGATGTGCAGCTCGGCTTCCAGCAAATCTATGCAGCTCAGTTTCCAGCACATGTTATGCTGTGGGTGGGAGCACCATCCCATCCTCTGGCAGTTCTCATCGTTGCCAAGCACAGTCCATGTCTGGAGTCTGACCGAGCGCTCAGGCTTGCTCCACTCAGTGCTCTCTGTCCCTTCTCCTTGATCTGGTGGCTCCCTCAGTCCTCCACGGTCATTTTGATTTCTGCTGTATGTTGCTATTTTATCTGTAACCTCTTTTTCCTCTCATACACTTTTCCTTTCCTTTTTTTCCTCTTTCTCCTCCCCCACCTCCTCCTCTTCTTTCTCTTCTTTGTCTTTGAGCAGAATCACAGATGATAGAAGTAGATTTAAGAATTCTACAGTATATCTTTTTTAAAAATCACACACATTCCCTCATGTGGTGTTTACCACAATCCTGAGATAACTGATAATGTGCCCATCTTATACACAGAGAAACTGAGAATCAAAGATGTTCAGTGAGCTCGCTAAGATCACATGATCATTAAGTGGCAGAACCCAGATTAGTGGCTAAAAGATATGGAGACATTCAGACTAATTTAATTGTTCCTATTTATTATTGGCTCCCTTGTGTGACTGCTCCTGGTTTACCAAACCTCTGTGGTTCACAAACATATAACTTGAGGATTGACCGCTAGTGTTCTGCCTTGCAGGGACACACCACTTCCCGGACACACTTCACAAGGCCTTTCAGTCTTTTTTTTTTTAATATATTCTATATTTACAATTCATTTCCCTTTTTCTGCTGAGTTTTTTCATCTGGTCCTTCACCTTGGGTGCCTTCCCATGCTCCTCCCATTTTCCTGCATGGCAAACAGAAGTGGCTTGCAGAGTATTCCCTGGTCAGCAAAAGAGACTCTGGACAGTAAGACAACAGAGGGTTTATATTGGGCTAATAGAAAAGAATCTACTTGAACCTGGCTTTCACTGAAGAGATGGTGTTTAAGCTAACATCATCAGAGCATGGTTGTTCTTCCTTACAATGTGTGCCTAATGAGTATTCACCATGCACCAACAACAACAACAACAACTACAAAATATATGCCAATGCAGGAATTCCCAAGTATCCTACACCATTTCAGTTGCTTGATGTACAGTAACTCATTTCATTCATCCAGACCCAGAAGGCGGCACAGTGCGATGAAACTCGTTACCTAGAAGAGAAAACAGAGGCACACTACTGCCATGTACTGCACGATCTATGAGATGGACTTTGTAGGGGGAAAATTGGCATGTAGCGCAGGGTACTGAGTCTCCCCAGCGCTGGCACCCTACCCTGAGGTTAGACTGAACCCACTGCATAGCTTCCCAGCTTCTAAAAAGACAAGAGGCAGAGTACCAACATGCTCTGTTTCTTCTTTTATTTCAGGTCAGAAGAGTGGGTGATGCAAGAGGCGGGACAACATTTTAAGGATAGGTAACCATGCCTGTGGATATTGAAAGGGAGATCGGAGGCCAAAGTTGTATGATCCTCAAGTAGGTAATATAAATTTGGAGAGACTAGTGATATTGCATAAAGGAGCCTTGGACTTCATGGTGCCCGTGGATAAATACTGTATACATGGCCAGCAGGGAAGTCATATGACTGAGTGATGGACCGTGATGTAGTGTGGTGGAGAGAGAGAGTATAGGACAGGATGCCTGGATAAAGTGTGAGCAGCATATTTTGCAAGGCTGGCATTAGCATCTCAACAGGCTTGGTTGTCAAGTTGCTGAATATCTGAGTCCTGTTGTCGGAACATCTGTAGTTGCTAGCAGAGGTTGGGTGTGGAAGGGGCATTAGGGGACACTTATGACAGAGGCATTAAGGGAAGAAGACTAATTAGCACATAAACAACATGTCTGTGGCTTTGAGGAGCAGGCTGGGAGTAGAGACGGAAAGATGCACTCAGATTAGAGACATTTTTGAAGATGGGATTGGTAAGAGGTTTGAAGGAAAGAAGGGACCGTGGCTGGTGCTTAGGTTTTGGTTGGGGCTAGCTGAGAACTGGAGGCTCTATTTGACTGAGTCACAGTCAGCTGGGTGAAGGCAAAGGAGGGGACACTGACCCTGGGCTCCAACTCATGCAGAGCCACTGCGCAGCTGGGACTTAGGAAAGCTGGGGTGGAAGCCCCCGGAGCCCACTCAGCCCCACGCTTAGAGCACAGTGAAGCCGCTGTGAACTCTAATAGACTAGAAATGGTGAAGTTTCAATGAACAGATACTCCAGGCTCCTCTGGTCACAGAGCAATCACCCATCCTAAAGTATGACCATTTTCTTCATTTTTTAATGTCGTTTCCAGACTGCCTTGTATTTCAGTTCAGAGATGCCATTATATCCAGCTGGATTCTTTTTAGTTCAACCCAATTTTAACCCCAATGTTCAAGTTATTTTTTCCCATTATTCCCATAAATGGAAGCAAATCATACCATCGTATATAAATGCAGCTGTTTTTCTCTCTTCTCGTTTCTCATTTTAGATGAAACTCTTCTCTTGACTCTCTCTCTCTCTCTCTCTCTCTCTCTCCCCTCTCTCTCTCTTTATTAACAACACTTCCCTCCACCCCCATCCCTGCAGAGAGCTTCACCATTAGCTATTTGTGTTCCTGGTTCTCCCATGATCCTTCCTGCTTCTTCAGGGAGCCCCTGCAGAGATGTTTTCTTATATAATCAAATTATAGGTCAAATTCATCAAAAGAATAGCACATGGGTACGTTTCTTACACACATTCAAATTAATGAAATAAGAACTGCATTCCTTTTTAAGTGGAGCACTGGTAAATAATGTTGTTCTTTGAGAGATGGAAAGGAAGTAAGAAGTGTAGCTGATAAAGATACCTAACTTCCTCACTAAACTGTAAACTTGTACAAAATAAATCAGCACCCCACCACTGGTGATGGCTATGTATGGGCATAATATATCATACAAAGTTATATTTTTATTGGTTGATATTATATATTACGTTAAATATTACTTTTAATCAGCCATTTGTTGACAACCGAGTTGTTAATGTTTCTCTATTGGTGTGTTCTGTGCTTGCCTGGAACACAAAGTTCTAGATTCCCACAACAACAACAAAAAAAATTTTGTGTGCTTCTGAGGTTGCTTAGCAACTTCCTTTGCACTTTCTCTCTGTACAAAGGGCACAGAGGTAAGTAAACTATTGCTAACACTGCCAAACTCTGGGTAAATACAGATTAGACCTCAGGATTTTACCACGAAAGCCCCTTTATTTCTACAGACCATGTAGTACAAACAAAAACCACTTGATTATGCGTTAGTTTTTTTGTCCATCAAAAATAAAAATTTGCCTTGAGAAAATGACTTGCTCCCAAGTAGAATTTAATGCTTTTCCTAATGTTGGCACATAATCTTCTTCACTACTGATGGTTCATTTTAGTTTTCTTTTACAACACTAATAAAAGGATACTAATGTTTTTAACCATTATCTATGATGTATGCCTTGATGGTTAGATATGTGGTTTATATTTAAGGATCCAACACTTAAAAAAGTTAATAACTTTCTGAGGGTATGATTTGAAAAGAGAAATGTATAATAACAACTTTAAGGTGTTTACTGAGAATGACAGAGTTTGGGTAAATGCAATACTTGTACTTTTTAAAACACACCCTGGCTTAGGATTTTAGTGCATCATTCTAAAATCGGTTTATGGAGAGCACCCCTCGGTGCTTTCAAGTTGCAGGAAGGAAGTTGTGACCAGAAATTTTCCTGCAGCACTGCAGGCTGCATGGTGAATACATAGGAAATGCTTGCTGACTGGCCAAGACACTTTGCAATATGGACTGATGTACTTTGCAATGCACAGATAATTTTTAAAATGAGAAATTTTTCTCTGGGAGTAAAGAAAATAGCTCATTTCTGACCTACAGTATTGCCATGAGACTTTCCCTTGCATAAGACTAGTTTCTTCTCATGGCCTGATGGAATGGACGGTAGGTCAACCCAAATGATCATTTGCCATATGGAGCCCTTGAACTCTTCCAGTGATTGCTCCTTCAGATATGACCACGGAACCCCTCATACCAACTGCTTTCCAACAGCTCAAGGGCAGCAGAGTGAGCTGCCTGCACACCATAGTCAGCCCTTCTCCTGGGTCCCAAGCCTTCCCACCTGGCCCAAGCCAGGAAAACTTATGTCAGATTAACAAGAAGTAAAGATCATCACATCAGCCCAATGAACTCTCATGTTCTAAGGTCTGTGTGATTAAGACATTAAGCCCTGGTAGACCTGGGCCACATCTGACACAGGGAAGAATCTACTTCCTGATACTCTCTAGAGAACTGGCAGGAGCAGGTTATTTGGCAAGAATCACTCCGCACCCCTAGAGGCCCAGAGCCACTCTGGAACTCACTTTCCAGCAACACCCAGATCACCACTCCCCTTCTTTCCCTCTACCCCTCCCTTTTCTGCCTCCACTATCCCATACTATAGGATGTGGTAGACCTGTGCCCCTTCTGACATGGGAAGGATCCTACTTACTGATACTCTCTAGAGAATAGGTAGGAGCAGGACATTCGAGAACTGGCATCAGTAGGGCATTAGAACTGGTAGAAGTGGGGCATTTGAGAACCGGTATCAGCAGTGCATTCTAGATCCGGCAGCAGCAGAATATTTGAAAAATAGCAGCCTGCGGGGCATTCAACCCTTGCTAAGTCTGCCATAAGCGAGACCCCTTACCTGATACTTCCTGGAGAACCAACTGTTTGCAGGGCATTGGAAAGAAAGGGAATCCCAAGTACAGAAACACGGGCCAGCAGGACAGAGAAGATAGAGACAGCAAGACCAGCTAACACTGGAGATAATGAGATGGCCAAAGGCAAACACAAGATCATTACCAACAGAAACCAAGGCAACATGCCACCATCAGAACCCAGCTCTCCCACAAAAGCAAATCTTGCATACTCCATCACATCAGAAAAGCGAGAACTAGATTTAAAATCACATCTCATATTCCTGATGGAGGACTTCAAGAAAGACATAAATACCTCCCTTAAAGAAATACAGGAGAACATGGATCAAAAGGTAGAAGCACAACAATGCCTTAAAGAAATAGAAGAGAATATGTACCAAAAGGTAGAAGCCCTTAAAGAGGAAACACAAAAATCTCTTAAAGAAATACAGGAGAATATGGGTCAACAGGTAGAAGAACTTAAAGAGGCAATACAAAAATCCCATAGGGAATTGGGAGAACATGGGTCAACATGCAGAAGCCCTTAAAGAGGAATCACAAAAATCCCTAAAAGAAACACAGGATAACATGGGCAAACAGGTAGAAGCCCCTAAAGAAGAAAAACAAAAATATCTTAAAGAATTTCAGGAAAAAAACAAACAAACAAGTGAAGAAACTGAAGAAAACTATCCAGGATCTAAAACTGGAAATAGAAACAATAAAGAAAATGGAAAATGAGACATCTCTAAAGATAAAAAAACCTTGGAAAGAATTCAGGGGTCATAGATGGTAGCATCAACAACAGAATAAAAGAGATAGAAGAAAGAATCTCAGATGCTCAAGTTTCCATAGAAAACAGTGACTCAACAGTCAAAGAAACCTTAATATGCAAAAAGCATGTAACCCAAAACATCCAGGAAATCCAGGACACAGTGAGAAGCCAAACCTAAGGATTATAGGTATAGAAGAAAGTGAGGATTTACATCTTAAAGGCCTAATAAATATCTTCAACAAAATTATAGATGAAAACACGTCCCTAACCTAAAGAAAGAGATGCCCACGAACATACAAGAAGCCTACAGAACTCCAAACAGATTGGACCAGAGCAGAAATTCCTCCCATCACATAAAATCAAAACACCAAATTCACTAAACAAAGAAAGAATTTTAAAAGCAGTGAGAGAAAAAGGTCAAGTAACATATAAAGGCAGACCTATCAGAATTACACCAGACTTCTTACCAGAGACAATGAAAGCCAGAAGAGCCTGGGCAGATATCATACAGACCCTAAGAGAACATAAATGTCAGCCCAGACTACTATACCCAGCAAAACTTTCAATCACCATAGCCAGAAAAAACAAGACATTCCATGACAAAAGCAAATTTACACAATATCTGTCCACAAATCCAGCTCTGCAAAGGATAAAGGGTAGTAAATACCAACACAAAGCAGTAAACCACACCGTAGAAAAATCAACAAGGTAATCTTTCAACAAAACCTATAGAAGATAGCTACAAAACCACAATTTCACCTTTAACTAAGAAGGTAGCAGTAAGCAACAATCACTTTTCCTTAATATCTCTCAATATCAATGGTATCAATTCCCCTATAAAAAGACATATACAAGACTTCACACCAATACTTTTCAAACTATTCCACAAAATAGAGACAGAAGGGATACTGCCCAACTCATTCTATGAAGCCACAATTACGATAATACCTAAACCACAAAAAGATCCAACAAAGAAAGAGAACTACAGGCCAATTTCGCTTATGAATATCGATACAAAAATACTAAATAATTCTTGCCAACCGAATCCAAGAGCACATCAAAATGATCATTCAACATGATCAAGTAGGCTTCATCCCAGGGATGCAGGGATGGTTCAATATATGGAAATCCATCAATGTAATCCACTACATAAACAAACTAAAAGAAAAAAACCACATGGTCATCTCATTAGATGCTGAAAAAGCATTTGACAAAATTCAGCATCCTTTCATGCTAAAAGTCTTGGAAAGAGCAGGAATTCAAGGCCCATACCTAAACATAGTAAAAGCAATCTACAGCAAACCAGTAACCAACATCAAACTAAATGGAGAAACTTGAAGCAATCCCACTAAAATCAGGGACTAGACAAGGCTGCCCTCTCTCTCCATATCTTTTTAATATAGTACTTGAAGTTCTAGCAAGAGCAATTAGACAACATAAGGAAGTCAAATGGATACAAATTGGAAAGGAAGAAGTCAAAGTATCATTATTTGCAGATGATATGATAGTCTACTTAAGCGATCCAAAAAACTCCACCAGAGAACTTCTACAGCTGATAAACAACTTCAGCAAAGTGGCTGGTTATAAAATTAACTCAAGCAAATCAGTAGCCTTCTTGTACTCAAAGGACAAGCAGGCTGAGAAAGAAGTTAGGGAAATAACACCCTTCACAATAGCCACAAACAACATAAAGTACCTTGGCGTAACTCTAACCAAACAAGCGAAAGATCTGTATGACAGGAACTTCAAGTCCTTGAAGAAAGAAATCGAAGAAGACCTCAGAAGATGGAAAAATATTTCTTGCTCCTGGATTGGCAGGATCAATATAGTAAAAATGGCCATCTTGCCAAAAGCAATCTACATATTCAATGCAATCCCCATCAAAATCCCAACTCAATTCTTCATAGATCTAGAAAGAGCAATTCTCAAATTCATCTGGAACAACAAAACACCCAGGATAGCTAAAACTATTCTCAACAATAAAAGGACTTCTGGGGGAATCAATATCCCTGACCTTAAACAGTACTACAGAGCAATTGTGTTAAAAACTGGATGGGATTGGTACAGCAACAGGCAAGTGGATCAATGGAATAAGATTGAAGACCCAGAAATGAACCCACAGACTTATGGTCACTTGATCTTTGATAAAGGAGCCACAACCATCCAATGGAATAAAGACAGCCTTTTCAACAAATGGTGCTGGTTCAACTGGAGGTCAACATGCAGAAGAATGCGAATTGACCCACTCTTATCTCTTTGCACTAAGATCAACTCCAAGTGGATCAAGGACCTCCACATAAAACCAGACACACTGAAACTATTAGAAAAGAAACTTGGGAAGACTCTGGAGGACATAGGCACAGGGGGAAAGTTCCTGAACAGAACACCAATAGCTTATGCACTAAGATCAAGAATTGACAAATGGGACCTCATAAAATTACAGAGTTTCTGCAAGGCAAAGGACACTGTCAGAAGGACAAAACGGCAACCAACAAAGTGGGAAAAGATCTTCACCAACCCCACATCTGACAGAGGGCTAATACCCAATATATACAAAGAACTCAAGAAGTTAGACCCCAAAGAACCAAATAACCCTATCAAAAAATGGGGCACAGAGCTAAACAAAGAATTTTCACCAGAAGAAATTCGGATGGCTGAGAAACACCTTAAGAGATATTCAACATCATTAATCATCAGGGAAATGCAAATCAAAACAACCCTGAGATTCCACCTCACACCAGTCAGAATGGCTAAGATTAAAAACTCAAGAGACAACAAGTGCTGGCGAGGATGTGGAGAAAGAGGAACACTCCTCCACTGTTGGTGGGATTGCAAAATGGTAAAACCACTCTGGAAATCAGTGTGAAGGTTCCTCAGAAAATTGGGCATGTCACTTCCAGAGGACCCTGGCATACCACTCATGGGCATTATACCCAGAGGATTCCCCTGCATACAATAAAGACACATGCTCCACTATGTTTATAGCAGCCTTGTTTATAATAGCCAGAAATTGGAAGGAGCCCAAATATCCCTCAAAGGAGGAATGGATACAGAAAATGTGGTATATTTATACAATGGAATACTACTCAGCAATTAAAAATAATGAATTCATGCAATTTGTAGGTAAATGGTTAGACCTGGAAAATATCATCCTGAGTGAGTTAACCCAATCACAAAAGAATACACATGAAATGCAATCACTGATAAGTGGATATTAATGAGCCCAGAAGCCCTAAATACTCAAGGCACAATTAGCAAGTCAAATGATTCCCAAGAAGAAGAAAGGAGAGGACCCTGGGCCTGTAAAGATTGGATCCAGTTTTGTAGAGAAACCATGGGGGGAGGGGGAATGATTGGGGAATAGTTGGGGCGGAGAGGAATTATGGGAAGTATAGTGGGGGGGGGAACTGGGAAAGGGGAAAGCCTTTGGAATGTAAACATAGAATATAGAAAATAAAAATTTAAAAAAAATGGGTGGGAGGGAAGACAGACAGGGTGGATTTAGGAGTTGGAAGAGGGGTGAATACATTCAGTACCTTGCACAAATTTTTCTAAAAAAAAAAAATATCTTCAATTTTTTCAATTTTCCTAGTTATCATCTATTTCATCATATATAAGTTAAATGTAAATCTTCAGAATTAACAAAATGTGTATCCACTTCCTTTTTAAATTTTACTCTAATTGTATTTGTAAACCTATCATTGTATCTGAGTTTTTTCTGAATAAATTTCAATTCTATCATTTAAAAAAAAAGACATATACTAACAGATTGGATAAGTAAAAAGGACCCAATGTTTTGCTGCATTACAAGAAACCCACCTCAGTGACAAAGACAGTCACTATTTAAGAGTCAAAGGTTGGAAAACAAGTTTCCAAGCAAATGGTCCCAAGAAACAAGCTGGAGTGAGTGGCCTTTTTATATCAGATAAAACTGACTTTCAACCAAAAGTTTACAAAAAAGATAAGATGGGACATTTCATACTGGTCAAAGGAAAAGTCTACCAAGATGAACTCTCAATTCTGAACATCTATGTTCTTAATACAGGGGCACCCACATTCATAAAAGAAACTTTAATAAAGCTCAAAGCATACATTGCACAATAATAGTGGGAGCCTTCAACACCCCATTCTCAACAATGAACAAATCATGGAATCAGAAAGTAAACAGAGATACAGTGAAACTAACTGAAGTTATGGACCAAATGGATCTAACAGGTATTTATAGAACATTCTACCCTAAAGCAAAAGAATATACCTTCTTCTCAGCACCTTATGGTACCTTCTCAAAAATTGACCATATAATTGGTCACTAAACGGGCCTCAACAGATACAGAAATATTGAAATTATTCCACGTATCTTATCAGATCACCAAGGCCTAAGGTTGGTCTTAAGCTCAAGCAAAAGTAATGGAAAACACACATACGCATGGACCTTGAACAATGCTCTCCTCAATGATAGCTTGGCCAAGGAAGAAATAAAGAAATTAAAGACTTTTTAGAACTTAATGAAAATGAAGACACATTATACCAAAATTTATGGGACACAATGAAAGTAGTGCTAAGAGGAAATCTCATAGCTCTGAGTAACTCCAAAAAGAGAATAAAGAGAGCTTACACTAACAGCTTGACAGTATACTTGAAAGCTCTAGAACAAAAGGAAGCAAATACCCTCAAGAGGAGTATACAGCAGGAAATAATCCAACTTTTGGCCGAAATCAACCAAACAGAAACAAAAAGAACTATACAAAGAATCAACAAAACAAGGAGCTGGTTCTTTGAAAAAAATCAACAAGATTGATAAATCCTTAGACATACTAACCAGAGCACACAGAGACAGTATCCAATTTAATAAAATCAGAAATGAAAGGGGAGACATAACAACAGAATCTGTGGAAATTCAAAAAATCATCAGATCCTGCTACAAGAGTTTATACTCAATAAAGTTTAAAAAAATGGATGAAATGGACAACTTTCTAGATACATACATACCAGGTGCCAATATTAAAACAGGATCAGATAAACCATCTAAATAGTTCAAATAACCATAAATAAGTCCTGAGGAAATAGAAGCAGTCATTAACAGTCACCCATCAAAAATAAGGCCAGGACCAGATGAGTTTAGTGGGGAATTCTATCAGATCTTCAAAGAAGAGTTAATACTGTTAATACCGATACTCTTCAAACTTTTCCATGAAATAGAAATTCAAGGAACACTATCCAACTCATTCTACAAAGCTACAATAATGCTTATAACTAAACCAGACAAAGACCAAACAAGGAAGGAGAACTTCAGACCAATCTCCCTCATGAACATTGATGCAAAAAATATTAAACAAAATCCTGACCAACTGAATCCAAGAATGCATCAAAACTATAATTCACCACGATCAGGTAGGCTTCATCCCAGGAATGCAGGGATGATTCAATATATAGAAATCCATCAATGTAATCTACTACATAAACAAATTAAAGGAAAAAAACCACATGGTCATTTCATTAGATGCTAAGAAGGCTTTTGACAAAATCCGGCATCCCTTCATGATAAAAGTCTTGCAGAGATCGGGAATCCAAGGACCATACCTAAACATAGTGAAAGCAATATACTGTAACCCGGTAGCCAACATCAAGCTAAATGGATAAAAACTTGAAGCAATCCCACTAAAATCGAGGACCAGACAAGGCTGCCCACTCTCTCCCTAACTATTCGATATAGTACTTGAAGTTCTAGCCAGAGGAATCAGGCAGCAAAAGGAGGTCAAAGGTATACAAATTGGAAAGGAAGAAGTCAAAATATCACTATTTGCAGATGATAGGATAGTATACTTAAGCAACTCCAAGACTTCCACCAGACAACCCCTAAAGCTGATAAACAACTTCAGCAAAGTGACTGCATATAAAATTAACTCAAGCAAATCAGTAGCCTTCCTCTACTCAAAAGATAAATAAGAAGAGAAAGAAATTAGGGAAATGACACCCTTCGCAATAGCCCCAAGTAATATTTCATACCTTGGTGTGACCCTAATGAAGCAAAAGTTCGTGAAAGATCTATATGACAAGAACTTCAAGCCTCTGAAGAAAGAAATCGAAGAAAGTCTCAGAAGGTGGAAAAATCTCCCATGTTCATGGATTGGCAGGATCAATATAGCAAAAATGGCCATCTTTCCGAAAGCAATCTACAGATTCAATGCAATCCCCATCAAAATCCCAAATCAATTCTTTATAGATATAGAAAGAGCAATTCTCAAATTCATCTGGAATAACAAAAACCCAGGATAGCAAAAACTATTCTCCACAACAAAGATCTTCTGGGGGAATCACCATCCCTGGCCTCAAGCTCTACTACAGAGCAATAGTGATAAAAACTGTTTGGTATTGGTATGCAGACAGGCAGGAAGACCAATGGAATAGAATTGAAGACTCAGAAAAGAACCTACACACATACAAAAAACATCCAGTGGAAAAAAAGGCAGCTTTTTAAACAAATGGTGCTGGATCAGCTAGAGGTCTGCCTGCAGAAAAATGCAAGTCAACCCATTCTTATCTCCTTGTACAAAGCTCAAGTCTAAGTAGATCAAGGATCTACACATAAAACCAGACACAGTGAAGCTTATAGAGGAGAAAGTAGAGATGAATCTTGAACACTTGGGCACAGGGGAGAAGTTCCTGAACAGAACACCAATAGCTTAAGCTCTAAGAACAAGAATTGATAAATGGGACCTCATAAAACTGCAAAGCTTCTGTAAAGAAAAGGACACAGTCAATAGGACAAAATAGCAACCAACAAGTGAGGAAAAGATCTTTACTAACCCTACATCCGATAGAGGGCTAATATCCAATTTATACAAAGAACACAAGAAGTTAGTCTCCAGAGAGTCAAATAACCCTACTAAAAATGGGGTACAGACATAAACAGGGAATTCTCACCCGAGGAAACTCAAATGGCTCTAAAGCACCTAAAGAAATGTTCAGTATCCTTAGTTATCAGGGAAATGCAAATCAAAACAACACTGAGATTCCACCTTATACCAGTCAGAATGGCTAAGATGAAAAACTCAGGGGACAGCAGATGCTGAAGAGGATGTGAGGAAAAAGGAATACTTCTTCATTGCTCGTGGCATTGCAAGCTGGTAAAGCCACTCTGCAAATCAGTTTGGCGATTCCTCGGAAAATTTAATGTAGTACTACCAGCAGACCCAGCTATACCACTCCTGGGCATATGCCCAGAAGATGTTCCTACATGTAATAAGGACACATTCTCGACTATGTTCATTGCTGCCTTATTTATAATAGCCAGAAGATGGAAAGAACCCAGATGTCCCTCAACAGAGGAATGGATACAGAAACTGTGATATATATACACAATGGAGTACTATTCAGCTATTAAAAACAATGATTCATGAAATTCTTAGGCAAATGGATGGAAGTAGAAAGCATCATCCTGAGCAAAGTAATCCGATCACAAAAGAATGCACATGGTATGCACTCACTGATAAGTGGATGTTAGCCCAAAAGCTCAAAATAAACAAGTTACAAGTCACCCAGTACATGAAGCTCAAGAAGGAGGACTTAAGTGAGGGTGCTTTGGTTCCTCTAAGAAAGGGAACAAAATAGTCACAGGAGCAATAAGGTAGACAACATGTGGAGCAGAGACTGAAGTAAAGGCTACACAGAGGCTACCCTATCTGGGAGATTCATCCTATAAATAGTCACCAAACCCTGACACTACTATGGACAACAAGAAGTGTATACCAAAATGAGCATGCCATGGCTGTCTCTGGAGGGGCCCTGCCAGAGCTTTACAAATACAGAGGCAGATGCTAGCAACCAACTATTGGACTGGGCATGGGGGTTCCCAATGGAGGACCTGGAGGGTGGTCCAGAGGGGGGTTTACAGCCCCATGGGAAGAACAATGATTTTGGCCACCCAGACACCCCAAGACTCCCAGGGACTGAACCATCAACCAAGAGGTACACATGGTTCCATCCAAAAATGTGGCAAAGGAAGGCCTTGTTGGACATCAGTGGGAGGAGTGGTCCTTGGTCAGGTAAAGACTTAATAGAGGCCCCAACAAAGGGAAACCAAGGGGGAGGAGGTGGGAGGTCAGGTGTCAGGTCGAGAGGCATATACGTGAGGCAGGGGGTGGTTGGGGTTCTTTGGCGAGGGGGGAAATCAGGAAAGGTTTTCCCATTGGCAATGTAAATGAAGACGATATTCAATTTTAAAAAAAGACATTAAGCCCTACCATATCCAAGTATGCATGAGTACAGTTTAATTTTGCACTCCCGAAACAATGTTCACTTTTGGTGGAGAGCTGGCTCAGCAGTTAAGAGCCACCAGCTGCTCTTCCAGTGCACCTCATTTGATTCCTAGCACCTACATGGCGGCTTGAAACTGTCTGTAACCCCAGTTCCAGGGAATCAGATACCCTCTTCTGGCCTCCACAGGCACTGAATCAGACTGTGTGTAGACTTCTATGCAGGCAATACACCCATGCAGTCAAAACAAAAATAACGTTTTAAGACATTTTAAGTATTCACTTAGTACATATGGAAGCAAGCATCCTTCAGGGTTGTGAGCCCTGGCAGTGACTAGGACACCACTGGGGAGATAGGAAGTAAATATGTGAGTCGATCAAGAAGACAAGGCATCTCGACAGATGATGTAGAAAGGCCTCTCTGGGAAGTAGCTTTTAAGCTATACACTGAAAATGAACCAGACTTTTTAAAGCCTAGGGTACAACAATACAGAAGAAAGGACTGTAAGGGCAAATCTTTCACATTAATGCATTCAGTGAGAGGGTCAAAGAATGAAGAACAGCTTTGATTTCATTACAAGAAATGTTACCACCTTCGTGCCAACCTAACTATCTCCTTGTGCAGATGTGAAGACCGAGGCAAAGGAAAGTTGAAGGCATTTTGCAAGCCCGCCTTGGCCTCACTAGCATGATTAAAGATGGCTTCCATACACATAAATTAACCAGTTTACCTGCACCATGGCGTCTTTTATAAGCTCCCATGTGTCCAACATGAAACTTCCATGGATGTTTAAAATCTGTGCAATGAATTCAATAAGGAAGTTGAGCTAATGATTTATTTATAGGGTTAAAGGTTACAAGGGGAAAAAAACCACTCAAATACACATTAAACCTTTTCCTTTGGAGAAATATCCAGGAAGTCCAAGATCTTAACATCATAAAAATGATTCTAAAATAAAAGTTTTAAGTTCCATTTTAAAAAAAAAAAATGACTGGTAGAAAAAAAGGAATAGTAAGTAATATATGATGGCTATAGGATGAATGGTTGCTTGAACTTTATCAAAAGCAGGTTGGATTTCAAGAGAGGCTGCATAGTTATATAATGAAAATTATGTGGAAGGCTACTCCAATACCCAGAACAATCATAATGACCAGCTGGTGTGGTCCATTCACAAAAACTACAAGACTCACTGGCAGCTGGAGAGAAACCAGCTGTGTAGCCAGCTGTGGCATGACCTCACTGTTTCCAGGAGGCAGATTTTTCTATCCACGTGTACTTAAGGCTCAGACACACACCAACCGATGTTCTCTACCTTGGGATTTGCTTGGGACTCTCTGATCTTGCTCTGTCTTTTCTCTCCTCAAACTAATCAATTCATTCGTCAGAGCCCCAGGCTCACACTGAGTCAAGAGTGGTCAAAGAAGGGGCTGGAGAGATGGCTCAGCGGTTAAGAGCACTGACTACTCTTCCAAAGGTCCTGAGTTCAAATCCCAGCACCCACATAGTGGCTCACAACCATCCATAACAAAATCTGACACACTCTTCTGGAGTGTCGGAAGACAGCTATGGTGTACTTACATACAATAAATAAATAAATCTTAAAAGGAAAAGAACAAGAGTGATCAAAGCAAAGCCCTACTGCTCAGAGGCAGGGGCCTGGCTCCTAGGGTTACCCAGAGCTTTTTTGGGAGCATCTAAAGGAGATCAAGGCATGTTTGGGTATATTCATATTCTAATCCTCCATGAAATATCTTGAATGTATTGTTCTGTTAGAAGGCATTCTCTCCTCTCCTTGTATGTGGAAGCTAAAAAGAAGGAACGCTGAGATGGAAATAACAGGCAAGCTCCATCCTGCCCCATGTCCATCCTGCCTTCTGAGGGGACAATGGGAACCTGTGCCCTGAGGCCTTTATTCTTCAGCTCCATCCCTTGCTGCGACTTTGGTTTCTTTCCGGAATTTTCTTTCTGTGTATCTGTGTATCTGATGGAGACCTCATGCTCAGGATTCGGCTGTCATGGATCAACTCATTACCTGGCCTTGAGAGAAATGCTGAGATTGTGTCAGAATTCAAGATGGCTAATCTCGGGCATTTCTCAGAAATTGGTACCCCCATTTTGTATGGACCCTGTTGCGGGAAATATTAAAAATGAACTCCAAGTTCCTGCACTTACCCAGCTACTCTCAGCCCCCAGCAATCTCGCCAGCCAGGTCTTATTTCAGGAGACTGTCTGACTCAGAGCTCCAAAATCTCTCCACCCAGCTTGCTAAATTCCCACTGGTGGATCGCTACCAAGCCAGCCTATGCTTTAAATCCCCCATGGCTTTTGTGGTGCACATCTGGCAAACCCATATTTTGCCACTGTACCTTTCTCTCTTGAATCCAGTCGAAATGCTGTGAAGGAAAACGCAGTTTTCCTTCAAAAACAGTTCAGAAACAATGGTAACTCAATCTCTGGGTGCAACCAATAGAATCCTAATCTTGTAAGCCATAAAAAAAAAATCTAAATCTTCTGGTGGTAAATCCTGGTGGATCTGCCATTAAAACTGGAAGACACTAGCAGCTACATCTTGTCCTTACGCTATCCTGTCCCAAAGGGCCCTAACTCTCCTGCTTCCTCTCCAATCCGGAAGTCCCACCTACTTGTCCAATGATTGACTCCTTCATTAAGGAACAGTTCACAGGAAGTCACCTGAGGGACCCATTCCCTGTTCCAGCAAGCCCCTCCTGGGAGAGCAGAATTAACATCAAAATACAACAGACCCAGGTCCATCCACAATAGGACCCAATCTTTTATTCCACATAAGACATGGTCAACGACAACAACAAAGCAAAAAGATACAAGCTGCTCTCAGAAGTTGAAGAGTCTGTTTTAAACCACATCCTACACTGTAGGAATAAAACTTCTCATTTTTTAGAGGCTTAATTATTCCAGCTCTACCCTTGTCGTTTCAATGGTGGTCCTGGGCTCTAAAACTCTGACCTTGAAAGGAAACCATTTACTTAGTAAATGTGCTGCCTGCATGAATACTCTCCCCTAGCAGAGCAGTCCACGGAGCCTAGCTCAAAAGCAGCCTTTCCCTTTCTCCTGAGAGGCCTAATGCTCAGGCCTTTCCCAGTGACAAAACTCAGACTCTTACTGTAAGACCCGAGAGAAAAAACGGGGGCACCCCAGCACCCCACGCCTCAGAAGCTGGCACCCCAATCACTCATGAGAAACAGTCTTGATGCAAATAGCAATAGGGATTTTAATTCCAGAGCTCTGGGGTTCACAGTCTTATCATGCAGGGTAAAAGAGCATAAGCCATGTGGGCAGAATCTGAGAGGCTTTTATAGGCTTATAACAGAACCCGCCTACCACAAGCTTCTAAGCCAATCAGTTCAAACCATCCGAGCTCTCTGAGAACCAATCAGCCTCCCACAGAGGCCGGATGTTAAGTCATTTCCGCTTATATAACTGCCATGCACAGGGTCACGCCAGGGTTACGCATTCAAAGCCCACCCTCCCCCACTAGCAATAGGTGTTGGGGACCTGAGCGTCCTCAGGCATGAGCCCCGCAGACCCTGCGGTGATTCTGCCAGCCCCAGCCGCGCTTGTCCTCGCCACAGCCACTCCGCGGAGGCAAGACGGGAAAAGACGCCAGGGACACTCCCATTCCGAGGTTCGCGGCCAGACCCTGGCAGGTGTGATGTCGCACACTCCCAGGCTAACAAAGAGTGGGCTGAACCTCTGCTTTGGGGTCATCCAAGACTCAGGCACGGGGGATTCCTAGCCTGCAACCTTATCCTTTCATTAACAATAATTGTAGGTGGGCCCTTGCATAAAATCTGAAAGTCCGTGTGAGTACTCTGTTGTGGGATTATTCCACTGCTCCTCGGGGACAAAAGAAGCTGTGCGCAGTGCACAGGCCATTCAGCAAGCAAACTAGACAGAAGATGCCTCCAAGGTTGTTTCTTCTACCAGAACACAGCTACGGGCTGTGACAAGTACGTTACATGCGCCAGAATCTACAGCTTGGGATGTGGAGAAAAGAGCTCACATTCATTTTGCATCTATAAAGTCAGCCTCCTAGGCCAACCTCAATACGCTCTCAGAGGTTCTAGAGTCAGGCTGGAAGAGGGAAGTGCTGACTGCAGCACCCTAGTGGGCTGTCAGGGAGAAGCCCTTGGTTCATATGCTCAGCAGCAGTCAGAGAGGTAAGACACAGAGGAAAGAAAGGAGGGAAATCTTGCGACTCACGTGGGGCACCTCAAGTCATCAGGGCTGCTGAGGCTACAATGAGCCAAGTCCCCGTGGCATGATGGAGTTGTCGCTAAGGCTGGCTAAGAAGCAAATGCACTGCCGACGTGGGAGTGGCAAGAGTCCCTCGTAAATGCAGATGGCATGCATGCCGGTTTGCCACACTGGAGGAGTTTGGGCCGCAGGAGAGGATGGAGACAGACTCTCTCTTGGAGTCTCTGGCATCTTGACCGTTTCAAATGCTTTCACTTTGTTAACTCACCGGTGTAGTGCAGCCCCACCGTGAAGAAACTGATGTTCTTATCCCATCCTTACAGGTGAAGAGACTGAGGCACAGAAGAGCCCTGGCAAGTGCCAGGGAGGGAGATCTTGACTGCCCATCACCACTACCCACCTTCTGAAGCTCTGCAGCAGCACTCTGCCTCAGAACACCGCTCTTGGGAGGGAAGAAGCCTTTCCTGTGGCTCCTCTCCATGCCCTCCTAACCAAGATCTAGCCACCGTTAAGTCAGCCTCTTCTGCTAGCCATTGGTTAACTTAAACACCCCCTTCCTGTCTCTGCATGGGCAATGAGAGGCTATGGTTTTTGTTGACGATAGGCCTTGAGGTCTTTTTTTTTTTTCAAATATCTTTCCCACCATATTCCTTGTATATGGGATGCTCAAAGATAACAAAGGGAGTTGATGTATCCACCATCATGGGATGCTCAAAGCCAACAAAGGGAGTTGATGTCAGCAAACACTCACCTGGTAACAGTGCGGTTGCAGTGGTACAATCAAACCAGCAGGGAATGACACTAAAGCAAACATGCAGAATGCATAGCTTTTGCTCCTTAGAACTTCATAGGTAATTCTAGACACAGTCTGAAGACAAAGACACTATACCCAAGCTAATAGCTGCTGCTTGCACAGTGTTATGTGCCAGGTTCCCTCTTTTTCCTTAACAGCTAATATAATTTTATTCAGTGCTAAAAATTACAGATTTTGTGACATATAAATAAATTTCTATTACAATAAATTGATACTCTGAATTAAGAGCATATAACAAAATATTTTATTCACAAGCTGAGAGGCATGTGCCTTTGTTTAGGGGTCAATTTTGATTAATAATTTACATTTATAGCAATGACTGCTACAATCAGATATAGAGGCACTTGGTTATTTTTAAGTTCCACCTGCTAAAATACGCTCTCAGGCACATTGCCTGTAATCTCGGTACTCTGGACGCTGAAGCAGAGTTATTAGTTTGAAGCCAACCTGTGCTTCATAGAATCTGTTTCAAATACAGACAGACACACAGGCACAGAGAGACAGACAGACAGGCACACAACACACACATACACACACACACACACACACACACACACACACACACATCTAGAGAGTATAATTAATCACCCTGTACACCTTGATAGATAAAGAATTAAAGGAATTAAAGAGTTAGTTAGGGCCGGGCGGTGGTGGCGCACGCCTTTAATCCCAGCACTTGGGAGGCAGAGGCAGGCGGATTTCTGAGTTCAAGGCCAGCCTGGTCTACAGAGTGAGTTCCAGGGCAGCCAGGACTACACAGAGAAACCCTGTCTCAAAAAAAAACCAAAAAAACAAAAAGTTAGTTAGTTACAGAAATTTATAGAGATCATACAAAAAATCATCCATATGTCCCAAATCTAATTTCCCTGTTATTAATATCTTAAGTAGGTATAGGTATGATATTTTGTCATAATTAACAAACCAATGTTGATATGTCCTTATTAATTGAATGTTATAAATTTATTCTGTCTTCCTTAATCTTTAGCAATATACTACTTTCTGTTCCATGAGCCTAGCTAGAATCTGACACAGCATCTGGTCTTCTTGTCTCCCTAGATTCCCCTTGGTTGTGATGTTTCAGACCTTTTTACTATGAACCCAAGACTATTGAGGAATGCTGATGAGATATTGAGAAAATGTCCTCCAATTAAGATTTGCTGACTCTCAGGATGAAGCTTCCTGGAGGAAAGGAGAAAACTTGGAATTGCACTGTATCCAGGCCACATGCCATTCACATGTATGTGTCTTTCGACATTGACTTCCATATTCCTTACTTCCTCTGTCCCTGTGATCAATTCTGTGACAAAAGTAACAAGGGGAGCAGGCTTGTTTGGGCTCACAGCTCGGGGACACGGCCCATTGCCGCAGGAAACCACAGCAGCCAGAGCTGGCAGTGGCTGGTCAGACAGTGCCTGCAGCCAGGAAGCCGAGAGAGGGGCACTCTGGTGCTCTGAGGACTCTCCCACTCCACTCAGTCCTGACCTTCAGCCTAGGGAATGGAGCCACGCACAGTTAAAGAGATAACCCGATCTAAGCAATCCCTCCACGGCTTGTCTGCTAGATGACTATAGTGGATCACAACCACCGGTAACTTTAGTTCTACAGGGATCTGATCGCTCCAGGTTTCTCAAGCACCTAGATACACACACACACACACACACACACACACACTAACATACACACACACACACACACACACACACACACACACACACACAAAACTGAATCTCATTCAAAAGTCATAAATATCTCAAATAAAGCTTAGAATCTACCTGAATACCTTAGAAAAGCAAAACCAACCCAAGTCCAGAAAATGACCACAAATAACAAAGGTAAAAGCATAAATTAATGACATG
The DNA here is from genome assembly GCA_964023405.1 of Apodemus agrarius. Classification (NCBI taxonomy): domain Eukaryota; kingdom Metazoa; phylum Chordata; class Mammalia; order Rodentia; family Muridae; genus Apodemus; species Apodemus agrarius. The sequence goes on from OZ030016.1 coordinate 63,695,384, forward strand.
GAGACTAAAAGAACGGAGCAAAGAGTTGGCTCTTTGAAATAATAAATAAGATTAACAAACACCGAGGCAAACTAAATTTTTAAAAAGGACCCAAATTAACAAAATTAGAGATTAAACTGTTACTATGGATTTTAATAAATTACACAGAATCATTTAGGAGTACTTTGAGAACTTACATTTTTTTAAAAAACTGAGAAATCTAAAAAAAAAAAAAAAATGATTCCTAGACATGTATACCCTAGAATAATTAAATCTGAAAAATATAAACAACTTAAGATCAATAAGATTAGATTAGTAATAATAAATCTTCCAACTAAAAAACAAGGGCTGGATGATCTACCGATGAATTCTATGAAACCCTTATAGAAGGGCTAGCAATATCTCCATTCTATGAAACCAGCAAATTTCTGATACTGATTTCAGAGTAAGACCCAACAAAGAAATAAAAATATAGACCAATTTTCCTAATGGACATAGAAAAAAAAAAAAAAAAAAAAAAAAAAAAAAAAAAAAAAAAAAAAGCTCTCAATAAAATTCTTGCCAACCCAGTTCCAAAACACCTACACCCCGACCAACTTGGTTTCATTCCTGTGATATAAGGCTGGCTCAACATATGTAAATCAGCCAGTGTGAATCAGCACATAAGTCAGAGACATGGGTGGCCAGTCTCTGCTCCCCCACCCAATACTGTCCTCAAATTCTTAGCTACAGCAACAAGGCAAGAAAAAGGAAAAGGGGGAAGAAACACATAAGAAAGGAAAAACTCAAACTAACACCACTTGCTGATGGGATGCTTAAGAAACACAAAATATCTAGAAATAATCCTGACCAAGGAAATGAAAAACCACTGAACTATGAACCTTGAGATGCTGAGAGAAAAAACCGAGAAAGGCAGTAGACATTCCAAAGCCAAGGATTGACCAAATTAATATTGTGAAAATGACGCATGTCTTACCCAAAGTATCTGCAGATTCAATGCAATCCTCCTAAAAATCCCACTGCCTCTGCTCTCCACCCCATTTCCCTGCTCTCTCAATCCTTTAGTTCTAGGAGGAGGAGGCTGGGTGATTCTCACACTTTTCCTCTTGTAGGTTACTTTTTTTTTTCATTTTAATTGATAGAAAATAGTGCTTATTGGTGGTTACCATCTGATATGACCATGCCAATCTGTCTCCCGGCAGTCTTCTCTACATCTTGCTTTCCTGAGTCCGAGCATGGCGTGTTAAGTATATATTCTTTAGGATTACCCTACTTGGTAGCCTCTGAGTTTTGCAGCTCTAATTTGATGCCTCTATTAATCTGGGGAAGTTTTTGGTCCTCATTATTTGAATTTTTTCTAGTACATCTCTTCTCTTTCCTTTCATGCTTTTCCAGCACATGAACTCACCCCTCAGCCTGGTATAGCTGCAGAGGCTGAAGCCTCCCTGCCTCCAGGACCTTCTGCACGTGTCCACTCTGAGCCACTGTGGTAGGCTGTGGTCCTTATTGTTGTGTTAGTAAAACAGTATCAATGGGAGAGGGCATTCTGTTACGCTCCGAGGAACAATAGACTTTTTAGCACATATCTGGTCTTGGGGCTGAGATGCCATACACAGTTTTGGGGGTTTTGTTTTATTCGGGGGGTGGTTGGTTTTTGTCTTTTCAGTAGTTTAAACCACCCCCATCCCTGCATCCATTCCTAGTGCAACATCCCCAATCTAATTCTTAAAACTGTGACTCTACCTTGGACTAGACTGTCTCTAGGGCCAGCCATGATATTCCCTCTGGCCTGCAGACCTAGATGCATTGTTCTTTCTCTGTGTCAAGCTTCCCCCTGAAAATTCCTTCTTCTTGCTGACCTATTCATACTCGGCAGAAGAATTTCTTCTTTGAGGAAAGTACCATCCTTGCTTCAGGATTACTGCAGGTCCCTTCTATGTGCACACCTACAGATGTTCAGGATTACTGCAGGTCCCCTCCATGTGCACACCCACAGATGTTCAGGATTACTGCAGGTCCCCTCCATGAGCACACCCACTTATGTTCAGGATTACTGCAGGTCCCCTCCATGTGCACACTCACAGATCTTCCGGATTACTGCAGGTCCCCTCCATGTGCACACCCACAGATCTTCCGGATTACTGCAGGTCTCCCTTTAGGTACACCCTCACAGATCTGTTTCCTGTGTCATCTCACACCCTCTCAATATTTTGGTTTGTTTCCATGTGTTTCTCCCCTACTGAACTGAAATCTTGGATAAATGGGAATTATCTCTCCCCTGTACCATTTGGCTAGTCCTTAAAACCTATTCTCATGCATGGTAGATGCAGATAGACACTGAAGAAACACGTGAGCACTCCCAGCACAGCGGAAACCATCTAAGGCACTGCCCAGCCACTGCACACTAAGGCTACTTATTATGACATTTTATCAAAAGCTGCTGTAGCCCCAAGAAATGGATTCTCTTGTTATAAATATTTTTTAAGCTCACATGCAATTGTGCCTCTATTTTATGGTATAAAACTCTCAAACTGAGGAAAGGTCTGTGAGATGCATGTTTAAGGCCTTTCGTTCCCTTGCCATTATTTCTCTGCGTGGTGACCTTTACATTTAGCCTGAGTATAAGTGAGGTTGTCAGGACATCGGGTTACATTATGCAGTTCAGTTATTTGTGCCTTGTAAAGGCAATGTATATTCCAACAGGGAGCGCACAGCGGAGGAGGTGCCCTGGTGATAGTCTGGAATCATCAGAGCCCAGGACGAATCCAGAAGTCAGTCAGTGCTTAGGAAGACTCTGCCTTCTTAGAAAGCAGCTTGCTGGAAACAGGCTTTCATTTATTCTCCCAGAAGATAAGGTAGCCTGTGGCTTCTGTGTGGTCTTGCTGCCCTGGCATCTTGGAGAGATACTTGTGTTTGAAGGAGACATGAGGGGGTTGGTCGGGGCAGGGGTTTGGGGGGGCAGGGTGAGGACTAAGTCGGCCTGCAGAGCTGGGTTTTCCTTTGGAGGAGAAGGGGGAAGGTGTGTGGGGCTAAGTGCTAGGGCCACGGGGCCTTGAGGGAGGCTTTGATTACTCAACGGAAGCTAAGGCTCCAAGGCTTCCCAAGCTGGTGCTAGTACTAAAGGACCTTTGGCAGGTATAGGGCATCTCCCATCTTCTTTGTAACTGTTTGATTAGCTGCCCTCACCTTCTCGCTGACAAATAGCTCAGACATGACGGCTGGGTCCTGTAGGCAATTTTTCTTTGAGGTAGTTTCAGAGGTTGAGCAGGACGGTTGAGTAAGAAGCACAGGGAGGAGAGGGGGAGGAGCCAACCTTTGTGCCTCGACAAAGACTTTCTGTGGTGCTGGAGTCCCAAGGAACGTGCTATGAGCTGATGTTTAAGAAGAGAGAGAAATGGCTCAGGGACATGGAAACTGGGTTGGGTCTTGGAAAACTGCAACAAAGCACTAAATGGAGGTGCCCTCCCAGGATGAGGCAGCTCACAGTCAAGTGACAACACACACACACATATATATATACATATGTGACAACATATATATATACATACATATATGTATATATACATGCTTACATATATACATATGCATATATGTATTCATGTATGTCCATCCTCTGAGCACTCTTATTTTCTGGTGTTTCTTGGAAAGGATTTCTATCATCTCTGGCACTCTGGTCCAGCATGCCTCAGTGGCCTGCCTTCGAGACTGGTTCCACTCACTTCAAAGAGGTGACAGTTAGCCTTGATCTATGTGACTGTATTGAGAAGCACAGTAGAAAACATCTCCGCTGTTGATAAAGAGGAGTGGAGTGGGGTAAGGATATTTCCAAAGATGATTAACCAAGGAAGTTGTATCAGCCCTGAGTAGCACTATCCACTGAGCTGGAAGCCTACATGGAGTGAAAGAGAATGAAGGGCTGAGGAGATTGTTCTGTGATAAATCACCTGTCTGGTGTGCATGAGGTCTTGGGTTTGATCCCCAGCACAGACAAAAAGGGTAAGGTAGAAGGAGCCTTCTAGCACCTTCCTGCTTTATCTCTGCCTCTCCCTATACGATCCTCCCTGTCCTCTCCCCTTTCTGACTGCCACGAGCTGGACAGCTCTGCTTCTCCACACTCTTCTACCATGACTCTCCGTACCATCACAGCCCACGGCCCACGGCCCACGGCCCACGGCCCACGGCCCACGGCCCACGGCCCACGGCCCACAGCCCACGGCCCACGGCCCACGGCCCACGGCCCACAGCCCACAGCCCACAGCCCACAGCCCACAGCCCACAGCCCACAGAGCCAGATCACCGTGGACTGAACTCTCTGAAGCTTTGACACAAAAATCTTTTCTCCTTTTAAATTGTTCTCTTAAGTATTGGTCACAGATAATTGGTCACATCAATACAATGATGATGATGGTCATGATACTTTAAAAAAAAAAAGAAAAGAAAGAAAGGATCTAATAAACTGTGGCTCTAAGGAGAGCCAAATGAAGAGATGTAACAGTGTCTGACACCCAATGTCCTACAGGACGGCCAACAAAGATCGTCTGCTCTGCCTCAGGTGCTGCTCCAGGCTTCCTCCATCCTAGGAACTTCCTCTTTCCTAGACACAACTTAAGAGTGAGCATTTGAATCTTTTTTTTAGGGCTATCAATAAAATTCTAAAATAACACTCTAATTTTCTCCTCAGATAACTTTATCTTCCCTGACCAGGATTATCAGCCAAGGGTACCCATTTCCCCTGGCTGTATGGATCCAAGATAGGCCCATAAGACTCTCCATCTTTCCCAAGCCGTGTTCTGCTTTCCTCTGGTACTGCAGCTATGCTGTGCTCTTCTAATTGTTTTCTCAACAAAGACAATGGACATTTGTTGGGGATCAGGAAAGTAATTTATCAGATTGTTATTGGTTACATTAAAAATTAACTTTTGTTGTTGCAGCTAACATAGACATTGTTAGAAGAAGGTACTGTAACCTACTTTTACCAAGTAATCAGGCTGGCCAGCATTTACTGGCTCTGTCTAGAGTCTGGCTGTATGGTAACGTTGATGGTGGGTGTCTTGACCCCATTTTGCAGATAAGACCCTCTTCACATGTCGTTTCACTTGTGACTTGCTTTGGAGTCTTTAGCATTTCTCTGAGCCTGTCTGTGTCTCTCTGCCCTGGTGTGTTGTGGGGTTGCTTACACCACTGACACACAGGAGAGTTCAGGAAATCAAAAGGGATGAGGGAGAAAGCAAAGCACCTTACCTACTCAGTGCCCTTTAAACTGTATCTGAAGTCCTGTGATCAACATAGGCGTTTTCAATCATCGGTTGTGATGACTTCTTTAAACCATGCTCTGTTCTTCATGCATGACAACAGTAGAGAGTGCAGCTTCCTGTGAAAAGCTCAGTGAATACAGACTTCAAGGTAATGATATTGTTTTTTACCCGGCAAGCAGCACAGCCCCTACTTGGATATTCCTACTCGTTCGTTCCTGCGTTCTGTGAGCTCGGGGAAAGCTTGTATTCTTTGCTTTCCTGGCCATACCCTTCTCTCCTTCTCTTTATTTCCCCCCTATCTTTCCCCACCTAGAAGTCCACAAGGACTGGCAAATGCCAGCAGTGACTCTACACAGTTTTATGAGTGCTTTTAGTAAATTAGGAATTAGATCCGGCTTCCTGTGTTAGAACGAGGATTAGAACGAAGGTTTTTCCAACGTCTCCTGGGGATTATATGAAAAGTAAGCAGGAATCATGAAGATTTGGAATGTTATTTCCAAATGCCAACATTTTTAATAGACAAACATTGCCTGCGATCCAGCTGCCGTATATTAGCAAAGAATAAAGAAAACCATGAAAAGGAAAAAACTGGTGGGCTCCTGGAATGCGTGAGTATTCTTACTGGCTCACAGCGCCATCTTGTGCACTGTTCTAAAACAGAGCCCGTTTTCACCATATGACCAGAGTCTGACAATTCTAACTTAAGTCAGGAAAGCACACAAGCTCACGGAGTCCTTAGCTTCATTAAGCATGGCTGGCCAGTCACCTCACTTGTTGGATAATTTTCTTCCCTTTGTCTTAAATAGATTATTGCTCTCTCTCTCTCTCTCTCTCTCTCTCTCTCTCTCTCTCTCTCTCTCTCTCTCTCTCTCATCTATCTTCCACCACCAAATCTGATTTACCTATGTAACCCCTGAGGTGTCTTCTTTGCTTTACCATTCCATGCTTCCTGTTTCTTCTCCTTTCTACAGATTTTTATATTCCAGAAAGAAAAAGTGGCCAGCCTCCTCCAGCTTCTTTGGGCATTGCATACCTGTGATGCATATGCAGGCACTCAGGCACGTGCATGCACACATTTTTAAAAATGACCATAGTGGCACACACCTTTGGGACAAACCTGGTCTACATAGCATGTTCCAGGCTAGCTATACCTTGAGGACTATACCTTGAGATGTTGTCTAAAATAAATAAATAAATAAATAAATGTATACGTTATATTAAATTGCATAGTATTATATTACATTATATGATTAGGCTGTTCTTATTTTCAGGTCTATTTCTTGCATCTTCTGATTGAGTCTATTTTCTTCCCTTCTTGTTAGTTAATGGTAGCTCATTGTATATTATTAACATTTTGTACACTGCATTTTGGGGGGGTTTTTCGTTTGTTTGTTTTTTCGAGACAGGATTTCTCTGTGTAGTCCTCACTGTCCTGGAACTCACTCTGTAGACCAGGCTGGCCTCAAACTCAGAAATCCACCTGCCTCTGCCTCCCAAGTGCTGGGATTAAAGGCGTGTGCCACCACCACCTGGCTGTACACTGCATTTTTAATTCCATTTTTAAAAGTCTAGTTTTTATGATTGACAGTATGATTTTCTGATAATGTAAACAGTCCTCCCTTTGCTTGTGGTCTGAGGTAGCATTCTTGCTCCACATTTTGACTCATATGAGCCCTTTCCCCAGTATTTACTTCTTAAGATCTATTACCACTAATACCCACTAATGAGTCTTGACCCTTCTATCAGCTATTGAGCTCCTTAGCATATGTGGATTCTCTCTCAAAACTCTTGTTTTAGATGAATAGTGCTGTGACAGCCTGGGCTCCATAGAAACCCTTCATATCTACTCAAGAATACCCCATATTTGTTTTTCTCTTTAAAAGTTAATTTAACTATCCATGGACTTTTAAACATTAACCACTAATTGGAAAATGTGTGTTAACTATCAACAAATCATCTTGAACTTTTTTGAATCTGAATTAACTTAAAATTTTTATTAGGTTAAAGCTATTATAGTTTTCACATTCTACTCATAATAGTGATGTCATATTCATATTTTAAAGCCTTTGTCTATTTCCTTCCTAAGCTGTAGGGGGCTCTCTGTGAAGCTCTACTGTACATCAAGGATACAGCTTAATAAGTGCGAAGACCTGGGTTCCATCCCCAGGACGAGGTACAGAAGTTCTTATATGTCTTTTGTTTAGTAGATCTTAAATATGCTATAGACTTACTATGACTAGGGTATTCTTTGTCTTCCATTTTATGTTCAAGTTTATTATTGCTGATATAAAGAAACACTCCAGATTGTATACAGTTTGTTAATATCACTGATGGATCTTATTATTCGAATAGCTGGTGAGTGAGATTTTGTATACATATCAAAACATCTTTCATTAATTTCACTTTTCCTCTTCCTTTCAATTGTAAAATCTAAAACTTTGTTTGTGATTTCTTTTTAAAAGACAGCCTCACTACGTAGCCCAGATAGGCCCTAGGCTCAGTCATGCAAGTGCTCAGGCTATAGGACGAGGCCACCACCAGGAACTACAGCCTATTTCTTCTCTTAGAATTCTGTATGACAGTAGCACACATTCTCCAGTACAACCTCGTCTCTATTAATGACATCTGCACTGTCCTGGTATCCAACGAAAATCAAATTCAGAGAGACTGGAGTTAGGATTTGAAAACAAGGAATTGCTCATCTTCCCCTCTGCCTCCACTCCTTCAGATCCAGTTCTCCTGCCTCATCCACAGCTCGGTTGCAGACAACCTTCTGCAGCCTCCCTTCTCCCCTGCCCTCCTACCCCTGTCTCCAGTACATCACACAGATCTCCTCCAAGCTGCCTCCCGCCTATTGCTTTATCCCAACCCTTATCTCTAGCAGGTATCCCTTGGGCCACTACAGGCCACTCAAGCCAGAGAAGCAGGTAGGCCAAGTACAGATTCTTCTCTCTCTCTCTCTCTCTCTCTCTCTCTCTCTCTCTCTCTCTCTCTCTTTCTCTCTCTCTCCTCCACTCCCCTCTCCTTCAAGTCCAATTCACCAGTCTCACTCCATCTCTACAGCAAACCTCCTGCCGCAGCTCCCCCTCCACCCTGATCTTCAATAGATCATGAAAATCTCCACTAACATTTTTCTCCACTGGCCCTGTTATCCCAACCCTCAACACCAGCAGTCATTGTCTGGGATCCTGCCAGCTGAGCCTGACCAAAAAGCAAGTAGGTCATCAAATCAGGTGGGCAAGCTTAAGATCTTCACTCTCCTTCCTCCCCTCCACATCCAATCCCCAGTCTCATATCCAACTCTGTAGCAGACAATCTCCTCACTCTTTGCTCCCATTCCCATGGAGCCAAAGTAAGCTGATAGAATGTCGTGCTTTCCTCCTTCCTGGGAACCTTCTCAGGCATCACCCCAGCCTGTTCCCTTCTGTTAGGGTCCACTCGCAGCACCTTGAAATACATTTTATCCAGAGCTCCAAGTGACAACACCTCCTCTAAAGACCCTGGAATTTCCTACCAGGCAATAAATACATAGATACCACACTCTCCTAGGAACCAGAGAGGATAACAGAAACCAAAGATCAAAATGACAAAATAAGACAAATTATCAGCTCCTGGAATTACAATATTCCCAAATCGAGATGCCTAGATGTCAGAGTAAAAACATAATTGATAAGAGCCAGGACAATGTCTCCATAAAGCCCAGCAACCCTGAGTATTGCAACATAGTTGAAACACAGGACAAAGACTTAAAGAGCCTTTATGGGCATGTTAGAGTTTCTTAAAAAGGAAATGGATAAATCCTTTAAAGAAATCTATGGGGAAAAGGACTTATGGGACTTAGGGAGAGGGAGGACTGTGAAAGGGAAATTATTTGTAATGTAAACAAAGAATATAGAAAATTTAAAAAAAGAAAATGGAATGCAATTAAAAAAAGAAATCTATGAAAACACAAACAATGGAAAACAATGAATAAAACCATTCAAGACCTGAAAGAGGAAATAGAATCAATTAAAAAAAATCAAACTGAGCAAATCTGGAACTGAAAATTTTAACCACTTAACCAGGAAGTTTATTGCTTCAGAGTCAAAACTTCACCAAGACAATAAAAGAGACGAAAGACAGAATCTTAGAAATTGAAGATACAATAGAAGAAATGGATACCTCAGTCAAAGAAAATGTTAAATCTAAAAAAAAAAATCTAGGACAAAACATCCAGGAAATCTGGGACACTATGAAAAGACTAAATCTAAAAGTAATAGGAATAGAGGAAGAAGGAAAAAGAACCCATGTCAAAGGAACAAAAAATACTTTGAACAAAAATTATAGAAGAAAATTTCCCTAACCTAATGACAGAGATGCCCATCAAGGTACAAGAAGAATATACTGGAATAGAAAAAGAAAGTCCCTTTGTCTCAAAATAATCAAAACACTAAACATACAAAACAAAGAAAGAATATTAAAAGCTTCAAGGGAAAAAGGCCAAGTATCATATAAAGGCATATATTAGAATAATATCTGACTTCTCAGTAGAGACTGTAAAAGCCTGAAGTGTCTGGACAGAAGTTCTACATACTCTAAGAATACCCTACAAATTTTTCAGTTACTATAAATGGAGAAAGTAAGACATTCCATGATAAAAAAAAAACAAACAAATTTAAGCACTCTATATTCAAACCCAGTCCTACAGAAGGCAATAGAAGGAAAACCCCAGCCTATAAAGGTTAACCACACCCAAGAAAACACAAAGAATAAATAATTACAGACTAGCAAATCAAAAGAGGGGAAACAAATACATATAGACACATGCACACACACACACACACAGAGAGAGAGAGAGAGAGAGAGAGAGAGAGAGAGAGAGAGAGCGCAAAAACAAAATAACAGGAGTCAACAAACACCATTCGTTGATATCTCTCAATATCTCCATTCTCCAACTGACAGAGACTAATAGAGAGGATACAAAGGCAGAATTCATTCGTCTTCTGCATCCAAGAAATACACCTTACCATCACCTCAGGGTAAAAGGGGAGCAAAAGTATTCCAAGCAAATGGATCAAAGAAGTAAGACAGCGTAGCCATTTTAAAATCTGACAAAATATACTTTAAACCAAAACTAATCAAGATAGGAAAGTACACTACATGTTCATTAAAAGCAACATGACACTGAAGTTCTTAACATCTATGTCCCAAACACAAGATCATCAAAGTTCTTTTCAAACCACTACTTCAGCTTAAATCACACATTGATCCTTACACACTGATATACCCTTGCCTTAGTTAAGGTTTTACTGCTGTGAACAGACACATGACTAAGACAACTCTTTATAACTCTTATAAATTAGGGTTTGCTGACAGGTTAGAGGTTCAGTCCATTATCATCCAGGCAAGAGTATGGCAGAGTCCAGGCAGATATGGATCTGGAGGAGCTGAGAGTTCTAGAAGACCGACTGAAAGGCAGCTGGGATGAGGGTCTCAAAGACTATACCCACAGCGACACACCTATTCCAGTAAGGCTATAATGCCTAATAGTGCCACTCCCTGAGCCAATTATATACAAACCATCACAACCCTACTCTTTTTTTCCCTTCTTTATCTTATACTTTTTTTAAATTTTTATTTTCTATATTCTATGTTTACATTCCAAAGGCTTTCCCCTTTCCCAGTTTCCCCCCACCATACGTCCCATAATTCCTCTCACCCCCCCCAACTATTCCCCAATCATTCCTCCTCCCTCCATGGTTTCTCTACAAAACTGGATCCAATCTTTACAGGCCCAGAGTCCTCTCCTTTTTTCTTCTTAGGAATCATTTGACTTGCTAATTGTGCCTTGAGTATTTAGGGCTTCTGGGCTCATTAATATCCACTTATCAGTGATTGCATTTCATGTGTATTCTTTTGTGATTGCACAACCCTACCTTAACAGTAGACAGACCATTAAGACAAAAACTGAGCTGGCATCATAAGCCAAAGGACATAACAGATATTTATAGGGAACTGGATGAAAACACATAAGAATATACTTTCTTGGGCTGGAGAGATGGCTCACAACCAAAAATATAAGAATATACTTTCTCCTAAACACAGTCTTGGACATAACACAAGTCTCAATGGATACAAAAGAAAGAAAGAGAGAAAGAAAGAGGGAAAGAAAGAGAGAGAACAAGAAAGAAAGAAAGAAGAAAGGAAGGCAGAGAAGAGAAGAGAAAAGAAAAGAAAAGAAAAGAAAAGAAAAGAAAAGAAAAGAAGAAAAGAAAAAAAGAAAAGAAAAGAAAGGAAAGGAAAAAATAAAAGAAAAGGAAAGGAAAGAAAAGAGAAAAGAAACAATTGAAATAGCATTCAGAATCTTAGTTGGCCACCTGGGGATAAAGCTGGATATCAACAACAGTAGAAACTTGCAAATTCATAGACTTCACTACTGAATAAAAGCAGGGTCAAAGTAGAAATAAAGAAAAAATAATGACTTTTAAGAATTGAATGAAAATGAGTATAGCATATACCTAAACATATGGGATACAATGAAGGCTTTTCTAAGAGGGAAGTTCATAGGCATAAATGCCTACAGGAAAAAAAAGAAGAAGCAATCTCATATTAGTACCATAACAGCACATCTGAAAGCTCTAGAACAAAAAGAAGAAAACACACCCAAAAAGAGCAGATAACAAGGAATAATCAAACTCAGGGCTGAAATCAATAAAATAAAAACAAAAATATGACAATCAATAAAGCAAAGTGTTGGTTCTTTGAGAAAATTAATAAGATTGACAAATCCTTATACAAAATATCCAAATTAACAAAATCAGAAATCAAAATGGGGAAGAGACACTGAAAAAATCCAGAGACTCTTAAGAACATACTTTTAAAGCTGTTCTCTCTTCAACGAGGTAGCCGAGTGGCAGACGCCAACAGGAAGATCTTTGTGAAGACCTTAACTGGCTAAGCCATCACTCTTGAGGCCAAGCCCAATGACAACCGTCAAGAATGTGAAAGACCACCATCCAAGACCAAGAAGGTATCCCACCTTCCCAGCAGAAGATGATATTCCCTGGCAAGCGGCTGGAGAATGGCCACAACCTGTCTAACTACAGCACTCAACAGCACCTGGTGCTGTGCCTGCTTGGTGAAGTCACCCCTTTTCAGCTTGCCCAGAAGTAAGTACATGTGTGACAAGATGATCTATCACAAGTGCTAGGCATGCTTGCATCCCCTGAAGTCACCTGCTGCAAGAAGAGTATACATACCAACAGCCTGCATCCCACCTATTAAAAACAATGAATTCATGAAATTCTCAGGCAAGTGGGTGGAACTGGAGAAAGTCATCCTGAGTGAGGAGACCCAATCACAAAAGAACACACATGGTATGCACTCACGGATAAGTGGATATTAGCCCAGAAGCTCGGAATACCCAAGAAACAATTCACATATCAAATGATGCTCAAGAAGAAGAAAGGAGAGGCCCCTGGTCCTGGAAAGGCTCAGTGCAGCAGTGTAGGGGAATACCAGGACAGGGAAACGGGAAGGGGGTGATTGGGGAACAGGGGGAGGGAAGAGGGCTTATGGGACTTTTGGGGAGGGGGAATCCAGGAAAGGGAAAATCATTTGAAATGTAAATAAATATATCGAATTAAAAAAAAAAAAGGTCAAATCGAGCTGGCCCAAGACCAAGGACCAAATAAAGTTCCCTTTCATCAATTGAAAAGAAACAAAAAACAAGAAACAAACAAACAAAAAACCCTATACACTACCAAATTGGAAAATCTAAAAGAAATGTATAATTTTCTCTCTACATACCATTTACCAAAGTTAAATCAAGACCAGATACATAGTTTAAATGGAACTATAACCCCTAGTGAAATAGAAGCAGTCATTAAAAGTTTCCCAATTAAAAATGCCCAGGGCCAGATGGTATTAGCACAGAATTCTGTCAGACTTTCAAAGGAGAATTGATGCTAATACACCATAAATTATTTCACAAAATAAAAATACAAGGAACACTACCAAATTTGTTTTACAAGGCCACAGTTATTACTCTGATAATCAAACCACATAAAGACCCAACAAAGAAAAACAATTATAATCCAATTTCCCTTATGAACATAGATGTAAAAATTCTCAGTAAAGGGGTTCAGCGGTTAAGAGCACCAGCTACTCTTCAAGAGGTCCTGAGTTCAATTTCGAGCAATCACATGGTGGCTCACAATCATCTTCTGATGCCTTCTTATGGGAGGCAGGTGTACATGCAGATAGTGCACTCATACATAAAATAAATAAATATTTTTAAATTCTCAATAAAATACATGCAAACTGAATTCAAGAACCCATCAAAAAGATAGTAGTGCATCATAATCATGTAGGCTTTATCCCAGAGATGCAGGGATAATTCAACATATGTAAATTGATAAATGTAATCCACCATCTAAACAAGCTGAAAAACAAACAAAAAAAAAATACACAGGCTGGAGAGATGGCCCAGCGGTTAAGAGCATTGGCTGCTCTTCCGAAGGTCCTGAGTTCAAATCCCAGCAACCGCATGGCAGCTCACAACCATCTGTAATGAGATCAGTGCTCTTCTGATGTGTCTGAAGACATCTACAGTGTACTTACATATAATAAATAAATAAATCAAAAAATAATCAAACCCTTTCTTTAAAAAAAAAAAAAGTACATGATCATCTCATTAGATACAGAAAAGGCTTTTCACAAAATCCAACATCCCTTCATGATAAAAGTCTTAGAGAGAGTAGGGATACAAAGGACATACCTCAACACAATAAGGTAGTTTATAACAAGTTGGGAGACAACAGCAGCTTAAATGGAGAGAGAAACTCAAAGCAATTTCGCTAAAATCAGAAACAAGGCAATGTTGTACACTCTCTCCATATCTATTCAATATGGTACTTGAAGCCTTAGCTAGAGCAATAATACAGCTGAAGGAGATCAAGTGGATATAATTTGGAAGGGAAGAAGTTAAAGTATCTCTGTAGGTTATATAACAGTATACATAACTGATTCTAAAATTTCTACCAGGAAACTCCCACAGCTGATAAACACTTTCAGCAAAGTAGCAGTATAAAAAAAAAAACAAAAAAAAAAAAAAACTCACAATGCCAAATTCACTGAGATAGAAAACAAGGAAACAATGCCTTTCACAATAACCTCAAATAATTTAAAATACTCTGGGATGATTCTAACCAAGCAAGTGAAAGACTTATATGAATAAAATCTTTAAGTATTTGAAGAAGATATCAGAAAATAGAAAGATCTTTCATGCTCATGGATCGGTAGAATTAATTAGTAAAAATGGCCATGCTGCCACAATCAATCTATAGACCACAGACCTCTATTCTCCCACCACCTCTCTGTCCTACAAATCATGAAACATGCAGACGTCTGGATCCCTAACTTATAGACCCGCTGACCCAGAACCACACAGCCAAAGAAAACCCATTAGAGAATTGCCATGACAGCACTATCGAGGTTAACCCACCTCCCAATACCTACTACAAGAATATCCACCAAAGCCATCCAGATGGCTCAAGGCCCTCAGAAGTACACAGTCAACAAAAGCCAGGGCAACATGACAGCTCAAAAGCAGATACCCCACTATAGCAAGCCCTGGATGTCCTAACACAACCAAAATACACACAAAAAAATCTTAATTCTAATCTAATAAAGATGATAGAGGTGAAAAAGAGCAAATCCCTTAAAGAAATACAGGAAAATAGAGTCAAACATATAGAGGCCTTTAAAGAGGAAACAAGTAAGTCCCTTAAAGACATGCAGGAAAATACAATTCAACAGGTAAAGAGAATAAATAAAAGCCAGTAGAAGAAGTTGATACATCAGTCAAAGAAAATGTTAAATCTCAAAAATTCCTGACACAAAACATCCAGGAAATCTGGGACACCATGAAGACCTAACCCAAGAATAATAGAAATAGAATATTAAAAATCCCAGCTCCGAAAGTTTCTAAACAGAACACCAATAGCTTATGCTCTAAGATCAAGAATTGACAAATGGGACCTCATAAAATTAAAAAGTTTCTGTAAGGCAAAGGACACTGTCAGAAGGACAAAACAGCAACCAACGAATTTGGGGAAAGATCTTCACCAACCCTACATCCGACAGGGGGCTAATATCCAATATATACAAAGAACTCAAGAAGTTAGACCCCAAAGAACCAAATAACCCTAACAAAAAATGGGGTACAGAGCTAAACAAAGAATTTTCACCAGAAGAAATTCGGATTGCTGAGAAGCACCTTAAGAGATGTTCAACATCATTAGTCATCAGGGAAATGCAAATCAAAACAACCCTGAGATTCCACCTCA
Source organism: Apodemus agrarius (assembly GCA_964023405.1). NCBI lineage: Eukaryota > Metazoa > Chordata > Mammalia > Rodentia > Muridae > Apodemus > Apodemus agrarius. Next base: position 63,710,946 of record OZ030016.1, read on the forward strand.
CACCAGTCAGAATGGCTAAGATTAAAAACTCAAGGGACAACAGGTGCTGGCGAGGATGTGGAGAAAGAGGATCACTCTCCATTGTTGGTGGGATTGCAAGATGGTACAACTGCTCTGGAAATCAGTCTGGCGGTTCCTCAGAAAATTGGGCATGACACTTCCAGAGGACCCTGTCATACCACTCCTGGGCATATACCCAGAGGATTCCCCTGCATACAATAAAGATACATGCTCCACTATGTTCTTAGCAGGCTTATTTATAATAGCCAGAAGTTGGAAGGAGCCCAGATGTCCCTCAAAGGAGGAATGGATACAGAAAATGTGGTATATTTATACAATGCAATACTACTCAGCAATTAAGAATAATAAATTCATTCAATTTGTAGGCAAATGGTTGGATCTGGATAATATCATCCTAAGTGAGTTAACCCAATCACAAAAGAATACACATGAAATGCAATCACTGATAAGTAGATATTAATGAGTCCAAAATCTCTGAATACTCAAGGCACAATTAGCAAGTCAAAAGATTCCCAAGAAGAAGGAAGGAAAGGACCCTGGTCCTGAAAAGACTGGATCCAGTTTTGTAAGAGAGTATCAGAACAGAGACATGGAGGGGGCGGGGCTTGGGGATTGGGCTGAGGGAAGAGGACTTATGGGACATATGGTGAGGGGAGGGTGGAACTGGGAAAGGGGAAAGCCTTTGGAATGTAAACAAAAAATATAGAAAATAATAAAAATATATCAAAAAGAAAATCCCAGCTCCAAGGCCCAGAAAATATTCTCAACACAATCATAGAAGGAAACATTCACAACCAAAAGAAAGAGATGCCTATAAATATACAAGAAGCTTATAGAACACCAATTAAACTGGACCATAAAAGAAACTCCTCTCACCATATAATCAAAATTACAAAATCTACAGAACAATGAAAGAATATGAAAAGCCACAAGTGGCAAAGGATAGGTAAGCTACAATGGCAGACCTATTAAAATTATATCTGACTTCTTAACAGAGACTCTAAAATCTAGAAAGACCTAGACTCGCAACCTCTTAAAAAAAAATCACAAATACCAACTTAGAATACTATACCCAGCAAAACTTTCAATCAGCATAGATGGAAAAAAAAACAAGATATTTCAAGACAAATTAAAATTAAACAATATCTATCCACGAATCTATCTACAGAAAATGTTAAAAGGAAAACACCAAGCCAAGGAAGAAAACTGCATCCAAGAAAGCATAAGAAATAAGTAACTCAACCTTGGGCCCACTATCTGCAACCAGTCCTGTAATACCCAGAGGAAGCAACACTTGAGGTGCTCTGACATGCCAAGGTTCATAGGATCAGAACTGAGGAGGACTTAAGATCTGTCCCTACACCACAGGGCATAACTGGAACCAGCATGATCCAGGGACACAGGAATCCCACCTGACCAGTGGCACAGGTACCTTCTGGTCTGGGCTGGTTTATCTTTGGTTCAAGCTCTGCAGCCAGTCCCCATAACACCTAGAAGAAGCTCCACTCCTAGGCATTCTAACACACCCAGGATCACAGAATCACAGGTTTCTAGAAGCTTGGTCACACCAGGACCTCAGGGAGCCAGAGGTGGCTTGATACCCAGGAGCTCGGACACACCCAGGACCTCAGGATCACAGAATCACAGAATCACAGGACTACAGAGACAGCTGGACTCTGAGGAGTTCCAACAAAACCAGGACCACAGGAAAGAAAGACTCCAGTCAGATATAGCGATGGCAGGTAGCACTTAGAGATAATCAGATGGCAGGAGGCAAGCTTAAAAACATACGCAACAGAAACCAAGGTGACGCGGCATCATCAGAACCCAATTCTCACACCAGAGCAACTCCTGGATACACCATCACACCAGAAAGGCAAGATTCAGATCTGAAATCACTTCTCATGATGATAATACAGGACTTTAAGGACATAAATAACTCCCTTAAGGAAATACACAGGTAGACATGTAGAAGCACTTAAAGAGGAAACACAAAAATCCCTTAAAGGATTACAGGAAAACACAAACAGGTAAAGGAAATGAACAAAACCATCCAAGATCTAAAAATGGAAATAGAAACAATAAAAAAATGACAAGGCCTCCGGATCTGGAACATACTCTGCCACAGCACACCATCTCCAAGTGGTGCAGGAAGACAGATATCCACCCAGCAGCCAGCATGGAGGAGGCAGTCTGCACAGGTGAGACTGGCCCTGCAGATCAGAGGATCCTGTCGGGAGGCCTCTGGCAGGAGCTTTCTGGGTTTCTGCCTCCAGATCAGTAACATCCCCTGCCATAGCGCGCCATCTCCAAGTGGCTCAGGAAGCCAGCTATATACTCAGCTGTGCGGAGGAGACAACCAGTACAGCCTACATTCAGAGTTGATCAGGGCCACAGAGCTAAATACTCAAATACAACTACAAGAGAGTAGGTCTCGGCCACCATCTATGCTCCTGTGACTGTGTAACAGATTGGTAGGCAGGGACCACCCAAGTAGAGGATTGCCTGGGACACACCCCACCAGAACTCCACCTGCACCCAAGAACTCTGCAGCACCAAGGCAATTTGTGCCAGGGGAAAGCAGGTCACACAGGGTTGCTGAGATAGGCCTGCAGGCACACAGGAGGGGCAAGCACCAGCCAGTGACAGCAGGACCAAGTAACACCAGATATAACCAGATGGCAAAGGGCAAACGTAGGAACATTGCTAGCAGTAATCAAGGCAATATGGGACCATCGGAACCCAATTCTCCCACAACAGCAAGTCCTGGATACCCAAACACAGCAGGAAAGCAAAATTTGGATTTAAATTCACAGGTCATGATGCTGATGGAGGTTTTCATGGAGGGCTTCAAGAAGGATATAAATAACTCCCTTAAAGAAATACAGGAGAACACACGTAAACAGGGAGAAGCTTTTGAAGAACTAAGGGAAAACACAACAAAACAGGTGAAGGAATTAAACAAAGTCATCCAGGATCTAAAGAAGGAGGTAGAAACAATAATGAAATCACAAAGGGAAACAATTCATGACATAGAAAAATTAGGAAAGAAGTCAGGAGTCATGGATCCAAGCATCAACAACAGAATACAAGAGATAGAAGAGAGAATCTCAGATGCAGAAGATACCATACAAAGCATTGATACAACAGTCAAAGAAAATGAAAAATACAAAAAGCTCCTTATCCAAAACATCCAGGAAATACAGGACAAAATAAGAAGACCAAACCTAAGGATTATAGGTATAGAAGAGAGTGAAGATTTCCAACTTAAAGGGCCAGAAAATGTCTTCAACAAAAGTATAGAAGAAAACTTCCCTAACCTAAAGAAAGAGATGCCCATGAACATACAAAAAGCCTACAGAACTCCAAATAGATTTGACAAGAAAAGAAATTCCTCCCATCACATAATAATTAAAACACCAAATATACTAAACAAAGAAAGAATTTTAAAAGCAGTAAGGGAAAAAGGTCAAGTAACATATAAAGGTAGACCTATCAGAATTACACCAGACTTCTCACCAGAGACTATGAAAGCCAGAAGAGCCTGGCCTGATGCAGACCCTAAGGGAACACAAATGCCAACCTAGACTGCTATATCCTGCAAATCTGTCAATTACCATCGATGTAGAAACCAAGGTATTTCATGACAAAAACAAATTTACACAGTATCTTTCCATAAACCCAGACCTTCAAAGGATAATGAATGGAAAACACCAACAAAAAAGGGAAACTACACACAAGAAAAAGCAAGAAAGTAATCTTTCAACAAACCCAAAAGAGGATAACCACACAAACATAAAAATTACATCAAAAATAGCAGGAAGCAACAATCACTATTCCTTAATATCTCTTAACATCAATGGACTCAATTCCCCAATAAAAAGACATAGACTAACAGACTGGATTCATAAACAAGACCCAACATTTTGCTGCATACAGGAAACACATCTCAGTGTCAAAGACAAACACTACCTCAGAGTAAAAGACTGGAAAACAGTTTTCCAAGCAAATGGTCCCAGGAAAAAAGCTGGAGTAGCCATTCTAATATCCAATAAAATAGACTTTCAACCAAAAATCATCAAAAAAGACACCGAAGGACACTTTATACTCACAAAGGAAAATTCTACTAGGAAGAGCTCTCTCAATTTTGGACATCTATGCCCCAAATACAAGGGCACCCTCATTCATAAAGGAAACTTTACTAAAGCTTAAAGCACACATTGTACCCCACACAATAATTGTGGGTGACTTCAGCACCCCACTCTCCTCAATGTGCAGATCAGGGAAACAAACTAAACAGAGACACAGTGAAACTAACAGAAGTTTTGGACCAAATGGATTTAATAGATATCTATAGAACATTTCCTCCTAAATCAAAAGAATATACCTTCTTCTCAGCACCTCACTGTACCTTCTCCAAAACTGACCATATAATTGGCCACAAAACAGACCTCAACAGATATAAAAAGGTTGAACTAATCCCATGCCTCCTATCAGGTAACTATGGAGTAAGTCTTCAATAGCAACAAAAACAACAGAAAGCCCACATATACATGGAAGCAGAACAATACTCTACTCAATGATACCTTGGTCAAGGAAGAAATAAGGAAAGAAATCAAAACCTTTATAGAATTTAATGAAAATGAAGGCACAACATACCCAAATTTATGGGACAAATGAAAGCAATGCTAAGAGGAAAACTCATAGCTCTGAGTGCCTCCAAAAACAAGCTGGAGAGAGCATACACTGGTAGCTTAACAGCACACCTGAAAGCTTTAGAACAGAAAGAAGCTAAAACACCCAAGAGGAGTAGATGGCAGGAAATCATTGTAGTGGCTATTCCTGGTTGTCAACTTGACTATATGTGGAATGAACTACAATCTAGAATTGGAAGGCTCACCTATGATCCTAATTTGGAGGCTCAGAGACCTTTCTGACCTGGACTTAGCATGGAGATCTTGAAGCATGGATTCCAGTTCAAGGTCATCTGGGATTAAAGGTGTGGAGACATACACCTTTAATCCCAGACTTCAAGTTCATCTGGGATTAAAGGTGTACACCTTTAATCTGGGCTACACCTTCTACTGGAGACATATATAAGGACATTGAAAGAAGGAAGACTGATTCTTCCTTGCCGGCTTGCTTCGTGGGACTGAGCAACTGCAAATCCTTGGACTTCCATCCACAGCTGCTGCTGACTACTGTTGGGGAGTTGGACTACAGACTGTAAGTCATCGACAAATTCCCTAACTACATAGAGACTGCCCATACGATCTGTGACTCTAGAGAACCCAGACTAATACAATCATCAAACCCGGCACTGAAATCAACCAAATAGAAACAAAAAGAACTATACAAAGAATCAACAAAACCAGGAGCTGGTTCTTTGAGAAAATTAACAAGATAGATAAACCTTTAGCCAGACTAACCAGAGGGCAAGAGACAGTATCCAAATTAACAAAATCAAGAATGAAAAGGGAGAAATAACAACAGAAACTGAGGAAGTTCAAAAATTATCATATCCTACTACAAAAGCCTATACTCAACACAACTGGAAAATCTGGATGAAATGGACAATTTCCTAGACAGATACCAAATACCAAAATTTAAACAGAATCAGATAAACCATCTAAACAGTCCCATAACCCTAAAAAAATATAAGCAGTCATTAAAAGTTTCCCAAACAAAAAAAAAAGCACAGGACCAGATGGTTTTAGTGCAGAATTCTATCAGATCTTCAAAGGAGACCCAATACCAGTACTCTTCAAACTATTCCACAAAATAGAAACAGAAGGAACACTACCCAATTCATTTTATGAAGTCACAGTTATGCTCTGTATTCTCCCTTGGAGATGAAATCATTTCTGTCTAATCAAAAACTTGACACAATTTCCTTTCATAGAGGACTTCATGTGAGATTTTTTTCTACTTCTATCATGTTTAATGTTTCAAACAGATTTTAAAAACTGGTTGAGTACATATTACTTTTAACTTCAGAATATATCATGTATATTTAAGAGGCATTTAACTATTATAAATTATTTTGATGACTTAAAAATATGGCTAAAGAAAGAAAGCTCTAGGAAGAAAAAAAGGCAAGCACACTGAAGAGGAGTAGAAGGCAGGAAATAATCAAACTCAGGGCTGAAATCAATCCCTTAAAGACAAAGAAAACAAGACAAAGAGTCAACAAAACTAAGAGCTGGTTCTTTGAGAAAATAAACAAGACAGACAAACCTTTAGCCAAACTAACCAAAAGACAGTATCCTCAGCAATAAACAAATAAACAATATCAGAAATTCAAAGGGAGATATAACAACAGACACTGAGGAAATTCAAAGAATCATTAGAGCATACTTCAAAAGTCTGTAGTCTACAGAACTGGAAATTCTTAACAAAAGGGATGATTTTCTAGACAGATACCACTTACCAAAGTCAAATCAAGATCAGGCAAACTAAACAGCCCTATAACCTCTAAAGAAATAGAAGCAGTCACCAAATGTCTCCCAACCAAAAAACTCCCAGGACCAGGTGATTTTAGTGCAGAATTCTACCACACTTTGAACGAAGTGCTAATACTAATACCTCTCAATTTATTCCACAAAATAGAAACAGAAGGAACACAGCCATACTCATTCTATGAAGTCACAGTCACCCTCATGCCTAAACCACAAAGTCTCAATGAAGAAAGAGAACCTCTGATCAATTTCTCTTAAGAACATTGATGCAGAAATACTCAATAAAATGCTTGCAAACTGAATCCAGGAACACATCAAAAGCATCATCCATCATAATCAAGTAGACTTCATCCCAGGGATGTAGGGATGATTCAATATATGGAAATCCATCAACATAATCCACCATATAAACAAAATGAAAAAACTCACATGAACCCTTACCGTTAAAAGTATTAGAGAGATCAGGATACAAGACATACCTAAACATAATCAAAGCAATAGACAGCAAACCAATAGTCAACATCAAACTAAACGGAGAGAAACTTAAAACAATTCCATTAACATCAGGGACAAAACAAAGTTGCCCACTCTCTCCATATCTATTCAAAATAGCACTTGAAATTCTAGCCAGAGTAATAAGAAAACAAAAGGAGGTCAAAAGGATACAAATTGGAAAGGAAGAAGTCAAAGCATCACTATTTGCAGATAATATTATAGTATACATAAGTGACCTCAAAATTTCTACCAGAAAATTCCTACAGTTAATGAACACCTTCAGCAAAGTGTCTAGATATAAAATTAACTCAAAGAAATCAGTAGGCCTCCTTTATGCAAATGATAAAATAGCCGAGAAAGAAAGTAGGGAAGCAATACTCTTTACAATAATCAAAATCGTATAAAATACCTTATCTTAACTCTAACAAAGCAAGTGAAAGACCTATGACAAGAACTTCAAGTTGCTGAAGAAAGAAATTGAGGAAGATATCAGAAGATGGAAAGATCTCCCATGCTGATTGATTGGTAGGATTTAAATAGTGAAAATGGCCATCATACCAAGAGTAATTTACAGATTCAATTCAATTCCCATCAAAATCCTAATCCAATTCTTTGCAGATCTTTAAAGATCAATTCTTAATTTCATATGGAAAAATAAAAAGCACAGTAGAGCTAAAACAATTCTTAACAGTAAAAGAACTTCTTGAGGTATCACAACCCCTGACCTCAAGTGTTACTTCAGGGCAATAGTGACTAAATCTGAATGGTATTGGTATAGGAACAGACAGGTTGACGAATGGAATGGAATCAAGACCCAGAAATAATCCTACACACAGATGGACACTTGATTTTTGACAGAAGGCAAAACCATACAATGGAATAAAGAAAACATCTTCAATAAACAGTGCTAGTCTAACTGGATGTCTGCAAGTAGAAAAATGCAAATAAATCCATATCTCTCACCCTGCCCAAAACTCAAATCCAAGTGGATCAAGGACCTCCACATAAAACCAGATACACTAAATCTAATAGAATAGAAAGTGGAAATAGCCTTGAACTCCTTGGTATAGGAGACAGCTTCCTGAACACAATACCAATGACTCAGGCTCAAAGATCAACAACAATTAATAATGGGACTTAATGAAACTGAAAAGCTTCAGTAAAGCAAAGGACACTGTCAATAGGACAAAACAGCAGCCTGCAGATTGTTAAAGGATCTTCACCAATCCTGCATCTGACAGAGGGAAAATATCCAAAATTTATAAAGAACTCAAGAAGTTAGACACAAACAACTCAAATAATCCTGTTAAAATGGGGTACACACTCCTGGGCATATACCCAGAGGATTCCCCTGCATACAATAAAGACACATGTTCCACTATGTTCATAGCAGCCTTATTTATAATAGCCAGAAGTTGGAAGGAGCCCAGATGTCCCTCAAAAGAAGAATGGATACAGAAAATGTGGTGTATTTATACAATGGAATACTACTCACCAATTAAAACCAATGAATTCATGCAATTTGTAGGCAAATGGTTGGATCTGGAAAATATCATCCTAAGTGAGTTAACCCAATCACAAAGAATACACATGAAATGCAATCACTGATAAGTGGATATTAATGAGCCCAGAAGCTCTGAATATTCAAGGCACAATTAGCAAGTCAAAAGATTCCCAAGAAGAAGGAAGGAGAGGACCCTGGTCCTGAAAGGACTGGATCCAGTTTTGTAGGAGAGTACCAGAATAGAGCAGAGAAATGGTGGGGTGGTGATTGGGGAATGGGGGGGTGGAAGAGGACATATGGGACATATGGTAAGGGGGGAACGGGGAACGGGGAAAGGGGAAAGCCTTCGGAATGTAAACAAAGAATATAGAAAATTTAAAAAAAATTGTAAAAAAATAAATAAATAAATAAATAAAATAAAATAAAATAAAATAAAATAAAATAAAATAAAATAAAATAAAATAAAATAAAATAAAATAAAATGGGGTACAGACGCCGGGCATGGTGGTGCACGCCTGTAATCCCAGCACTTGGGAGGCAGAGGCAGGCAAATTTCTGAGTTCGAGGCCAAACTGGTCTACAGAGTGAGCTCCAGGATAGCCAGGACTACACAAAGAGAAACGCTGTCTCGAAAAAAAACAAAACAACAACAAAAAAAAAAAGGTACAGAGCTAAAGAGAATTCTCAAGAGAGGAATCTCAAATGGCCAAGAAGCACTTAAAGAAATGTTCAAAGTCCTTAATCATCAAGGAAATGTAAACCAAAACAACTCTGAGATCTTATCTTACACCTGTCAGAATGGCTAAGATCAAAAAAACCCAAGAGATAGCACATACTGGAGAGGATGCGGAGCAAGAAGAACACTCCTCCATTGCTGATGGGATTGCAAACTTGTACAAATACTCTGGAAATCAATTTGGTGGTTTCTCAGAAAACTAGGAATATTTCTACCTCAAGACCCAGCTATACCACTCCTGGGCATATACTCAAAGGATGATCAGTTATCCCACAAAGACACTTGCTCAACTATCTTCATATCAGCTTTATTCATAATAGCCAGAAACTGGAAACAACCTAGCTGTTCCTCAACTGAAGAAAGAATAAAGAAAACATGGTACATCTACAAAAATGGAAATCTATTTAGCTATTAAAAACAAAGATGTAATGAATTTTGCAGGGAAATGATATTGAGAATATCATCCTGAGTAAGATAACCCAGACCCCAAAAGACATGCATGGTATGTACTCACTTATAAGTGGATATTAGCCATGAAATACTGGATTCCCACACTACATTCCACAGACCCAAAGAAGCTGAACAATAAGCAAGACCCGAGTGAAGATGCTTGAATCATATTTAGAAGGGGAAATAAAATAATCATAGGAGGCAGATGAAAGGAGGGAACTGAGTGGGAAAGGGTAAAGGAAAGGAATGTGGAAGGAGTGTTCAGGACAGGTTGTGGGGTGGGGAACAGGAGAGATGGCCAGATGTCTACAAGAATGAATGGAAATCTGCAACTGAAGAGGGTGTGAAGGTAGGGGTATCCGAGAACGTTACAGAGACCTGAAATGGGGGAGGCTCCCAAGAATCAGTGGGGATGACCATAGCTGTTACAGCTTTGGGGATAGGGAACCTAAAGAGGCCACCTCTATAACTAGGCAGGAACCCCAGTGGAGAAATAAGGACACCAACCCACCTAGGTACAAAACGTCCAACCCAAAATTTATACTGTCCACAAGCAATGCAGAGACTGAGGTAATAGCCAACCAATAACCAGTCCAACTTGAGACCCATTCCATTGGCAAGCACCAATCTCTGTCACTATTAATAGTATTCTCTTATGTTTGTAGACAGTAGACTATCATGGCTGCCCTCTGAGAGGCACCATCCAGCAGCTGACTCAGAGGGATGCAGAGACCCAGAGCCAAACAGTGGATGGAGCTTGGAGACTCTTCTGGAAGAGTTGGAGAAAGGACGGTGGTCCTGAAGGAAATAGGAGCAAACCTGGACCTTTGGGGCTCTCAGAGACTGAAACACCAACCAAAGAACATACACGGCCTGGACCTAGAACCTCCCCCAACACACACACACACACACACACACACACACACACACACACACATAGTAGATGTGTAGTGTGGTGTTCATGTGGGTCCTGAACTACTAGAGCAGAGCAGGGACTATCCCAAAAGCTGTTGCCTCCCTGTGGGATATGTCTTCCAGCTGAGCTGCCTGTCTGCCCTAGGTGGGAGAGGATGATATAGTCCCACAGGAACTTGATGTGCCAGGGTAGGGGAATAACCCAGGGGGGGCTCCATCCTCTCAGAGGAGAAGGAGATGGGGAGAAAGATGTCAGGGGGGAGGGCGAACAGTAGGAATGGCAGTGAGCACAAGATGTAAAGTAAATAAATAAAAATTTAAAAAAAAAACAAAAATACTTGAAAATGAAAAATGTAGTTTCCTCCAAGGGGTCTCACTGGGGAAGCAAACTACTTTTAAGGGTAGACTGCTTGGCCAGCTGTAGATGGCCAACAGAAAATGACATCAACACCATTTTTGGAAGTCCTTCCAAACGTCTATCAGGCATTTTCCTTTTTTTATTTATTTTTTATTTTTTATTAGATATATTCTATATTTACAATTCATTTCCCTTTTTCTGGTTCCCCACCCCCAAAGGTCCCACATGCCCTTTTCCCTCCCCCTGTTCCCTCATTCACCCCCTCCCACCTCCCTGTTCTTGTACTCCCCCACAATGATGCTTTGGTCCATTCTAGCACCAGTGTCCACTCCTTTCTTCTTGTCAGACATCATTTGGTATGTGAATTGTGTCTTTGGTGTTCCAAGATTCTAGGCTAATATCCACTTATCAGTGACTGCATACCATGGGTATTCTTTTGAGACTGGGTCACCTCACTTAGTATGATGTTCTCCAGCTCCATCCATTTCTCTAAGAATTTCATGAATTCGTTGTTTCTAATGGCTGAATAGTACTCCATTGTGTATATATACCACATTTTTTGGATCCATTCCTTCACTGAGGGACATCTGGGTTCTTTCCAGCTTCTGGCTATTATATATGAGGCTGCTATGAACATAGTGGAGCATGTATCCTTATTGCATGCTGGGGAATCTTCTGGGTATATTCCCAGGAGTGGGATGGCTGGGTCCTCCGGAAGTATCATGTCCAGTTTTCTGAGGAACTGCCAGACTGATTTCCAGAGTGGTTGTACCAGCTTGCATTCCCACCAGCAGTGGAAGAATGTTCCTCTTTCTCCACATCCTAGCCAACACCTGGTGTCTTCTGAGTTTTTAATCTTAGCCATTCTGACTGGTGTGAGGTGAAATCTCAGAGTTGTTTTAATTTGCATCTCCCTAATGACTAATGATGTTGAACATTTTTTAAGGTGTTTCTCAGCCATCCAAATTTCTTCAGGTGAAAAGTCTCTGTTTAGCTCTGTACCCCATTTTTGAATAGGGTTATTTGGTTTTCTGGGGTCTAAACTCTTGAGTTCTTTGTATACATTGGATATTAGCCCTCTGTCGGATGTGGGGTTGGTGAAGATCTTTTCCCAATTTGTTGGTTGCCGATTTATCCTTTTGACAGTGTCTTTTGCCTTACAGAAACTTTGTAATTTTATGAGGTCCCATTTGTCTATTCTTGCTCTTAGAGCATAAGCAATTGGTGTTCTGTTCAGGAATTTTCCCCCTGAGCCAATGTCCTCAAGGGTCTTCCCCAGTTTCTTTTCTATTAGTTTTAGTATGTCTGGTTTTATGTGGAGGTCCTTGATCCACTTGGAGTTGAGCTTAGTGCAAGGAGATAAGAGTGGATCAATTCTCATTCTTCTGCATGTTGACCTCCAGTTGAGCCAGCACCATTAGTTGAAAAGGCTATCTTTTTTTCCACTGGGTGTTTTCAGCTCCTTTGTTGAAGATCAATTGGCTATAGATGTGTGTGTTCAATTCTGGGTCTTCGATCCTATTCCATTGATCCGCCTCCCTGTCACTGAACGAATATTATGCAGTTTTTAACACTACTGCTCTGTAGTATTGCTTAAGGTCTGAGATATTGATTCCCCCAGAAGTTCTTTTGCTGTTGATGATAGTTTTAGCTATCCTGGGTTTTTTGTTATTCCAGATGATTTTGAGAATTGCTCTTTCTAACTCTATGAAGAACTGAGTTGGGAGTTTGATGGGGATTTCATTGAATCTGTATATTGCTTTTGCCAAGATTGCCATTTTAACAATATTAATCCTGCCAACCCACGAGCATGGAAAATTTTCCCATTTTCTGATGTCTTCTTCAATTTCCCTCTTCAGAGACCTGAAGTTTTTGTCATATAAATCTTTCACATGTTTGGTTAGAGTCACTCCAAGATACTTTATATCGTTTGTGGGTATTGTGAAGGGTGTCATTTCCCTAATTTCTTTCTCGGCCTGCTTATCCTTCGAGTATAGGAAGGCTACTGATTTGCTTGAGTTGATTTTATAGCCAGTCACTTTGCTGAAGTTGTTTATCAGTTGCAGGAGTTCTCTGGTGGAGTTTTTTGGGTCACTTAAGTATACTATCATATCATCTGCAAATAGTGATAGTTTGACTTCTTCCTTTCCGATTTGTATCCCTTTGACTTCCCTATGTTGTCGAATTGCTCTAGCTAGTACCTCAAGTACTATATTGAAGAGATTATGGTGACAGGGGACAGCCTTGTCTAGTCCCTGATTTTAGTGGGATTGCTTCAAGTTTTTCTCAGTTTACCTTGATGTTGGCTACTGGTCTGCTGTAATTGCTTTTACTATGTTTAGATATGGGCCTTGAATTCCTGCTCTTTCCAAGACTTTTAGCATGCTGAATTTTGTCAAATGCTTTTTCAGCATCCAATGAGATGACCATGTGGTTTTTTTCTTTGAGTTTGTTTATGTAGTGGACTACGTTGATGGATTTCCGTATATTGAACCATCCCTGCATCCCTGGGATGAAGCCAACTTAATCATGGTGAATGATCGTTTTGATGTGTTCTTGGATTCGGGTGGCAAGTATTTTGTTTAGTATTTTTGCATCGATATTCATAAGAGAAATTGGCCTGTAGTTCTCTTTCTTAGTTGGATCTTTGTGTAGTTTTGGTATCAGGGTAATTGTGGTTTCATAGAATGAGTTGGGTAGTGTTCCTTCTGTTTCTATTTTGTGGAATAGTTTGAAGAGTATTGGTATCAGGACTTCTTTGAAGGTCTGATAGAATTCTGCACTAAAACCATCTGGTCCTGTGCTTTTTTTGGTTGGAAGACTTTCTATGACCCCTTCTATTTCTTTGTGGGTTATGGGTCTGTTTAGACGATCTATTTGATCCTGGTTTAATTTTGGTATTTGGTAACTGTCTAGGAAATTGTCCATTTCCTCCAGATTCTCCAGTTGTGTTGAGTATAGGTTTTTGTAGTAGGATCTGATGATTTTTTGAATTTCCTCAGTTTCTGTTGTTATATCTCCCTTTTCATTTCTAATTTTGTTCATTTGAATACTGTCTCTGTGCCCTTTGGTAAGTCTGGGTAGGGGTTTATCTATCTTGTTGATTTTCTCAAAGAACCAGCTCCTGGTTTTGTTGATTCTTTGTATGGTTCTCTTTCTTTCAACTTGATTGATTTCAGCCCTGAGTTTGATGATTTCCTGTCTTCTACTCCTCCTGGGTGAAATTGCTTCTTTTTGTTCCAGAGCTTTCAAGTGCGCCATTAAGTTGCTAGTATATGCTCTCTCCTGTTTCTTTTTGGAGACACTTAGGGCTATGAGTTTTCCTCTAAGCACTGCTTTCATTGTGTCCCATAGATTTGGGTATGTTGTGCCTTCATTTTCATTAAATTCTAAAAAATCTTTGATTTCTTTATTTATTTCTTCCTGGACTAAGGTATCATTGAGTAGAATATTGTTCAGCCTCCACGTGTATGAGGATTTTCTGTTGTTTTTGTTGCTATTGAAGAACACTCTTACTCCATGGTGATCCGATAGGAGGCATGGGATTAGTTCGATCTTTTTATATTTGTTGAGGTCTGTCTTGTGTCCAATTATATGGTCGATTTTGGAGAAGGTACCATGAGGAGCTGAGAAAAAGGTATAGTCTTTTGCTTTAGGGTGAAATGTTCTATGTATATCTGTTAAATCCAATTGGTCCAAAGTTTCGATGAGTTTCTCCATGTCCCTGTTTAGTTTCTGTTTTCCTGATCAGTCCATTGAGGATAGTGGAGTATTGAGGTCCCCCACAATTACTGTGTTAGGTGCAATGTGTGCTTTGAGCTTTAGTAAAGTTTCTTTTACGAATGAAGGTGCCCTTACATTTGGAGCATAGATGTTTAGAATTGTGAGTTCTTCTTGGTGGATTCTTCCTTTGACTAGCAAGAAGTGACCTTCTGTGTCTCTTTTGATGACTTTGGGTTGGAAGTCAATTTTATCTGATATTAAAATGGCTCTTCCAGCTTGCTTCCTGCAACCATTTGCTTGCAAAATTGTCTTCCAGCCTTTTACTCTAAGGTAGTGTTTGTCTTTGACTCTGGGGTGTGTTTCCTGTAAGCAGCAAAATGTAGGGTCCTGTTTCTGTATCCAGTCTGTTAGTCTATGTCTTTTTATTGGGGAATTGAGTCCATTGATGTTAAGAGATATTAAGGAATAGTGATTATTACTTCTTGACATTTTTGATGTTATTTTTGTTTTTGAGTAGTTATCTTCCTTTGAGTTTGATGGAAGAAGGTTACTGTCTTGCTTTTTCTTGGGTGCAGTTTCCTTCCTTGTATTGGAGTTTTCCTCCTATCATCCTTTGTAGAGCTGGGTTAGTGGAAAGATATTGTATAAATTTGGTCCTGTCATGGAATATTTTGATTTCTCCATCTATGTTGATTGAGAGTTTTGCTGGGTATAGTAGTCTTGGCTGACATTTGTGTTCTCTTAGGGTCTGCATGAGGTCTGCCCAGGATCTTCTACCTTTCATGGTTTCTGGAGAGAAGTCTGGTGTGATTCTGATAGGTCTTCCTTTATATGTTACTTGGCCTTTTTCTCTTACTGCCTTTAATATTCTTTCTTTGTTTAGTACATTTGGGGTTTTGATTATTATGTGACGGGAGGTATTTCTGTTCTGGTCCAGTCTGTTTGGAGTTCTGTAGGCTTCTTGTATATTCATGGGCATCTCTCTCTTTAAGTTAGGAAAGTTTTCTTCCATAATTTTGTTAAAGATATTTGCTGGCCCTTTAAGTTGTAGATCTTCACTCTCATCTATCCCTATAATCCTTAGGTTTGGTCTTCTCATTGTGTCCTGGATTTCCTGGATGTTTTGGGTTACAAGCCTTTTGGATTTTGCATTTTCTTTGACTGTGGAGTCAATGGTTACTATGTTATCTTCAGCATCTGAGATTCTTATCTCTATCTCTTGTATTCTGTTGTTAATGTTTGCATCTACGACCCCTAATTTCTTCCCAAGGTTTTCTATCTCCAAAGTTGCCTCCTTTTGTGATTTCTTAGTTGTTTCTACCTCTGTGTTCAGATCTTGGATGGTTTTGCTCAGTTCCTTCATTTGTTTGTTTGTGTTTTCTTGTAATTCTTTAATAGATTTTTGTGTTCCCTCTTTCATGACTTCTGCATGTTGTTTCAAGTTCTCCTGTATTTCTTTAACTGATTTTCTCATTTCCTTTTTATTGGTTTCTGTCTGTTGGCCCATATTCTCCTGGAGTTCTTTAAGTGATTTTTGTGTTTGCATTGTAAGGGCCTCTACCCTATTGATGTTCCCCTGCATTTCTTTAAGAGGTTCATGTCTTTTTTGTGTTCCTCTAGGAGCATCATGACCTGTGCTTTTATATCTAACTCTTGTTTTTCTGGTGTGCTGGGGTATCCAGGACTTGCTGTGGTTGGCGAATTGGGTTCAGATGGTGCCATATTGCCTTGATTTCTGTTAGTAACGTTCCTACATTTGCCTTTTGCCATCTGTTTATCTCTGGAGTTAGTTGGTCTTATTGTTACTGGTTGGAGTTTGAAGCTCCTGTGAGCCTGGCCTTTGGCACTGCTGTAGTAGAGGGCGTCCGTGTTCCTGATCCCAGCCTCCAGTAGTCCACCGTGACCTGACCCCAGCAGCTAGCAGTCCGCTGTGTCCCGAGGCAAGATAGTACCTCCTGCCAGCCTGGTTAGCCGGTCCTCAGTGGTCTGCAACCACAGCTGAGCTGTAGGTGCCCAGATCTGCTGATCTCTTCTGACTCTGGGCGCGGGCCAGAGCCTGGCGGTGTTGTCTGTGCTAAACTAAGCTAGGTCTCAGTCCAAGCACCTGACTCCAGCTGCTAGAATTCCGCGCGGTGTCCCAAGGCAAAATGGCACCTCGCTGCCAGCCCGCCCGGAGAGCCGGTCCACAGTGGTCTGCACCCACAGCTGAGCTGTCTGTGCCCAGATCTCCTGCAGAGCTAAGCTAAGCTAGGTCTCTGTCCATACACCTGACTCCAGCCGCCCGCAGTGCCCGCAGTTCGCGCGTGGTGTCCCGAGGCAAGATGGCAGCCGCATTTTCCCTTTTTAAAAAAATGTTATCTAATTGTTTTTATTTTATTTGTATTCTGTTTTTCTCTCATTTTTACCCTACTGATCCTCTGCTTATATATGATGGTTTCCAATTTAGTGTTCTTGTGGAATTCCTGAGTTTGGAAATGAGTAAGTCTCTGTTTGATCGTCTCTTGGGCTTTCCTTTTGTTTGTTGGTTTTGTCCTATTCTGATGGGTTATTTCTTTGTTTTATCACCTTATAATTTACCTCACTGCTATCTCATAGAAGCCTATTTGCCTTCGTTTTTGTTTGTTTCATAATTTTTGCAGTAAGGTATATAGCATTTGGACATGTGGGCATGTTCTCACAGATTGTCTGCAGACTGGTTTGCCAGTTTGTTTTCTAATGGGAGACAGAAGTGGGGTAGGGTGGATTTGGATAGGACAGGAGGTCAGGAGGAACTTGGAGGAGTAGGGGGAGGGAAAACTGTAATCAGGTTATATTATGTGAGAAAAAAATCAATTTTCTTTTTCTGTGTCTTTGTTTTTGTTTTGTTTTGTTTTGTTTTGTTTTTTGGTTTTGGAAACAGAGTTTCTCTGTGTAGCCCTGGCTATCCTGAGACTCACTCTGTAGACCAGGAATGGTCTGGTACTCAGAGTCTCCTGCCTCTACCTCCAAAGTACTGGAATTAAGGGTGCCCACCAGCACTATCACACCTAGCTTTTAAAACAATCTGTTTTTAATACAAGGGTAAAAAGAAGACAAGAATTTTAAAAGACATAATTGAATTCGTAATAGCCCTCCAAATATCTCCCTGAGCCTTCTGCCTGAGCGCTGCCACTTTATAACAGCAGCAGCTAGCTCTCTCCCCACAGGGAGGAATGGAGGAATGACCTTCCTTTAGCTTCCCATCTCAACCTCACACACATGAGTATGTGTCTCTGAGGTCAGCAGCCTGAGATTCTGCTATTCCTTCCTAGCCTGTGTTTTCAGAAGATGTGTGGTAGAGGAAAACAAGGAGGAGGAGGAAAAGGGGGAGTGATGGGAGGAGGGGGGCAGCCTTCTGTCTGCTGCACCTGCCTCGGCCTTCTGTTTCTCCACATGGCTTCCTGACCTGTCTTCTTCCTGGGGAGGTTTGTTTGGTTTTTTTGTTTTTTGTTTTTGCTTGTTGTTTGTTTTTTTTTTTTTCACATTCTCAGACCCGCCGCATTCCCTCTTGCCTCTGTAGCATGTCAAAAGCAGCTTGCACAGACCTAGTCTCGGTTAATTTAATATCTGGTTGGAATCATCCTTTGCCTTAGAGTCATTTTCTAAACACACTGGTCTTCAGCCTGGAGTTCATCAGCCATTTCTCATTCTGGAAGAAAAGAAAGGATCCTCACAGCCCCCGTGATGAAGGTACCAACACAGGCAATTAAAGCTAAAAGCAAAGTTTTACAATACGTCTTAAAGTTAAAGATTTTTTGCTCAAGAAAACTAAGCATCTATAGAAAAAGTTAGGACGTTGATAAATGATGGTTTCTAGACATGGATTATTGTTCAAAACAAAAGGATGCTGGGTAAATGGCTTTGAATCCATTCGTTTTTCATTTTAGTAATTTCAATGAGTCCTCTGTGACGGCTCTTCCTTGTATTGTAAGTATCTTTAATATGCGCACGGCATGGCTGGCCTCTCCTAGGTCAAGGACTCTAAGAGCTTGTGTTGCCTTGACCGTTCAGCAGATGACCTTGCACAGACCACTGTGCTTTTGTTCTGTTGAAGGAAGCAAGCCCCCACATGCTGTCCAAATGTGTGCCAAATCTAATATACCATAAAATTGCATTTGCGTGTTACAGACTGAAGATGAGTGCAACTTGCATTTGTCTTTGTTTGAAAAGAGCTAAATATCCTTGAACGTTCATTGTATTTATTTCTGTGTCTATTTCACTTGTAGATAGAAGGGATGATATATCTGGACTGGATCTGAGGTTGAGATGGTGGTGGTATGAGATTTCACCCTGTTGTCTAAGGTTTTTATTGGATTTTAAAAAAAATCAATCCATTTTGAGATGGAGACAGCACCTTGGCTGTGTTGTTGCACTACAAAAATGATGAGGTTTCCAATGAAAATGTCAGCTTCTGGGGTATCCAGGGATGAAGCCCAGAACCAGACCCACCAAGGCACCTTGAGGCTTCAAGTCTGACCTGCCCCAGCCAGATGGCTATCCCATTAGAGTGTGATCACTAACATAGGTTTTCAAGATTCAGATTTTTATAGTGGAGATAAGTGACTGCACAAGAATAGAAGGAGAAACAAATACTGGTTTCCAGGAACTGTTCCCATTCCAGTGACTGCTTTCCCTCCAGGGGAGGGAGAATGCCTGGACCCTGATCAGTGGAATGTATTTAGCAACTTCATGGTGAAGGACAGAAACCTTATATCATCTGTAGGTCAGTAAAAGTTTGGGTTTCCTATTAAAATAATGCTTCAGTGAACAGTGGTGACCAATACACCTTCAAAGCTCCCTAGCACCTGGTGTTATGAATGCCCTGACCACAGTGGAGTACCTGTACACACACACATGCACACGCATATGCACATGCACACACACACCGATATACACATACCAGAGACCTTCTTGTAAAACAAACACCCAGCACACCCTATATCATCTGCGTATTAGATAAACACAAAGCCTTACAAAACCAAAGGAATGTGGTGATGAGATTGTTAGCGTGGCCTGTTTCTTTTTTGCATTAGAATGAAAAGTAAGATCTGTTTCCCTGCTCCACTGTCTCACCCCTAAACCACACATATATCTGTGGGAACGAGGCAGCTCGGCTGTGAGTCCAGGCAGTTATTATGCTGTCCTGAGTACAGCATACTCAACAAGTAAAGCATATGCTACCAAGTAGGAGACTGGGATCTTTGAGAGAAGGTGGAAAGTATCTCTCCCAGTCTCACCAATCCTGGAGCCTCACACCAAAGGCTTAGGGGCTAGAATGACAGACAGAGGCTTATAACTCCAATCCCTGAGAACGAGAGGCTTTAGAAGCAATGGGCATTCACCTCTAGGTGCATGATGTGGCAGGTTATTGTCTAGGCATAGGTTGCCAGAGGCCCAGGACCTGGAACTATTGTAATCCTCAGCTCTCCTGATCCCAACCCCCACCCCTACCCCCACCCCCACCCTGTGCAATAAAGGATTTCTATGTGCATCCTGGGGTGTCCTGGAATTTGTTCTGTAGACCAGGCTGGTCTGGAACTCCAGAGATCTGCCTGCCTATGTCTGCCTCCGCCTCCGCCTCCGCCTCCGCCTCCGCCTCCGCCTCCGCCTCCGCCTCCGCCTCCGCCTCCGACTCCGATCCGCCTCCGCAGTGCTGGAATTACAGATCCACATCCCTCCACTCTTAGAAGGAGCTAGTGCCTGCTTCAATCAGTGCCAGCTAACGTCACAGCTTCCAAACCCTGAGTATTGAAGCCCTTACCGTTTTTAACAGTGAGTCGTGTTACAGCTCCTGATCCTTGGGTGTTCAGACTCTTGGCCCTTAAATCTTCCAGGTCTCTGGAACTCTTCCGGCAACTGGGCACTGCAGTCCCTGGCTCTGGGTCACGTCCTTGTCAGATGACACTGAGTCTAGACAGCCTACGTCCAAACACACCACATTTACTACCCTAACTCTTCAACCTATCAGCTGAGGAGTTTTCAGTGTCTGTACTTCATGTGACCTCGACAGTTGAATTAGGCTTTGAGTTCAAAGCAATCATTATTACCTGCTAATTGCAATGAATGCACCTCACCCCTGTCCCGATGCGCCCTCTCTGTGGGTGATATGAAAAGAGCCACACCTGCACATGCACATGCACAGAGTTTCTGGTGCCACTGGAGAGGATCCCCCAAAATATGAGTCTGGGGCCTTAAATCTGTATTGCGTCTTCCAGTCCTCTTCCAATCACTGAGGGAAATACAACCTGCTATAGGTGCCTGAATTTGGTCTGGGGTGAAACAGGAAGGGTTCTAGATTTTTGTCCTTTGGAGTGCAAATGAATATCTCCTTTCTCAAGACAAACTAGATCTGATAACCTACAGCTCTAGTCCTGCTTTGTAACACAGTTGCAGGGACCCTGGGGTCTCCTGGCTTTAAACCCACACTTGTCCAGTAGTGGGAGCTGATCTTTGCTCCGAAAGCCTTAGCCATGCAAACACATAAAAATATTGCATTTCTTGCCTCACACTCCCCTCTTAGTGAAGGTAAGAATGGGCCAAATTAATAACTTAAAGTTTGACTCAACAAGAATTAAATATTAAATATATTTGGCTATCTCTAGTCTCAGTCATCGTCATAAACACCAATATTGTGGTTCTACCAAAAGAGCTCCAATTACTAGAATCTTAAAGCTGACCCATTGGGCCTGTAAGAACAGTGGTTGATGTCGTGAGCAGAAACCAGTAACAGATACATGTTCTCCAGGAGGGGGGATCTTCTTCTGCAAGTTTACCTGGAAGACTGATGTCAGGCTGTGTAGGGGTGGGCTTAGCCTCAGAGTGTAAATATAAAGCGTTCTTACTTTGTGATTTTCCAAAACAGCATATACCTCCATTTCTCAACAGGACTGACCGCATGCATCCTAAATTGGCATCTCTAAGATCTCGTTGCCCCAAAATCCATATTTTTAGAGCCTCAGCTCATGAACTAAGAGGTACCCAAATTTGACCGCAATTGCATCAACGTTCCTCATAACACAGAAAATCCAGTTCTAGAAAGGGTTCTGGCGCCACCTAGACGCAGCTCCTGGTTTTGCAGCATCTCAATACCACCCACCCCTAGGTGGGTAGTGCGATGCTGATGGTATATGTAAACATAATAACTGAAAGCATTTGCTTTTCAGTAACCATTGCCTTCGCTTGGGCTCTTTAGGAATGTCATCTTGGGCAGGTCTCGTAACTTTCCAAACATTTGATCAAAAGTCTTGATCCATTCAAAACCTGGAATGTAAAATACCAATACTCATTTACTGGCCACACCTCATTGGCACTGCCCCGCTGGTTGCATTAAGGATTGGGATGGAAGTTGAGAACATGAGTTCTTCCTCAGCCATCTACCTCTGACCTTTTACATTTGGCAGGAGAGGTGTAGCCTGCCAGGAATTACCAGTTTTGATCTCTGTGGTCCTCCAAGTCTCCTAAGGCTGCTGAAGTGGGGACAGGAAATTTTCTGGGGAAGGTGGTGTATGGGGGATGTCTTCCTTTCACCTTGTGGCAAGATAGAGATACCCTACTTGTGCCTAGCTGATTTTTCTAAGGATTTAATATTAATACTCTCTGAAGAGGGCATCGTTAGCAAGTACCCATAGTTCCTTTGGGCTCTGTCTGAGTACTTCATCACCCCACTTCTGTGAAGGGTGTCTCTGACTTCAACAGAAACTTAGTGAAGTCCCTCCACTCCTGCCTCCTCCTCTCCCTTCTGTTTCCTCATGGGCTACAGATCCCTTTTCTGCATCTTCTGGGCCATTCCCTTAGAAAAATAGGCTCTAACTTCTTGAGTTCTTTGTTCATATTGCATATTAGCCCTCTGTCAGATGTGGGGTTGGTGAAGATCTTTTCCCAATTTGTTGGTTGCTGTTTTGTCCTTCTGACATTGTCCTTTGCCTTACAGAAACTTTGTAATTTTATGAGGTCCCATTTGTCAATTCTTGATCTGAGAAAATAAGCTATTAGTGTTCTGTTCAGGAACTTTCCCCCTGTGCCCATGTCCTCCAGGGTCTTGCCCAGTTTCTTTTCTATTCGTTTCAGTGTGTCTGGTTTTATGTGGAGGTCCTTGATCCACTTGGAGTTGATCTTAGTGCAAGGATAAGAGTGGGTCAATTCGCATTCTTCTGCATGTTGACCTCCAGTTGAACCAGCACCATTTGTTGAAAAGGCTATCTTTTTTCCACTGGATGGTTGTAGCTCCTTTATCAAAGATTAAGTGACCATTACTCTGTGGGTTCATTTCTGGATCTTCAATTCTATTCCATTGATCTACTTGCCTGTCACTGTACCAATACCATGTAGTTTTTTTAACACAGTTGCTCTGTAGTACTGCTTGAGGTCGGGGATATTGATTTCCCCAGAAGTCCTTTTATTGTAACCCTATTAAAAAATGGGGTACAGAGCTAAACAAGGAATTATCACCAGAAGAAATTCGGATGGCTGAGAAGCACCTTAAGAGATGTTCAACATCATTAGTCATCAGGGAAATGCAAATCAAATCAACCCTGAGATTCCACCTCACACCAGTCAGAATGGCTAAGATTAAAAACTCAAGAGACAACAGGTGCTGGCGAGGATGTGGAGGAAGAGGATCACTCCTCCATTGTTTGTGGGATTGCAAGATGGTACAACTGCTCTGGAAACGAGCCTGGCGGTTCCTCAGAAAATTGGGCATGACACTTCCAGAGGACCCTGTCATACCACTCCTGGGCATATACCCAGAGGATTCCCCTGCATGCAATAAAGACACATGTTCCACTATGTTCATAGCAGCCTTATTTATAATAGCCAGAAGCTGGAAAGAACCTAGATGTCCCTCAACAGAGGAATGGATACAGAAAATGTGGTATATTTATACAATGGAATACTACTCAGCAATTAAAAATAATGAATTCATGCAATTTGTAGGCAAATGCTTGGATCTGGAAAATACCATCCTAAGTGAGTCAACCCAA
This sequence comes from Apodemus agrarius, assembly GCA_964023405.1. Classification (NCBI taxonomy): domain Eukaryota; kingdom Metazoa; phylum Chordata; class Mammalia; order Rodentia; family Muridae; genus Apodemus; species Apodemus agrarius. The sequence continues at coordinate 63,734,605 of OZ030016.1, forward strand.
TCACAAAAGAATACACATGAATTGCAATCACTGATAAATGGATATTAATGAGCCCAGAAGCTCTGAATACTCAAGACACAATTAGCTAAGCAAAAGATTCCCAGGAAAAAGGATGGAGAGGACCCTGGTCCAGAAAAGATTAAACCCAGTTTTGTAGGAGAGTACCAGAACAGAGAAATGGTGGGGGGGGGGGTGATTGGGGAATGGGGGAGTAGAGGACTTATGGGACATATGGTGAAGGGGGGAACTGGAAAGAGGAAAGCCTTTGGAATGTAAACAAAGAATATAGAAAATAATAAAAACAGAAAAATAGGCTCCTTCATCTTCTCAAAGACGTAGGGAATTGAAAAACAGACCCTTCCTGCCAGCACAAAAGGCTCCAGCTAACCTCTCACCTCCAGAAATGTAGAGGCCAAGACACTGGGAAACTGTGATTTCTGATGTGCACCTCCAGAGATGTGTCGTGTTCTTTCAAGGACTCCTAACCACTGTGCACTCTACCCCAGTGCAGTGTTAGACACCTGCAGGTTCTGTGATACTCCAGCAAGGAGTGAGCTAGCAGGCTGTCCCTCCTGCAGCCTGTTCTAGCCCTGGGTGTATTTTCATTTTCCTCCTTTTACACCCATTGCAACCGATATGTTTCTAACCTCCCTTGCAGTTTGGTACAGTCATGTGACAATGGTCAGGCGTGTGAGCTGGAGTCTTCTAGATTTGGAAGGGGGCTCCTCTGGTCAATGTGTTCCTTTTCCTAATGACAATTTCTTTAAAAAGATAAACAAGTTTTGAGCCATGCCTTCTTTCTTCCTAATTCAGACGTAGTGGCAGAAGCAGCTGTAGTAGCTATTCTTCAACCATGAAGAAAACTCCAAAAATAACTTTACAGATGTCAGCTCTGACGCTGCGGAGCATCTCAGTCAATAAATAGGCAGTTGTATGATAAAATTCTAATCTCTACTAGTTTATTCATTTTTATCAGTTTTTCAAAATTTAGTAGTTATGAGCACAGGTAAGTGAAATAACCAATTTCCTATTTGCAAAATTAGTGTAAAATCCATAGGGATAGTGAAAGAAAGAACCTAATAACATACAGTATGTCTTCATTTGAATTTATTCCTGTGAGGAGACTCCACACCCAAGGCAACTCTTATAAAGGATTGCATTTAATTGGGGCTGGCTTACAGTTCAGAAGTTCAGTCCATTATCATCATGGTGGGAAGCATGGTGGCGTGCTGGCAGACATGGTGCTGGAGGAACTGAGAGTTCCACATCTGGATCCACAGGCACAGGAGGAGAGAGTGAGCCACTGGGCGTGGCTCGAGCTTCTGAGACCTCAAAGCCCCACCCCTAGTGACACACTTCCTCAAAAAAAAAAAAACACACCTACTTCAAGGCCACCCCTCCTAATAGTACCTCTCCTTATGAACCTATGGGGGCCATTTTTATCCAAACCACTTCTCAATATATAAATCACTTTAAAACTGAGAAATACCTAACAAAGTTTAGACTCATCAAAGATAAATTGATCATTTTCCTATTCAATTCTGTGCACCACTTGAATTTGGTGAACTGTATCTTAACCAACAATTGCCTCCACCATGCTAACTGTCCGCTCTTTTTGGTCTTTCTCATTAACAGTTCCAACATCAGTAAGTAACAGAGACATAGATCCTATACTTGAGTCAGTATGTCTGTTTATGTGGTGGTTTGAATAAGACTGGCCCCTTTAGACTCATATATTTGAATACTAGGTTCCTAATTGATGGACTATTTAGGACAGATTAGGAGGTGTGGCTTTTTTTGAAAAAGGTGTGTCACAGGGGGTGTGGCTTGTAAATTTCGAAAACCTACACCAGGCCCTGTCTTGTTCTCTGCCTCCATCTTGTGGTAAGATGAAAGCTCTCAGCTACTGTTGCAGTGCCATGCCTGCCTGCCCACCTGCCCACCCGCCTGCCCGCCCGCCTGCCTGCCTGCCTGCCTGCCTGTCTGCCCACCCGCCCGCCTGCCTGCCTGCCTGCCTGCCCGCCTGCCTGCTGCCTCCTGTTTCCTGCCTGCCTGCTGCCTGCCCACCCGCCCACCCGCCTGCATGCCTGCTTCCTGCCATGATGATCATGGACTAACCTCCTGAATCGTCAAGCAAACCACCAATTAAGTGCTTTATTTTATAAGCATCTTGGTCATGGTATCACTTCCCAGCCATAGAACAGTGACTGAGAGAATCTGTCTTCTTGTACTCAGCATACACCTGACTCTCTCCACAGTGCTTTGTTTTCTCTGTGTTTCTTCTTGTCCCACACTTTACTGAATTATATCTCTTAGTCTGCAGGAGAAACAACAGGGATGGAAAGGATACACTGTTAAATAGTTTCCGGTGAAAAGACTTGTTCAGTTCCTACATTTAGTGTCTTTGAATATGAACTTATTTGAAAAAGGCAATGTAATAAAGTGCAGATTTGGTCATATTCAAGTAGGATGGGTCAATGTCCAGTCAGTAGAGTGTCCTTATAAAAAGATGGAAAGATGGCTCGGGGTTAAGAACATGTACTGTTCTTCCATGTCCCCAAAGACCCATATCAGGAGACTAACACCTGTCTATAGAACTCCAGCTCAAGGAAGATCTGAAACCTCTTCCAAGGGCACCTGCATTCACCTACACAGACTCACACTGAGACACGTATATAATTTTAACATTTTTAAAAGCATTCTTTTAAAGAGAAAAAACTAAATGAGACCCCCTAATGCAACAGAAACTCCCAGAAACAAAAAGTAAATACCTGGCCTTGTGACAACACAAGCAGATATCAGAGTGATAGGACTACAGCCACAAGCCAAAGAGCACCTGAGGCCACTGGACCAGAGAAGAAGTGAGAAAGGAGCTCCTCTGGATGCTTCGGAGAGTATGTGGCCGTGAAATATCTTGGTTTTAGATTGCTAGCCTCCAGACCTATGATAAAGTAAATTTCAACTGCGTAAGCCATTCCGATTGCAGAATTTATATAGCAGCCCTGGAAAATGAATGTAGGACATTCAACAACCAGTCAAGAAACAAGACAGGACTGTGGCCCTGGGGAGGCTATGATAGTGCGAACTGTGGGGGCGCTGGCAGGGATGCACGCTGCAGGGGCGCCATCAGTTTGACTGATGCTCACAGGTTTGGAGAGAGATGAGGACGGAAAGATGATGGCATGCTTCTGGGCTGAGGAACTGAGTCCGTTACAGAAGTAAGGAACAGCACAGGGGGGCAGGTCGCGAAGAAGACGGGACTCTAAGGTTGGGGACTTGCCTGAATAAAGAGGACCATTGCACAGCTGGGTACGTGAATTGCTGGATCAGAACAGTGTAGCCTGGAAATACAGCTGGTCACTAATGCCTAGGGGAGAGACGATGTCATCAGCCTAGGTTCTGAGTAAGATGAGGTGAGGACTCTCCATGTGTAAGCAAAGGATAAAGAGAATCAGGAACAAGGGAATGGAAGGAGGAAGGCAGAGAGAGAGAGAGAGAGAGAGAGAGAGAGAGAGAGAGAGAGAGAGAGGGAGGAGGGGAGGGGGAGAGGGGGAGGGAGAGGGACAGGGAGAGGGACAGGGAGAGGAAGAAAGGGAGGGAGGGAGGGAGGGAGGGAAGGAGGGAGGGAGGGAGGGAGAGGGAGGGAGAGAGAAACAAGTCGAACTGCCCAGGTAGTCTGCAATTGCAGTAGTTGTATCACATAGAAGTTGTATCACTTAGTCTGTAGAGACTCCAGTCAGTGGATTTAGATAAGAAGAAAAGTTCCATGGAGGCTCCTCTTCAGACAAACTGCTGAAGGCTCTGTGCTACCATTAGGACCAGAAATCTAGGTATATTTCCATTCTTCGTGGTTAAGCTAAATTTCTCCTGCCCTCCTTATCCCCTCCCCCCTCAATCTCTCTCTCTCTCTCTCTCTCTCTCTCTCTCTCTCTCTCTCTCTCTCTCTCTCTCGTGTGTGTGTGTGTGTGTGTGTGTGTGTGTGTGTGTGTTCTGCTAGTTTGACACCACCAATCTTTCTCAGAGAAATCACCTCTCCTGACCAAAATACTTTATCCAGAATTGTGCTGTAGTCTGAATGGCAGTATTGAGAGTCGAGGTGTTATGTGCATTAGTAATGCATTCTCATTGCTGAGTTCAAATTCCAAACACAAACAAGAAACAATCTACAGGAAGAGGTGGTATTTCAGCTCACAGATCAAAGGGCTACAGCTCTTCATGGTGGAAAAGATGCCACAACAGGACAATGAGAAGATGGTTACACTGTGTCCTCAGTCAGGAGAGAGAGAGAGAGAGAGAGAGAGAGAGAGAGAGAGAGAGAGAGAGAGAGAAATCAGGGCTAAGCAAAGAAACATGACAGCTACCACCAGTGTCCTACCTCCTCCAGCTAGATACCACTTCAAGGCCCATCTCCATCTGGGAACCCAGTGTCCAAACAGTAAGCAAATCCCCTAACCAAACACTTAGGGAATATTATGTTTTCAAACCACAACCTGTTACAGTTGCTGTATTACTGTTTTGTAAGCACCCTAAAGAATATAATTAGGAGGAATGATTTATACTTTACTTTTCTAGTAGGTTTGAAAACATTGGGCTTTGTTGGTTCTAACTTAACGATTCATACAGAAATAACCACATTCGAGAAGGTGGCCTTGTGATCGTGATGACATCTCCTATGCAGATAATGACATCTTGTGTAATGTGGTTTGTGCTTCGATGGCCTTCAAAGGTCTTATGATGTAATTATCACTCCTTGGTTATTTAAAATTTTTACACTTTTTAAAGTGTATTTGTTCTATTTCAACTGCCTTGTTCAATGTAAAAATGTGTTCACTTGTGGAGGAAGGATGCCAATTGATAGTTCTATTAAAAAATAAGAATAGGTACTGGGAAGAAAAAGCAGACCTATACATGCCTAGATATTCAACATTGTAATATCAATTCTTCAATAAGAGATTTCAGAAATGTTTTAAGTTACTTTATGGTGGGATGTATAGTTTAGAGATGCAAAGAATAAATGTTTACATTGATTTATGTTGAATGTCACAGAATTTCATAGGAAGGAATGGCAGTTTGGCATTTAAACAGAATTCTAGCAACAGCATCCGTGCAGAGACATATTGACTTTGTGCTCTGTGCACTCGAGGATAATATCAAATATTCTTCCCTACCAAATTACAGGAGCTTCAAAATGTCATTGTACAGTCAATCAGAAGACTTTTTTTATACAGAAAGGTTTAACATCAGTCATTTATTTAAATATTCACTATAATGATTAATTGCTCTGGAAATATTTTATATTAGAAAAGTTTTATAAAAATTTATATTTTAAAATGTTTACTAATTCTTTGGGAATTTCATAAAATGTATTTTGATTGTATTCACCAAGTCCTCCCTCTAACTCTTCACAGATCTATCCCCACCTCCCTATCCCCCCACCCCCCTCACCCTCTACCCCCCACCCTGATTTCATGTTCTCTTGCTTGGGGTTGGGCTGTTCTGTTTTGTTTTGCTTTAAATAATCTGTTCACATAAATTTGTACTTTCCATATCATTCTGAGTGTGGGAACGTTCACTGGAACATGATGGACCTACTAAGAGTCACACCCTTAAAGTAAACTGACTCTTCCTTCCCCAGAAGCCTGTAGTTCCTTGGTAAGGGGCGAGGGCTCGTGAACCCTTTCCTACTTCCTACGTGCATGCTAGAATGCTGACGGGCTTGATTTAGAACAGGCAGTTGTGCACAGTGTGAGTAGGGCAACCTGGCACGTCCAGAAAGCAGCATTTGGTTTTGCTTCCGTCCTCTCCAAATTCTGATTCCTACAGTCTTTTTCACACACACACACACACACACACACACACACACACACACACACACAGACACCTGTCTTCAATGATAATCCCTGCATCTTTAGGAGGGGCTGTGATACAGATGTCTCACTGTGCCTGAGCCTGCATCTTTAGGAGGGGCTGTGATCCAGATGTCTCACTGGGGCTGAGCCTGCACCTTTGAGAGGGCTGTGATCCAGATGTCTCATTGGGGCTGAGCCTGCACCTTTGAGAGGGGCTGTGATCCAGATGTCTCACTGGGCCTGAGCCTGCACCTTTGAGAGGGGCTGTGATCCAGATGTCTCACTGGGGCTGAGCCTGCATCTTTAGGAGGGTCTGTGATCCAGATGTCTCACTGTGCCTGAGCCTGCATCTTTAGGAGGGTCTGTGGTACAGATGTTTCACTGGGGCTGAGCCTGCACCTTTGAGAGGGGCTGTGATGCAGATGTCTCACTGGGGCTGAGCCTGCATCTTTAGGAGGGTCTGTGATCCAGATGTCTCACTGTGCCTGAGCCTGCATCTTTAGGAGGGTCTGTGGTACAGATGTTTCACTGGGGCTGAGCCTGCACCTTTGAAAGGGGCTGTGATCCAGATGTCTCACTGGGGCTGAGCCTGCACCTTTGAGAGGGGCTGTGATCCAGATGTCTCACTGGGGCTGAGCCTGCACCTTTGAGAGGGGCTGTGATCCAGATGTCTCACTGGGGCTGAGCACTTCTCTGTGACTTCTCCACTTCAACCAGTGTGACTTTCTTCATCAGCCAGCATCCACTGCACAAATAAACTTCTATGGTGAGATCTGAGTTACATGAATCTACAGGTAGAGATACGTTCACCCAGGGTGCAATTTGATTCTATGTCCATTTAGTAGAATAACAGTAGTAGGTTCCCCCTTGGGGCCTATGCTTCTCCACATGCACTGTTGGGCTACATTTGCAGTCCCAGTCATGTCTCTCCTCCTGTTGGACTTCAATTCAACTGAAAGCCGCCAGTTCACACACACACACCCCATAATATCCATGCCACCATTATACCAGTGGGAAAATCTTTTATTTATGCTATATTGGAAGACATGTCAAGAATCAAGATGTTTACAGTTAGTTATAGGGCCAAAGAAAAAGGCATCTTTTTTTCAAAAATATCATCTTATGTGGCTTGCTTTATCAAATACCCAACTTCTCTAGAGGAAAGTGCTATAATTCAGAACTTTTGATATATGGAAATATTAGAATGTTTCAAGAATATGACTATAATTCTATATTTTGGTTGTTCTAATATTTGTTCATCAAACTCACTGTCTAAAAATCTAAAATAAATATACTATAAAAGCACTAGTGAATAGAATGGCTTGCTGCTAGATGCAGTTAACCAGAGAAAATTATTTTTATTCTTTCCAATATTTATCTTCACTGTAATACTTTGCTCAAGGGGTAATGGGTGGGGAGTTTAAATTTGCTAAGCATTACAGTTTCAAGTAATATGTGTTCAAGTTAATACCTGAAAATCTATATGCCTGAATAACCCAGAATCTAGTCTTCTCATTATTGGGTCTTAGATGTGGACCTGAATTAAGAGAGAAAGAAAATGTGATTCAGAGATCCACTACCTGTATCTTCCAAATAGGGAGTGCCACGGGGAGTTCTGGGAGAGAGGAAAGAGGAAGAATAAGCAACCATCGTTACTACAGTAGCCAGACATCTTGGGGAGAATGGAGGCAGACAATCAGGCTGTGACTGGGATGGGAAATGAATGTTGAAAAACAGGGGATCCCTGGGGTGGGGGGGAAGCAACTGTATCATTTACATTTGGAGATCTGAGAGACCATCACCTTTCTGTCATTTCCGAAATCATTTCTAAGTGCCTTGTTATGAAAGGCACCAACTCAAGACACCAGAGAACAAGGCTGCCACATTTCTTGGAGTATGAGTGTTTTGCTGGCGTGTCTGTATGTATACTAGAAGCATGCCTGGTGCCCACAGGGGTCCGAAGAGGGAATCCTAACCACTGGGACTGGAGTTACAGATGAGCCACCATGTGAGTGCTGAGAATTAGACCCGAGTCTTCTACAAGAATGGCATGTGCTCTTAACTGCTGGGGCATCCCTCCAACCCCAACACTATCATATTTTAATTTGCTGATTTTGCTGGATTGGCCTTGCTGATGAAAATCGTAAACGCTAAAAATTTTTATTGCACTGGGGCATGTTGAAGTTAAAAAAAAAAATTCCTGGAAAATAAAGGTCTGCGGCTGTTTGCTTTGTTTTTCTTCTCAACAGACTTCTGTATACCGGATGTGTTGTACGCAACAACAAACTACATATGCAAACGCATGCGTCTCAATTTCTCTGAAAGCCTGAGGTTGCTTTCAGGTTTACTTTATCCGCTCAGAGGAAGAAAAGAAACGAAAGTAAGGATGAGAACAAAGTGAGTAATTTGCACTGTTGAACTTTTTTATGTATACTTGTGTATGGCGTGCACGGGTGTTTACGTACATGTGGCTGCACATATGTGTGCATGTGCGTGGAGACCAGACATTGACATTAATGGGCGCTTTCCTTAACTACTTTGTAGCTTTTTCACTGAGGCAGTGCCTATCAATTGAACACAGAGTTTGGCGACAAGCCTAGCTAGCCTGCTTGCTGCCTCTGGCTTTTTAGGCTAGAATTACAGATGGGGCATCAGGCCCGTTGTCTTAGGTAAGGCTACTATTGCTGTGATGACAGTAAGCAGAGCAACGTGCCGGGGAAAGGGTCTACACGGCATATGTTTCCATATCACTGGTTATCATCAAAGGACGTCAGGACAGGAACTCAAACATGGACTGACTTGTCGTATTAACTGGTGTTATGTCAACTTGACACAAGCCAGAGTCATCAGACAGGAAGGAGCCTCCGCCAGATCCAGCTGTAAGGCATCTTCTTAATTAGTGATTGGTGGACGAGGGCACAGCCCACTGATGGTGGTGCCTGGGCTAAGAAAAGTCAGTAAGTAGCGTGAAACAAGTCAGTAAGTAGCGTGCCTCCACTTCGGAGCTTTGGGCTACAAAAGCCATTGAGTGTGGAGAGCTCGGAGGGATGTTCTGCGGTGCAAAGGGTGAAGGCTTGGGATGTTTCTGAGGGCAGTTTAAGGACTCTGTCTAGGCCATTTGCTATTTTGAATTGAGATTCTGTTGTTCTGGACAGCTGGGGCTGGAAAGCCAGCCATGATTAACAAGAGACCCGCCACGTTGAAGTGAAACCTTTGCATTCCTGGGACAATTGGTGTTGGTTAGCTAGAGCTTAGAAATGCAGTGATCAAGAAGAGACTAGCATCTCTGAGGTAACATTTGGGAAATGTTTTCCCAGGGTCAGCACACGCAAACTGTCCTAGAAGTCGAACTTAGTAGTACAAGAGTCACCCAGGTGATACTAGGTTTGAAGATATAAAGGGGTCATGGAGCATAGCTAAGGCTTGGCACTGGGACAGGCAATTGGTAAAGGGGCAGCCTCAGGGGCAGTTGAACGCCCAGGATTGAAGGGGTCATGCCGAGAACTTGAGGCTTAGCAGCATGAAGAGATCCTATGAGAGGCAATCGATGAAAGTGCAGCCCAATTGCAGCAAGGGACCCCAGAAGTTTTGGAGATGCCAGTACCGTAAGATGATCACCAAGAACAGCAGCAGTAGTGCAATACAGCCTGCCAGAGCCTGGGAGATGAGATGAGCTGTGTGTGCTGCACGGGGTGGAGGTGGAGAAGTGACCCAAGGCCTTCGGAGGAATTGAGAAGATTGTGAGTGGATTCTCAGCATTGGACAGTTGGAGCTTGATTTTGCTTTGACTGTGCCCTTAATTTTTCCTCTGGAAGTTGATTGAAGGTGGAATTATAAACATTTTCAGATAAAATTGAAGATTTACATGGAAAATATTTCTGGTAAAATTCAAGAAATATATAGACAAACACGTTAAAATTGACTATTTCATGGAAATTTTTACATATAAAGTGGTAGATATAAAAACTCTAAATTAATTGAAGGTGGAATTAGAAACATTTGTGATAAAATCAAAGATTTAGATTGAATACATTTCTGATAAAATAGAGGAAATATATAGAGAGACATATTAAAATTGAAGATTATCACGAAAATAATGGATCATTTTTTATGATGCATCAATGGTTTAGAAATACAAAGAACATCAGAAGTTGACAAACAAAAAGAAGAAGAAGTTGACAAACGAACTGGACCACTGGTTTAGGCACTATAATGAAGACACCTTTAGCAGAAATGCATGCCCTGCTTCCTTCACGCTGCCATCTGGCACAGTTTTCTGGTGCTTAATGAACAACCACCACACAACATTACCAAAATGCAAGCAATGCCAATTACCAGTACAGCTAAGCCATAATTACTATGCAAATGATTCTAATAATGTAATAGGATGCAATATCCGTTCATTCAAGATCAGAAAAATCACAATTTTAATTAGGATTAGTCCATTTTCAAAGAGTAAATAATATTAACCGTATAATAAATTCAAGCTAATATGAGGTTTGGTTTTGGTTAGGGTCAAAAAGGATGGTCTGCTTCTGAAATTATGTTCCCATTATAAAGTACAAACCATACTTGCCTCATACTTGTCGCTATTAGAAATAAAATGATTTGGATTAAAAATACTGGGAACCAGGGAGTTGGAGAGATAGATGTCTCAGTGGTTAAGAGCATTGACTACTCTTCCAGAAGTCTCTGGCTGTCCTGGAATCCTCTTTGTAGACCAGGCTGGCCTTGAACTCAGAGATCTTCCTGCCTCTGCCTCCTGAGTGCTGGACCCCTGAGTTCAATTCTTAGCAACCATATGGTGACTTCCAACCATCTGTAATGGGATCTGATGCCCTCTTCTGGTGTGTATGAAGACAGAGCACTCATTTCCATAAAATACATGAATTAAAAAATGATCTTCCTTTAAAAAAAAGAAAGAAAGAAAATGCTGGGAACCAAATTATGTAAAGATACAATTTAGGTCTTGAGAGCAGAGTCAGTGGTTGAAAACAGATACGGAAACAGACAACGTTGATTCCCAGAGCAGCCCAAATGTACCTGAGCAGGAAATAATGCTAAAAACCGAACACATAAAGGAGAGCCAAGAGACAGGAAGTTGCTGGTGCATTTCCTCTTTAGGTCCCGCTGCCCTCCTCATTCTCCTCCCTTACTCCAGCTTGAATCTCCATCACCTACTTGATCTGCTTCAGCAGGTGCAAGTCAGTCTCTTCCCTTCCTTCTCCCTGTTCAAACCCACCCCTCTCCATTCTGCAACACCACAAGTAGACCCTGGCTCTTCCAAGCCCTGTCAACCTTCCGAGGCTTCAACCCCCCGCCCCGCCCCCAGGTAGAACTCCCAGGAGCTCCGTCCACCAGAGCCTGCCTCCTCAGCGTCTGTGCAGCCTCGGGGCAAACAGGCCATTCGGACTCAACCTCCCATAGGTGTTGACTCCCTCCCGCTCGCAGCACAGCCTGGAATTTTGAAGAGTCCCTGGTGCTTAGGTATGCACAGCTAGCCCATTTCTGTACTGACTCTCCCCATCCTTTTTAAAGCCAAGTTTTCAACAGCCTCTCCATTCAATCGTCTCCTCAGCATCCCTCCAACAAATCCCCTTTTCTGACTTCAGAATAACTCACTTTATTGGCTATCCATGGAATAATCTGAACCCAGGCATTTCCCCTAAGGAATGGAAACTAGCTCCAGCTTTATTCGAGGAAACATGGAAAATACTCTGGGTATCTGGTGAATGGGGGCTGTTTCTGATGAGCCTCCCTTCTTGAGTTTTAACAATCTCCCTCTAAGCTAGAAGGTTTTGATTAGGAGGAATTTGCTGCACAGCAACCAGCATGCTGGGATTCCATTTCTTTAATGCTAAAAGTACTTTTTAGATTTTTCTATGTTCTCATAAATCCCTTCATTCTTGATGCAAACTTAACAAACTTCTTCCAAATATAGGGGCACAGAATATTTCATGATGTCTTTAGACAGTATCTTTCATATCTGCTGCTGGGATTCCTTTTAGCCTACTGCTGCTAATTCTCATTTGCCATTACAACTAATACTAATAACCATTGCTAGAAGCTTTCACTGCTCTTCACCAAGGCTAGTTTTAGTGTTTATATCTTTTTGTTTCCTCTTTAGTTCATTTCTACCTTTTATCACTGACTTCTCTTATTTTAAGCTTACTCTAACATTGTCTTCCTAACCCTGTAGACAATGCAGGGTATGTTGTTTTGGTTTGGGAATTTTAGATGTTTTCCTATTAAGATCATGAATTTAAAAGTATTGTGATAGCTGAATTCTATTAGCAATTATTTTGTAGTGTTACTCAGCTTGATCCTTCATTAATTTTATTTCCATTTCTTCTTGGGATACACATTAGTAATTAAAACTGTTAATTTCTTCAGTTTTGTGAAAGTGTGGAGATTCTTTTTAGCATTTCCAATGTAGTTCATCAGACAACTTGGTCTGCAGTGTGTTTGTTTTCAGATTGTTGCTCAGACCTGTTCTGTGGTCATGGTCTCTTCATTCTCTACTAAATAAATCAGAGTTCCATTATGATTATTTGGTTGTATTGTAAATTCTAAAAATAAAGGAGAAGAGGATGTGTCCAAAGGGAGTAAGGAAGAAGAGGGCGAGGTAAGACATAATGACCAAATAATATGACCAATACATCATATAAAATTCTCAGACAATAAAAATATGTTAAAAACACATTTTCTAATTCCTTTAAAATATTCTCTTCATCACAATTTTTAAAAGTTAGTTAAGTTCTATCATTACTGGAGAATATGTTTCAACATCTCCTTGATACACGTACTACATACCAGTACAAATCCAGAGCTATTTTAGTCTCTTATCTATTTTTTTATAGTGACTCCTTTCACTCCCAGCAGTTCTTGTACTGCTGTAAAAAGCTAATATTTTGGCTGATATTAATAATTAATTACTAACAGTAATAATTAAGCTGGCATGAAAATTGTTATCACAGTTCTGGATCACAGGGTGTCTTAGTCAGGGTTCTCCAGAGTCACAGAACTTACCCATAGCTCTCCTTCCCACCAAGCCCATGGCTCTCACTAGATGGCAGCATGTAACAGCAAATAAATAGACTGGCCATCTCTGCTGTTGAAGATGCCGACACAATCAAAGGAGAGATTCAGCCTTTCTTTGGCTTCACTTAGAAAACTAGTCTTGTGGGATGGTGTGTTTGGGGGTGGGGGGAGATCTGACATAAAGTCTCGTGTATCCCAGTTGGCCTTAAATTTCTTTTTTAAAATATATTTATTTGTATTTCTCTGCCTTGGTGTTTTGCCTGCATGTCTGTCTGTCTATGTGAATGTGTCAGATTCCCTGGAACTGGAATTGCAGATAGCTGTGATCTACCATGTGGGAGCTGGGAATTGAACCCAGGTCCTCTGGAAGTAGCGCTCTTAACCACTGTGCCACCTCTCCAGCCCCAGCCTTGAATTTTTTCTGTAGCCAAGGATGACCTTGAGTTCCTGATATTACTGTCTTCAGTTCCTGAGTTCTGGGATTACAGATTTATATCATTATTTCCATATGTTACATTATTTCCATATGTTCCAAGATTTTAGCTATAGGGGGAATCATACCCAGGTAGATAAGAAATCTAAGGTCATGGGTATCAATTGATACTCTACACTATTATATAACTGATACTACACTATAATAGAGCGGATCTATTTTATTTAGCTCGAAGATGTATGTTTAATTTTTAAAAAACTGTCCATGCTTAAATTAAACCTGTTTCGTTCAAAAACAAATTAAAGAGGTAAAAAACAAATTAAAGAGAATGCTATTTGCCCACTGCATAAAGTGATGCGTGAAAATGTCAGCTCTATTTAATCAGAATCCCAGCAGGAGTTTTGAAAAGATTCACAAAACACAAGAGATTCTGTTGTTTTTATTGTTATTGAAGACCAGTCTTAGTCCGTGGTGATCTGATAGGAAGCATGGGGCTTTTTCAGTCTTCTTGTATCTGTTGATGTCTGTTTTGTGACCAAGTATATGGTTAATTCTGGAGAAGGTACCATGAGGTGCTGAGAAGAAGGTGTATTCTTTTGTTTTAGGATAAAATGTTCTATAGGTATCTGTTAAGTCCATTTGGTTCATAACTTCTGTTAGTTTGACAGTGTCTCTGTTTAGTTTCTGTTTCCATGATCTATTGCTAGGAGACGGGTGTTGAAGTCTCCCACTATCATTGTGTGAAGTACAATGTATGCTTTGAGCTTTAGTAAAGTTTCTTTTATGAATGTGAGAGCTCTTGCATTTGGATCATAGATGTTCAAAATTGAGAGTTCACCTAGGTAGATTTCTCCTTTGACAGATATGAAGTGTCCTACCTTAACTTTTTTGTTAACTTTTAGTTGAAAGTGGATTTTATTTGATATTAGAATGGTTACGCCAGCTTGTTTCTTGGGACCATTTGCTTGGAATTTTTTTTCCAGCCTTTTACTCTGAGGTAGTATTTGTCTTTGTCACTAAAGTGCATTTCCTATATGCAGCAAATTGCTGGGTCCTGTTTACATATCCAGCCTGTTAGTCTGTGTCTTTTTATTGGGGAATTGAGTCCATTGATATTAAGCGATATTATAGAAAAGTGATTGTTGCTTCCTGATATGTTTGTTGTTAGAGGTGGAATTATGTTTGTGTGGCTATCTTCTTTGAATTTGTTGAAAGAAGATTACTTTCTTGCTTTTCCTAGGGTGTAGTTTCTCTCCTTGTGCTTGCAGCCAACCACTGGACTGAGCACGGACCCCCCAATGGAGAAGTTAAAGGAGTGAAGGAGCTGAAGGGGTTTGCAACCCCATAGGAAGAACAAGAATATCAACCAACCAGACCCCCCAGAGCTCCCAGGGATTAAACCACCAACCACCAAGAGTACGCATGGAGCAGCCCATGGCTCCAGCTGCCTGTGTAGCAGAGGATGGCCTTGTCGGGCATCAATGGTAGAGGCCCTTGGTCCTGTGAAGGCTTAATGTCCCAGTATAAGGGAATGCCAGGGAGGGGAGGCCAGGAGTGAGTAGGTGGGTGGGGGAACACCCTCATAGAAGAAGTAAGGGAAGGGGGATGAGATAGGGGGTTTCTAGAGGGGAAACAAGGAAAGGGGATAACGTTTGAAATGTAAATAAATAAAATATCCAATAAAAAAAAACAAAACAGGAGATTCAAAGAACAGAACATGTAAAGATTCAAAAAATATCCAAAAACCAAAATTACAAAAAAGTTGTATAATTTTCTTGATATTTAGTATTTGCCACTAATAACTATTATTATTTATTTGATTTCTAAACATACTTTAAAGCTACCTGCAACCAAGACAGTGTGATATGGCTGCAAAGACAGGAGAGTAGGGAGATTAGACAAAGATAAAAACATAAATGGTTCATTAACTTTGCTGAAAAAAATGCCAAGATTTTGGAAATAGCCATTTTAGTGAATGGATTTGGCAGCAGAAGTATCTGTTCCCAGAAAACTTTACCTGCATTTTCTAGTTCATACCATACAATAAAAGTAGCTCATACTTTATGAGACCTAAAGACAAGACCTGAAGCATAAAATATGTCAGCAGTTGTTATGCTTTCTATACAAATGGTCTTTTAATGTTTTTTTTTCTAAGAAAGTATTAAAAAGGTTCTTATAGGCTTGAAGCTAGTCAACGATTTCTTAGGTTAAAACACAAAAGACACACTGTGAAACAAAAGTGGACTAGTTTGACTTTTGTCAAAATTAATATTCGCTCTTTAAAGACATCGTAAAAAATATAAAGACAAGCCAGCCCAGGCAGAGGAGATGGCTCAGTGAGATAAGCTGCTTGCCTCACTCGCATGAGAACCAGAGCTTTAATCCCCAGCACCCTGGTAAGTACTGAGAGGGCGAGACAACTGTATGTAATCCCATAGCTAGGGGGGCAAAGACTGGATCCCACAGCCAAGCTGGCTGGCAAAATTAACCAAATGAGTAAGTTCTGGTTTCAAGTGACAGACTGCCTTTATATATAAGATGCAGAAGACACCCAATAACACCTTTGGCCTGTGTGTGTATATATATATATATATATGTGTGTGTGTGTGTGTGTGTGTGTGTGTGTGTGTGTGTATACAAGCAACCATGCACACACATGACACCATAAACATGTGAACATACATGTACACATGCAGGTATACCATACACATACACACCACAAATAGACTACAAACTTGAAAAAAAAATCTCAACATATGTAGATGATATAATATTTTTTTCAAAACACAAGAAGAACTCTATAACTCAAGAACAAGATGGTAAGTACACATTTAAAAATGTGGCCAAAGATTTAAAAACTTCACAGTGAAGATACATGAACAGGCAAGTCACTCACAAAATGTCAATTAAAACCAAAATAAAGCATAACTCTACATCTAATAGAATGGATACAATTAAATAGGCTTGCAATATTGCCTATTTGTGAAGCCACCAAGCAATATTGCTATGGAAAACAGCTCAGCAATTTCTCATAAATTTACAACCCATTTCACTCTTCGGCAAAGAAGTATGGATACAACAAAAAGAAATTAAAGGCGAATGCTGCCGATCTGGAGGTCTTGTATATCTCCATGCTTGTAGGTAAGGCAGACTAGACAAAGATGGGGCTGCAGGGAAATGAGAGGAATGTGTGGTGAACACAGTGGAGAACGGGGAATCGTGACAGGAGAGAGAGGCTGGGCCTGCTCAGATCAGCTGTGGTCAGAAGACAAGCTATGGTGGTGCCACCACTCTGCAGTTCACTGTGTCTCATATGAAAGGCCCGATTCTGCTGTCTTCTTTTACATATAGGCTTGAGCATTCTGGAAGGAGGGAGGGAGGGACAGAGGGAGGGGGAAGGGAGGGAGGGAGAGAGAGGGAGGGAGAAGAGAGGGAGGGAGAAGAGAGGGAGGGAGGGAGGGAAAAAGAGGGAGGGGAAGAGAGGGAGGGGAAAGGGAGGGAGAGGGAAGGGAGGGAGGCAGAAGGGAGGAAGGAAAGAAGGAAGGGAGGGAGGGAGGGAAGGAGGGAGGGAGGGAGGGAGGGAGGGAGGGAGGAAGGGACGGAAATGATTGAGTTTGTATCCTTGGTTATTTGGTTTTCTTAGCCTCTTTCTCTCGGATATAAATAACAGCGTCAACAACCACTACCTTAATGCTTCATGTAACTTTATACAATGGCTAATAAAGTATCCATCTGGCCACTGTGCCCAAATGTTCCATCAAACATTATCCCACTGTGTTTCCACGAAGCTGATTTCTGGATGAGATTAATAGTTATATTAATAGAGTTTGGATACAGTACTTGCTATCTGTAATATGGCTGAGCCTCACCCAATCAGCTGGAGATCAGTCTGATCTTTGACAAACAGAATAGAATTCCGCCAGCAGATGGCCTTTGAACTCAAGGCAACTCCCTTGGCTTCCAATCTGGTGCACTACACTATTTTGGGCCTATACAGTTGTGGCTGCTAATCCTTGACAAGCACTGCACAAAAGAAACGAATAAATAAATGACTGATTAAACAGGCAGACTGGCCAGCAGGCAAGCAGACAGGCAGGTGTATGATAGATACCTGTAAAATCATAGACATTGATAGCTATAGATCTATGGTCCTGTTTTTCTGGAGAACTCTGACTAATAGGCTGCTGTTCTTTGAATGTGTACTCCCAGAATCAGTGTATTGGAAACTTACTCCCTAATGTGACTGAGCTGGGAGGTACCTTCATGAAAGGTACCTGAACCATGAGGGCTGTATTCTCTTGAACAGACAGATCCATGACAGCATAAACCATCTCACGAGGGTGAGCTTTGCCATTGGTGGGGCACCAAAGTCCTTGCTAGAAGCTAGCACTTTGATAGTAGGCTACTCAGTCTTCAGAACTATGAGCCAATACATTTCTGTTCTTTATAAATTACCCAGCCCAAGGTATTCTGTTATAGTAGCATAACATGTACTAGGACACAGACTTAATGGACAGGTTTTCACTTAAACTACCCCATGAAATGAATCATAGACACTATTTATACCATCAATTCCTACTGCCTGATTAGTCTTCTTTCCCTTGGAAACAGCATGCATTTATGCAATCTCTCCTTCATTTCTCTTCACTCACTATAGTGTCTACGTTTCTTGACCTACGAGGGTTTTTTTTTTTGTGTGTGTGTGTGTGTGTGTGTGTGTGTGTTTGGTTTTTTGTTTGTTTGTTTGTTTGTTTTTTGTTTGTTTGTTTTTAAGCAAGGAACCTAAAAGAGTTACGCAGTGGTAAGTCAGGCTTCCATTTATTATCAGCCATTTTAGGGCTAACTAGTAACCAAGAATTAATTTGTTCTTGTTCTGGTTTGCTTCTCTGTCCGTATGATAAAACATTTTGGTCAAAAGCAGCTTGGAGGAAAAAGGGTTTACTTCAGTTTTCAGGTTACGCTCTATTACTGAGGGAGGCTGGGGGAGGGGCTCAAGTAGGAACTGGAGGCAGGAACGGAAACAGAGCATCATGGAACTCTGCTTACTGGATAGCTCCTAGGCACTCTCTGCTAGCTTTTCTACAGAGCCTGGACAACCAAGCCTAGGAATGGCGCTGCTCACGGTGCCCTGGGCCCTCCCCTATATCCTCCCCACTCCCACAGACATGCGCACAGGCCAATCCAACAGAGACAGTTCTTCAGCTTTACATTTCTTCTTCCCAGGTGTGTCAAGATGGCAACCAAGATTAGCCATCGGGAGTAATGACCAGGAACTAGTTTATTCTGAACCTTACCCTCTGATCCATCTTTCAGGGAGTTATTTCAACAATATAGGACTTCTCACAGACCATAATTACTACAAAGTGGATTTGAGACTGCTGTGCAGTCTGCTGGAATCAGGATGACTAATCGAGTATTGTCAAGAGCAATAATAGCGAAGAAGCTGATGCGATGATCGGCGACTCACCCACACACTGCCAAAAATAGCCCGTGCCTTTTATAGATGCATGACGTCACACCGGCCACATTCTCTTCATTCTGAGTTGCCAGGGTCTTTTCTATGATCCAGTTCCTTGGCAGGTCGAAGCTTTCTGGCGAACTGTTATCATTGTGTTTAGGATGGGAGGCGTTGGCAGGAGGATGTATTACTGCTCTCTCTCTCTCTCTCTCTCTCTCTCTCTCTCTCTCTCTCTCTCTCTCTCTCTCCTGCCATCTCTAGTCAAGTAGGACCTTGTTTTGTGGGAAATTGTCTCTGGATACTAAGAAACAATACAAGTAGCCCATTTAGTATGATGCCTGTTGGGAAATAGACGATAGAGCTATCCAAATCCTCCCATCCATACTTGTCTGCCTCTGCTCTTTTTCATCCTAGGGATCTGCCTTAGTTTGATTCTGTTGTTTGGATAAAGACCATGACCAAGAGCAACTTGAGGAGGAAAAGGTTTACCTTGACTTCCAGATAGTAGTCCATCATGATGGAAAGGCTGAGCATAAATCTGAAGGCGGAGCCCAAGGGCAGAGGCTGCTTACTGTCTTGCTCTCCATGACTTGCTCAACCTGCTTTCTTTTACAACCCAGGATCACTTGCCTATTGGTGGGACCTCCCACACTGGGCTGGGCCTTCCTGTGTCAGTCATTAATCAAAATTATGCCTCTTCAGACTTGCTACAGACAACATGATGGAGCCATTTTCTGAGGGTCCTTTTTCCCAAGCTCCTTGTTTATGTTGAATTGGCAAATAAGAGAGAGAGAGAGAGAGAGAGAGAGAGAGAGAGAGAGAGAGAGAGACAGAGAGACAGAGAGACAGAGACACAGAGAGAAGGAAAAAGGAGGAGGGAAGGAGGAGGGAGGGAGGAAAGATGATAAAAACTAACCAGCACAAGATTACTCCAAGACCTATAAACAATTTCTAACTAAAGAAGAGTTATATTGTTACGGCTAGCATCCATCCACCCTTTTTGGTTAGCACTGAGTATGGCCAAACTCTTTTCATAATAGATCTTGTTGAAAACTGCTAGTAAAATAAGAGGCAGAAGTGTTTTATAGCAAGATACATCTTGTACCTATCAATAATTACTTATTTAAACCCTACAATGTTTTAAGTACCTTTCCTCCCTCCCTCCGTGTGTGTGTGTGTGTGTGTGTGTGTGTGTGTGTGTGTCTGTGTGTCTCTGAGTATGTGTTCCAGTCTATTTGTGCTTCTGTAACAAAATACTATAATCTGGGTAATTTATCAACAATGCACACTTATTTATCATGCCTCTGGAGGGCAGGATGGTCAAGGCCAGAGTGACCATGAAGTAGTGTCTGTGAAGGCTGCCCTCTGCATCCTCCAGAAGAAGCAGATGCTGTGTCCTCGGATGAAAGATCAGAATGGCAGGAAAGTGACTCCTTTCACCCAGAATCCTTGTATTAGGAAAGAGGACTGATCATCTCCCACAGACAGGCCACACCTTTTAATGTCATTGAGTGGGGGTTAACTTTCAGCAGGAAATATGAAGGAGACACAAACATTCATAACTCTTTTTTTAAGATTTATTTATTTATTTATTTTATGTATATGAATACACTGTAATCGTCTTCAGACACACCAGAAGAGGGCATCAGATCCCATTACAGATGGATGTGAGCCGCCATGTGGTTGCTGGGAATTGAACTCAGGACCTTTGGAAGAGCAGCCAGTGCTCTTAACCCCTGAGCCATCTCTCCAGCCCCATTCATAACTCTTAGACATGTAGATACATGCATTGTCTGTTCCTCATGACAATGTCTTAGATGTTACATAGCCAGTTTTATCAATAATTACATGTTTACTTGTCTATATTACTTGTATCCTATATGATAGAGGACTTCACAGTGGCTGATTCAATCTATAATGCTGTGAGATATGGGCTTTTGTCTCCGACAAATAGGGCAGGGAGTGGTGGTCCAGGAGGAGGTGACGGTGACGTCAGAGCTGGGAGGAGCAGGGCAAGGGTGTTTAATGCAGTTTTTCTGACTCCTGCACTCCCAGTACTTGCCCCGTTGACCACGTCGTCCTGGGGTAGACGCAGGCTTTGGCACCGTGTTGGATAGCTGGCCTGCTGTAATTTCTAAATGGAAAAATGTTCCTTGGGCCCTTGGCATTGGCATCTGACATCTCCCACGTCAGAACCTCACACTGAAAACCTACTGATTAATGGGAGCGATGCTCCGGTTTCTCTTTGGTAATTCTCCGCTTTAAAGGAAGGACACTCTGATACCTACGGAGATGTTTTCTGTGTTCCTTGACAGATGGTTATTAATGTTTAAATACTGGGACTTCGGCTTTAGGGGACTGTTTCAGAGTTGGCTAGAAACGTGTCTTGGTCCTCACCCCTGCTTCGTCATTCTCTGTTCTTGTTCAGTGGAGAAAGGTAGACATGAGGGTTTGAGACCAGGGACTATGTATTCCCTGATGTGTCCCTGATCCTAACCACTCCTACCTAACACATAAGACGCTGATATGTTTTCAGGGCTGGGAAATGGCCTGTCAGGAAATGGTGCTTGCCACCCATCTTGGCAGCTCAGTCTTACCCCCTTGGGTCTCACGTGGTAGAAGGAGAAAAATAACTCCCACAAGTTGAAAAGTTGCCCCTAAGCTCCACACTCACACCATGACATGCCCGCCCAAACACATACTACAAAGAAATGAGTAAATAGAGTTAAATTTTTAAATAAAACATTTGAATATGGGATTATGTGTGGTTGAGGGATTGTTCTAGTTTATTGTCTCTGCTGCTGTGATGAAGCATTCTGATCGAAAGCAATTTAGAGGAGGGAAGAGTTTATTTGGCTTGTACTTCTAGGTCAGAACCCATCACTGAAAGAAGTCAGGGCAGAAATTCAATCAGGACCTGAAGCAGAAACCCTAGAGATATGCTGCTTACTGGTTTGTTTCCAGGGTCACACTCAGGTACCTTTCGTATATAGCCTAGGCCTGTCTTCCTAGGAATGGTACTGTCCACCGTAGGCTAGACCCTCCTGTATCAATTAACAATCAAGAAAATGTTTTCACAGACATGCCCACAGGTCAGTCTGATGGAGGCCGTTTCTCAGTTGAGTTCCCTCCTTCACGGTGTGTCAAGCTGACAACTGAAATTGGACATGACTGTAATAATACTTTCTAGTCATTTTTTTCTCCTGAAATGCTTATTTCAGACTATTTTGTATTATATATATATTATTATATTATCCACATAGGATATATTTCACCCACTCATGCAATTCCATTGTTTATAGTATATCCCATAGTCATTCACCTATCAGAACACGCGACATTAGATTTTCATGGACCTCTGAGACACTCTGTGCCAAATGAGAAGTGAGTGCTGTCTAACACTCTTTCCTAAGTCTGACAACTGCGTGCTGTCATTATCACGGCATGCTCCTCCCGGGTTAATGACCCATAGATTCAGTACATAGCCCCTGACCTTTGGGTCTCTCTTTACACTTTCAGACAGCAAACTCTTCCTAGAATAGCTTGCTCACCTATCTCCAGGTATTCACTAAGCACCTGCAGTATGCTAGACTCGGGCACTACTGTGAAAGACGAGGGGGCAAGAAGGACTCCTCCAATGCCTTACGTTCTAGCTGTAGAAAGAAGGCAAGGATGAATGAATCACATAAGCCAACTGTGGGAAGTACAAAACTAAACATTGAAAAGGGGCGTGGTGCTGGAGAACCTGCTCCAGCCCCTCCTCTGCTGGGTGGCAGGAAAGTCCCGGAGGTCACAGTGTGAAGCAGCTGGTCCTGCGTGGGAGAAAGTAGACACGGGAAAGCTCATGCTCTGCTTCCCTTTTCACTGGTCATTCACTCCAGGACCCCAGCTCGTGGAACGGTGCCATCTGCACATTTAGAGTAGGTACTGTCATTTCAAATAAGCCAGTGTAGAATCGCTCACACTTATACTTCTAGAGATCTATGCCCTAGCCCAGCACAATGGCAAGCCAGCCATGAATATATATTGTTGGTCAGGGAATTGCAGAGAGAGACCCATATGGCCTCACTGTAAGTGGAGGACAAACAATGCCAGGGTTGCCCTACCCTCTGACTCAGAATAGGGAAAGAGGACATAGACACAAACATGTCATTCACACCTCTTTCCTGTCTTCCTCATGTAAGGAAAGGAAGGAGGGAGGAGAAGCCTGTTTCTTCGGTAAGAAAGAAATACCTTAAACGTAGAGTTCAGAAAGATCACCTCAAGGTGGAAAATCCCAGAGCTGGACAAATGACTCTCACCTGCAGTCACAACACTCAGAAGATGGAGATGGGACCATGGGGTCAAGGCTAGCTTTGGCTACATGAGACCCTTTCTCAAACAAATGATCAAGAAATGGAGAAATCCTGGGATTTCTTTCTTATGTCCATTGCATGCAAATGAAGGGATGCGTGGGGAAACACCAATTACAGAAAGAGCATTCATGGAGTAGAGTAGGGGGAAGTCAAGAGTGCTCCAGGAAAGGTAAGTGGGCCAAGTGTTTGATGGGAAATCAAGGCTTTTGATGGGGATCAGTGGAGGCACTGGAGAGGCAGCCGGATTGAAGAGGGTCTTAGATGCAAGCCAAGGAGTTTGTGGACTATTTGGTCAGAACTTGGAAGGCAGTCAATGTTTTGACTATTTTTTTTTTTTTGAAGAAAGGGAACATAATTGCTGCAATGCATTAAGATTAAAAGTGCATCCGAGTGTGGAATTTATTATCTAGAGAGATTCTGGAAGCATGGAGATTAGTTGGAGGCTCCCATTGGAACTGAGCATAGAAGCCACCTTAATTAGTGTCACTGGCTGGGAGGCAAGTGACATCTGTGTGGTGCCTGGAAGCTTACAGAGCTCATGCTGGATCACTTATCTGGTTGGGTACAGCACTTGTGGGAAGTAAGCAGCCCAGTGATAAACACACTGTAAGACAGTTTGCACTCCGTAAATGCTAATTGCACAAACACAAGGCTGACTCCAGAGGGCTTGGTGACTCGACATAAGAGGCTTAAGTGTGGAGTCAAGAGTGAATCATCACCTTCAGCCCTAAGAATAATGTATTCGCTTAGCAAATATACTCAAAAAGATTTACTATATTCCAGGAACTATTCCAGATGTTGCCACTGTGGGGGGTTGGGGGAGACCACGGTGAACAATTAAACAATGCTTTAGTTTTCCTTAGAGTTTCTGTGGCCATGTGTCTCTTCACAGCCATTGATACCATAACTAAAGCAATGTGGAGTATAATAAGAGACATCAAGGATGCTTCTGATGTTTGTGCAGTGGGTAGAAGGATGGCTGACAGAACCCTGAGGTAGAGAGTGGCAGACCAAAGAATTCCAGACCCCTGCTTAGAACGTTTATCTGTGCTAAGCCTCACAATCATCAAGTGACACCGTGAAAGAAAGACAGGAGCTGGAGGTACGAGGACAAGTCAGACTTAGACACACAAAAAAATTGATATGGTTTCACCATCACTAAAAACAAAAACAAAAAGCAAACCAAACTGAAGGGTCTGACAAGCTAGCACAGCAAGTGGGCCGTCCTCCCAAGCCTGAGGATCTGAGTTTGATCCCTAGGACCCATGCAACGAAAGGTGAGAACCAGCATGTCTTCTGACCTCCAAATACACACACACACACACACACACACACACACACACACACACACCAGAGAGAGAGAGAGAGAGAGAGAGAGAGAGAGAGAGAGAGAGAGAGAGAGAACATACACACACAGAGAAAGGACATACATACACATACATACTCTAAACATTAAGTTTTCCACTCAACATTTTTAAATGGGGATATTATACCATCTGCAAGTCTTAGTTAGGATTTCATTGATGTGAAGAGACACCATGACCATGGAAATTCTTTTTTTCAATATATAACTCCTTTATTGTCCTCAAAGAGCCCAAATTGCACTTGTGATCAGGATCTTGTTTCTGGAGCTGGGAAACTGAGGCCTCACTCATCAGCCTGCTACACAGTTCCCTTCTCAGACACATAGATGCCATCCAAAAACTTCCTGATATCTTTGTTTTTAACTGTTGTAGCTTGCTGAATAAGAGCCGCTGAATTTGAAACAAGTTCAATATCATTTCCTTCAAGGATTAATCCATCTTTCTGGGCTTGAGAGAACAAGCAACACCTGTCCTCATCCGAACCCTGAAGATGTATTTCTCACCCAAGAAAATTTGGATTTCAACCAAAAACCCATTCTCCTGAATATCGACAGAAGCCCAGCATTACACCCTTGATCATGTTCTGAACATGACTGCTGATGGTTCTGACAGTGGCCAGTTCCTTTCTGTTACCCCAGCATTTGTCAACCGGGGGGAGCCTTTTCTTTTTCTTCCGAGGAGACTCAGCTCTACATTGATGTGATTGAAGTCCCTCCAGAGGGTTCCCCTGGGACCCTTCACAAGGACTGTGCACCCCTTCAGAGTGATGTCGACATTTTCGGTCGGGAATGTCGACAGTCTGATTGCTGAGACGGGTCTTCATTCTCTCAGTTGATGGGGCAAAGAGTCACCACAGAAATTCTTAGAAAATATTTATTCAGGACTGGCTTACAGTTTCAAAGGTTTAGTGCATTATCCTCATGGTGGGAAGCATGCCAGCATGCAAGCAGACATGGTGATGGAGGAGCTCTACAACTTGAACTGAGCAGCAGAAAGAAGATTGGGCACATATAAGAATTCAAAGCCTGCCTCCAAGTGACACACTTCTTCCAATAAGACCACATCTACTCCAATAAAGCCACACCTCCTAACAGTACCACCCTCTATGGGCTGAGCAATCAAACACAAGAGTCTCTGGGGGCCACTCCTATGCAAACCACCACAGTAGCAATTGCAAAGTTGAGTCAGGAAAATTCTTCAACCCAGGAGTTTGAGGCCAGCCTTGCAGTTTAGCAATTACTCTGTGTAAGCTCTTTGCTAAGCCTTCTGAGGCAGGCAAGCATCAGAGACAGTCTTCTTGGGATGCCAATTGGGTTTGAGGTCATACACACACTGTCCTTACAATAATGCACTTGACAGCCCAGGACCTCCGCCTGCAGGCACAATGTACACACGTCCCTCTCTAAAGAATGCCCTTACCAATCTCAGAATCCTCTCAAT
Source organism: Apodemus agrarius (assembly GCA_964023405.1). Classification (NCBI taxonomy): domain Eukaryota; kingdom Metazoa; phylum Chordata; class Mammalia; order Rodentia; family Muridae; genus Apodemus; species Apodemus agrarius. Next base: position 63,760,545 of record OZ030016.1, read on the forward strand.
TACTCTGTGCATAGGGCCACATACTCCTATCTCTAAACAATAGTATGTGCTTCTTCACTCCTGGGAACAACAAAATTTAGACAGTTTCTATTCCAGTGTATGCCAAACATTTCCAGTTATGAAGACCAGGAAAACTGGTTTTTTGGATAATGGTTTTAGAAGAAATCTTCCATGGACCATCTTATACCTATGCATAATTGGGTATGCAAATGATTAAGATCAGATACATTGCAGGAAGGGACATGTGTTGCAGAAAATGATCATATAACCTAATCTATCTATCACAACAGAGAACCACTCAAGTTACCTACTTTGTAACCAATCCTTCTCCACTTGAACCCTACAAAAGGAAGCCCCAAACAAGATCAATAATTGGGGGCCTTGAATATTCACACAGTGTGACCCCTTGTCAATTTCCATAACTCGTGCTGTCTGTCCGCTGATTTCCACAGCTCTGTGGGCCTGTTTTCAACTCTTAGGAAGCCAAAGCCTATCCACCTGTAAAGCATGGAGATATGGAGATCAAACCATAGTCCTTCTCTTCCGAAAATTCACAATCCAGATGGGAACATAAGCCAGTTACCTATGAAATCATGAGTTCTGTGACAGTGTTTCTAGGAAACAGCAGAAGGAAACCAGACCCAGCTTAAATAAGACTTCTGAATGAAACCATGCTGAAGATAAGTTTTGAAACATGGAATAAAAAAGAGTCTCTGTAAGGTAGAGAGAATCTAGGCCCCAAAAGAAAGACTTGGGGGAAGAGAGTGTGGCTTTTGATAACATAGAGGCATGTGATATCAAGTAGTTTAGGAAAGTATAGTTACTTTTATATGGGGAGAAGGGATTGAAAGGGCAGGAAGGGAACATATCTGGAAATCTCTCCTTAAGTAGTTAAGGAGACTGACAGGAAAGAGACAAGTTCCACTTTAGCAATGTCATACATGTATGTTGGCTACTTTTGTTGCTATTGGGAGAAAGGATTTCTTTTAGTTCAGAGCTTGAAGTTCATCACAGCAGGGAAGTCAGGAGTGTAAGACAGCTAGTCATACTGCACCCCAAGTCTGGAAGCAGAGATGAATGTAGTTCTGGCCTCTCTTCTCTTTGTATTCAGTCCAAGTCTAGGCCCCCAGTCCATGGAATGGTGCTGGCCACTTTCAGAATGGGTCCTCCATCTTTCCGAAAGCACCTCATAAACATACAGAGGCATGTTTCCATTTGCCAACTTGCACTAAATTTGAAGCACAAACAGGACAAATCTAGAAGGCAGTGGGGAAATGAATGATCAAAACCAAAGAGAAAGCTGGGGCCAGATCCATATACTTGTTTGTGTCTCTAAACATCAATAGTATTTCAAAGTTTCCCTCTTAATGATCACTGTTGACGTCCTAGAAGTGAATCAAGTATCCAAGAACCAAAAAGTGCAGAGCAAAGAAGAACAAGACAAAGACAGAGCCATCGACAATGTCTACAACACCCACAATTAACCGGAGGAGCCAGTGAGGAACTCAGAACACGAACCATCAGGCGCATTCAAGAACTAGAAGTGCTTTAACAAACAGAGACTGGCAGGCAATACCAGATACCAAAAGCCATTAAGGACAGTAAAATAAAGACAAGCCATCAAATGGCATACAACATAGTTCCCTGCTGTGCTGGTAAGTTTTATGTTGGCTTGACACAAGCTAGAGTCATTTGGAAAGGGAGAACCTCAACTGAGAAAATGCCTTCGTCAGACTGACCTATGAGCAACCCAGTTGAGCATTTCCTTGATGTTGTGGTTGATGTGGAAGGGCTCAGCCCGCAGGGGCAGTATTGCTCCGAGGCTGGTTGTTCTGGGTCCTATATCAGGAAAAAGTCTGAGCTAGCCATGAGGAACATGGCAGTAAGCAGCACTCCTCACCATGGCTTCGGCTTCAGGTTCTGCCTCTAGGTTCCTTCCTTGAGTTTCTGCTTTGGCTTCGTTTGATATAATAGGGAAGTAGAGGTGAAATAAACCCTTTCCTTCCCACGGTACTTTGAGCCACAGTGTTTATTACAGCAACAGAACCCCTGACTAAGATGCCCGGTGATCTTTGGAAGAAAGATTCAATAGGGGTTAGGATAAATAGGGTGAGCATGGTAACAGAGGAGCAGAGAGAGTCAACTTCCAAGTATGTAGACACCCAGCCTTTGTGACCAACACTTCTCATCTTCTTGGCTACACCTGCCTTCAGTGGCCCCTCTACATCCTCCTAGAACTTGGTCCTGTTTTGTTGGGGTGGTTGTTGTTGTGGCTGCCGTTATTGTTATTCCTACTGTCTGCTGCCTCAGTGTGACTGCATCTCTTGCCAACCACAATCCTAGCCTTTAACCAACTGGTAAGCTATGCACCAAGTTATCGAGTGGGCTTCGTGAGGTATGGAATGGAAAGAGTTGTTAAGATGTGATATCATGCATCCCATACAATGAACAGGATCTCTTTAAGGATGCCATTTTGGAAAAATTCTCACCACTTTGTTAACAGTGGTCACTGACAGGGTGCTGCCTATGAGAAGTGACAGCTGGGGGTCACTGCTGTTACCATGTACATAAATGTTATTGCAATGGATGGTATAAAGTGGTCCACTTAATGTTCTCTTCTAATGTTGAGCATTCTAGTTTAAAAGCAAAACAAAGAGAGATGTCCTCTATTCTTGTAATCTGAAGATACATTATTTGGCTAAGGCTATCTATATTTCTTATTTTCTTTATGTCTCCACCCCCTCCCGTCTGTGATTTTTTTTTTTCAGTCAGAATTAACTCAATGGAAATCTTGGCAAACCCTCAGTCAGACGTTTGTTCTTTATTATGTCATGGCCACGTCTAGATAATTGTTTTTCCTATACCAATTGGTATCTAGCTTTTAATGTAATTGGATCTTTTGTATAGCCAAAAGCCACTTAATGTAAATTGAAACAATGACTCCACTTGATTAACTCAGAATGATAACCACGGTCGTCCTGAGAGTCAGTGCAGCTAATCGGGGCTCCATCTTCATAATTCTCTTTGTAGGGACCAACAGCTGAGACAAGTGGCACGAAGAAGGGTGTGATAATTGGCTAGTTCATCGGACCCTTGCCATTTAGGACAGTAATCAACAACACCAATAACAAACAAAGTAACCACTGCTCCCCCAGAGCTGATCAATGACCACGTCATGACAAGTTCACTTCCTACTCCATTCCTGCCGCACCCAGCCCTCTCCTCCTCTTCTCTGAACCATATCAACATCCTCTTCTCCTCTCTGTTTTTCCCTCCTATATATGTCCTCTATGTCATCCATTATAATGAATCCAAGCCATAGGATGATTAAGCTCTTCACTGAGTAAGAATAATGGTTAGTTTCTGCTATGGTGCTTACGAGTCTTAGGAATCCAGACTCACGTGCACCAAATTCAGTTTATCTGTCTGGAGCTGAGGTTGTTAGGGCAGAGTTCAGATCACTGTCAGACTTTACTCTCTTTGGGTGAATTTCTCTTTGGGACCTTCATGCTGTCTTCTGTCCCTGCCCTGTTGATCAGGACCACCATTTTCCATTGTGTCAAGATTTCTAGTCTTAACCATTTGTCCCTCTGTGGAGGTTGTAGGATCTCCATAGACAGACTCATAGAATATGCAGTGGGGGAGGGTGTAGGTGTGAATGAATTGGAGATATGCATGTACAGGCCAGAAGTCAACTTCTTGCATTGTATCTCAGGTGCCTTTCACCTTGATTTTTGAGATAGGATCTCTCTCTCTCTCTCTCTCTCTCTCTCTCTCTCTCTCTCTCTCTCTCTCTCTCTCTCTTGGATATCGTGTTTGCCAATCTCCTCAGGCTGGATGGCCATGCAGTCAAATCCACCTGTCTCTGCCTCTGCCCTGTTGGGATTACTAATACTTGCCACATCACTCAGCCTTTCCACATAGTTGCTGGGCATTAACTCAGGTCCTCAGCTTATGCAGCAAACACTCTACTTGAATAAGCTGCTTTCCAGCCCTGAAAAGCAGAGTTTTTTCTCGAAAGTTAACTGTGTCTTTTCTTTTTAAAGATTTATTTATTTATTTATTTTATATATGTGAGTACACTGTCTCTGTCTTCAGACACACCAGAAGAGTTCGTTGGATCCCATAATAGATGGTTGTGAGCCACCATGTACTTGCTGGGAGTTGAACTCAGGAACTCTAGAAAGGAGCCAGCACTCTTAACCATTGAGCCATCTCTCCAGCCCCCATTGTAGCTTTTCTTACGTCTCTTAGAGAATTTTACTCCAGTCTGGTTTTCTATGTTTACTGCTTTTTAAGAGGGGATTTCTTTTCATTGCTGTTACATTTACTTATTTGGCCCCTTGTGTGTATGTGATGCGGAGGGGCTTTACCATGCCACAGCACAAATATAGGGGTCAGGAGACAATGTGTTAGAGTCAGTTCTCTCCTTCCAGCACAAGGGATCTGGGAGTTAAACTCATGTCATCAGGCTTGGTGTCAGGTGCTTTTTGCACTGAGCCATCCCACAAGTAGTCCTCTGTGTTCATCTCTTAATAAAAATTTCCAGACTGGAGAGATGGCTCAGCGGTTAAGAGCACTGACTGCTCTTCCAAAGGTCCTGAGTTCAATTCCCAGCAACTGCATGGTGGCCCACAGCCATCAGTAATGAGATCTGATGCCCTCTTCTGGGGTGCTGAAGACAGCTACAGTGTACCTACATATAATAAAAAAAAATCCTTAAAAATTTTTTCCCACACAGCAGGCATTTTATTACACCCACATAATTGGGTTTGTATAAAATTCCAACTCACCATGAGCACACATATATTTGAAGCTTCACATCTCTGCTTAGAAAATTACTTTCCTGTCCACCCCTTTTAATAAAGACATGGATGGTCTTCCAGGTCTTCCCGTCAGATAAATAGCACTGAGATCAGGACCCTCTCTGACTTTTTAACCAGAACCCTAACAAATGAGACCATTCAACTAACTGATTATTGTTCCCTCTGTAGCAGATTTCTAGCAGAAGGGAGGGAAGCCCTTCCTGGCTAGATTTGTTGAACACTGATTACATGGACCACTGAAACAGCATCCACAGACCTCTGTCTCGGACAGCAAGACATTTCTACAGTTGTCATGTCCTACCAACCATCTGTAGGGCAAGACTGTCAAACTCAGGCAAGCCCTTTCATGTGTAACCCTACTTCTGGAAGATTTTATCCAGGCATCCTGAATACAATAGTTTCAGAGATAAGAATCTCCCATGAAGAGACAGAAGAAGACCTCTAGAGTAGAAGTACTTAAATAGCAAGGCAGTAAACATCCTCAATTAGCAAGGTGGGACCCCCCCCCCAGACCTGTGAACATGGGGAGGTATTACCTAGTGTATGTTGTCAAGCCCTCTGGCTTTATGAGATGTCTAGTCAGTAAAAGTTCAGGCTGCAGCAGACAAGGAGCTTATATGAGGACAATAGGAAGTTACAGAATCTCTGAGAAGGTCAGAGAGTCATATGTGGATGCTCTCTAGCTGAGTATAATGAAAGCTACAGTGAGTGGTTCTGCCCATTTGTTCTGAAATGGTTTAGAGAGATTAAGAACACTTTAGTAGCTAGAAAGATGACTCAGCGATTAAGTGCATACTGTTCTTGCAGAGGACCCTAGGGTAGTTCCCAGCACCCATGTAGGATGGCTCACAACTGCCAACTGCCACCAACCCCAGATCGAGGGCATGTGCTTTCTTCTGTCTTCTACCGGCACTAACTTATGAGCACAACCCCCCCCCACACACACACACACACTCACATGCAACTAAAAATAAAAACAACAACAAAAAGAAAGTCTTGGGTTCTTCTTCACCTTAGGTTTTTCTTTGTCAAATAAGAACCTTGTAAAGCACTGTTTAGCCCCGTTTGCTTTAGCTGCCTGAGAAATCTGCCTTCAAGGGAGCATTAGCAATATCTACTTCCTTTCAAGTATCACCTCCTTTATAGTAGTGAACTCACAAAGCCAGGAGGAAATTCCAAATGAGTAAATTAAGAACAAAGTATAGCCAAGTCTGGTAGCACCTGCCCTTAATTCCAGTGTTTGGGAGGCAGAAGCAGGCAGATCTCTGTGAGTTCGAGGCCAGCCTGGTCTACAAAGCAAATTCCAGGCCAACTAGGGCCATTATATAAAGAAACACTGTCTTGAAAAACTTAATAAATAAATAAACAAATACATAAATAAGGAAGAAAATGCATACCAAACAATTAACAGCTTCTGAAACAAAAAAGGAATAAATTTGTCAGTGACTACTAAGTACAATCTAGAGGATCCAAAAACTAAGTGTTTGCTGTTTCCCTTAGCAGGGCTCCTGTCCTCTTGAGTCATCATCCCTTAAGTACCTCAAGAAAAAGCAGCAGCCGCAGCCGCAGCCGCAGCCGCAGCCGCAGCCGCAGCCGCAGCCGCAGCCGCAGCCGCAGCCGCAGCCGCAGCCGCAGCCGCAGCCGCAGCCGCAGCAGTGTGTCCAACCGCAGGCAGACAGTCCTCATCTATCTGAGGTTTTATAACCCAAGAAGAAAGTGTATGTCCTTAATGTTCAGGGTCATTGGCTACATCCTGTCTTAACACCCTTCCAGAAAGGAAAGCAAACACAAAAGGTAAATAGCACGCCTCCGTGTAGGGTGTAGGATCTCCCAGACTCTGACACTTCCACTGGCGTTTCAGAAGGCTCTTGAGACCCACGGGACCGGAACTGGCTAATCCTACTCTTACATCCCCAGCCCGACCCCGCCACATCCCTCTTGCTTGTTTTCAGCCACTCTTAGAAGCTAACTAAGCATCCGGACTTTGGTCACCTCTTGGATTGTGCAGAGAGTTCTCGGGAGGTTACGTGATGTTGTGTGGGGAGGGGAAGAAGGTCTCTGAACACAAGGAAGTCCTACGGGAAGGAGCCACATTCCAAGCGAGCGCTGCGGTAACTGCCCACCTACGGAGTGTGGGTGAAGGGAGTGTCTGCCCATGCTGCCTGTGCATGGGAGGTGGCTAAGTGTGGGGCAGATAACAACAAATAACAGCAACAGACACAAAGGGCAGACCTGGTGATGAGGAGGGCGTGCTTGGCAAAAATTTCCACTCAGCGTAGCACATCTCATCTGCGAACAAGAGGACCAGAGATGAATTGCCAAGCCGTTTGCCACAGGGCGTTGGGGATGAAAGTGTTTATTTCCATTCCCTCTTCCTGCCCTCTCTCTCCAGCTCTCCCCACACCCTATCCCACCCTCCTGTCCCTTCCTCATCCACTCTCCTAACCAGTTTCTTCCTTCCACCTGTTTCTGACTATTTTATTTCTCCTTCTGAGTGAGATTCAAGCATTCCCCCTGTGATCCTCCCCCCCTTGTTATTTAGCTTCTTTGGGCCTATGGATTGTAGGGTTTATATTCTGTATTTTATGGCTAATATCTACTTATCAGTGAGTACATTACTATTTATGTCCTTTTGGATCTGGGTCACCTCACTCAGGATGATATTTTCTAGTTCCATCCATTTGCCTACAAATTTCATGATGTCCTTGTTTTTTAACAGCTGAGGAATATTCCATTGTGTAGATGTACCACATTTTCTTTATCCATTCTTCGGTTGAGGGACATCTGGGTTGTTTCCAGCTTCTGGCTATTACGAATAAAACTGCTATGAACATAGTGGAACATGTGTCCTGGACCTAACCCCACTCCCACCTCCCATGGGAGTGATGAACTGTTAGCAGGAACCGTAACACGAACACTTTCTTTTTTTCTCCTCCATTAATTCATCAATTCACTTTTACATCCTAATCGCAGCCACACCTCCCCTCCCAGATATGCAGATGTGCAGCTAGTTCTTCATGCAGGTCCCCTGACAACTGCAGCAGGGGCTGACCCTGACTCTGTCGCCTGCCTGTCTGTTCCCCTACGTCGTCTGGCCTCAGTGAGGAAGGATCTGCCTGGTCCTGCAGTGACTTGATGTACCAGGGTAGTTTGAGGGGGGTGGGGGAGGGGCTGTGAGAGGGGTGCAGGAGGCTGGGAAGAGAAGGACAGCTGTGATCAGGATGTCATGAGAATACATTAATTAATGCAAGAGGAAAAGCAGAAGTGTTCATCTTAAGGTTCCTGTTAACAGTTCATCACTGAGGTGAAGTCAGGGCAGTGACTCTTGAGGGAAGAACCTGGAGGTGAGAACTGAAGAGATGATGGCGCTCTGCACTGCTTGCTAGGTCCCTCCCTCCTTCCTTCCTTCCTTCCTTCCTTCCTTCCTTCCTTCCTTCCTTCCTTCCCTTCTGTCTTTTCTCTCCCCATATTTCTCTGTGTAGCCCTGACTGTCCTGGAACTCACTCTGTAGACCAGAGTGGCCTCGAACTCAGAAATATGCCTGCCTCTGCCTCTCAAGTGCTGGGATTAAAGGTGTACACCACCACTGCCTAGCTCAGACCTCTTTCTTATATAACTCAGGACTACTGGCCCAGGGATGGCACTGCCCCCTAATGGGCTGGGCCTTCTCTCATCAAACATTAATCAAGAAAACGCCCCGTCAACTTGCCTACTGGCCAATGTGATTGGAAGCGTTTTTCTCAATAAAGGTTCACCTCTTCCCGATAACCCTAGCTTGTGTCTAGTTGACAAAGTAGCTGGCACACAGGAAGAAAGGCGAAAAGAGTTAATCACAGGCAAGAAGCCCAGAAGCACAGAGCTGCCCGCGTACATACCAAACATGGGACTACCAGGAACTCACAGACTGACTGCAGGGAGGAGAGGCTAGAAAAATGGCCATGGCCCACTCAAGAAAGTGCGGAGGATCATGGGAATTGTTTCAGCAGAAGGTTCTCTGTTAACATGAACCACAAAGACCAGTCTTCTGTGTGAGAAGCGAATTAGGCAAAGGAAAAGGCAGCGAGACCAGTCAGAAGGCTTCTTGATGGCGCCTGCAGCTTCCTGTGCTCTCCGTGCATGTGCATACCGGGCGCTCTTCCAAGCTCTTTACACATTTTATTTTACTTAAGCTTCACTGTAACGTGATAAATGTTCCTGTACACCTGCATTGACAGGAGAAAACCTGATGCACAGGGAAACTTCGCTGAGTACGGAGCAATGGATTTAACCTGGGAGTCTGGCTCCACAGTCTGCACGTTTTTCTCCTTTTCCAGACCCAGAGATATGTTGTGGGACATAAGAGGGCAGTAGTGACTGCCATGGAGAAAGGGAGCGAAACTAACTGCACTTTCAAGACGCAATTAAGGCAAGAGATAACAGGTTCCGGTTCCCAAGAACCAGGGAAGGGGATTAGAACCCATGACAGAGAGAGCAGCAGCGTCACGTCGATCGAAGCATTCTAACTGTGCAACGTGACAGACGTCCTTATGAAATTTCTAGAAATGCTTTCCTGGACTCTCAGACTCGCCCTCCTTCCTTCCCGTCATGCGCAGCTCAGTGACAGTCTGTTGATGAATCAATATCAGCTCTAAAGAAAGGGTATGCTACAGATGTTCACAGCGGAGCCACGGAGTGCTCTTGTAATGGATGGCTCTCATATTAAGCAAGAGGCTTTGGGCCTTGCCAAAGAAATGAGTGAAAATTTAAAAGAATGTGTGGGAGGGGCTGGATAGCTGCTCAGCAGTTAAGGGCACTCGGAGAGGACCAGAATTTAACTCTTAGAACCCACATCATATCGCTCAGATCCGCCTGTAACTCTAGCTCCAGGAGATCTAATACCCTTTAGCCTGTAAAGATGGTCACACACACACTAAAAAAAAAAAAAAAAAAAAAACAAAAAAAACCCAAGAGCATATGTAAAGAGGCTTTCTGGAAGCCACAAAGAACCTACCTGCTTAATTAAGCAAGGTGGTCTTCCCACATCCCCAGATAAATCCCCAGAGTGAAAGAGATCCGCAGATCAGGCAGGTCTTTGGAGAAAATAGCTGTGGGCTGGATTAGGGCAGCTCTCTAAGGCCTCCCACAGAGCACAAAAGCTGTGGGGAACAGAGAACCCTGAGAACTGCCACTAGCTCCCCCACCCCGCCCCCACCCCCACCCCCACCCCCACCCCCACCCTGGACAGCACGTTGTCAGCAGGATTTATCTTTCCCCCAGCCCCTCCCACCCCCTCCAGCCTTCACTTCTAGTTGTTCCAAATGGAAATGGAGGCACAATTTTTAAAATGTTCCAGAATGTATTTGAGCAAGGCACAAATCACAGATTCCAAAGCACAAACTCAGAAGAGGCTTGGGGCTCCATCAGAGAAGTCAGGGGCAAGCTCCTACATCGCGAGCACAGCTGCTGTATTCTGTCCATCCCAATGCAGTCAGTCCCTGGCGTGTTAAGATTATGTTTCAAACTAGTAGAGCGTAAACTTTCCCCCCTATTATAAGCATTTACAAATAAGGGGGCCTTCTGAAACTACACCTAAGCATGAGAAGGGACCAGGGACATTCATCCAATGACCAAATTAAGGCCCAGGATCAAAAGCTTAAGTTCAGTCACTGTCAATGAGAATAACAGTGTCCTCTGTCCCAGTGTAATTGTCTATGATGATAATGTCCACATGACCCTTTGTTCCAGTGACTTGTGAGAGCTTTCAAAGGCTGTGAATCAGAGTCGCACCGTAGTGTTTGATTTGGTTTCTCTTCCAGCCAGCTGAGGATATAGCCAAGTGGAGAAATTGCTGAAGCAAATTGAAATGCAGACCTGGCCTGAATTTTTCCCTAGCTAACAGTCCGGTTCCACCTTGGAAATAAGCTTGCTGAAGTTGAAAACCTGATCAGAACCTTGCCTTGTTATTTCTAAGCTCAGGGAAGATGCCAGGACCTTTTAGGGAGAGTACTAAGCAGGGACTGGATGTAAACAAGTTCATGGAAGCAGTATCTCCTGTTAGATGGGAACCTGGAATCAGATTTTAAGATCTATAGCATTTCTGACAATCCCTGACTTGTGAGCACACACCTGACCTGCTACCTCCCATGAGCACCCAGTCTCTAGGGCTCACCTGCAAACGTGCAATGTACAGCTGAAGGCCACATGACACGTAAGGCTGAAGGTCACATGACACAGCTTGCAGCGGAGCACGGTACACTCACACTTTCTTCTAAAAGGCATGTTTAACTGTCTCTTCTAATCCAGCAACGCCAGTGGGGAAGATCAGTGTTCCAAACACCAAGAGAAAAGCGGAAAAGCACAGAGCTGTCCGTGGCCAGAGGTTGGCACTGCCTGGTGTCAGTGGACAAATGGTCCCTAATCATCTCTTTGTTATCAGAGGAGGCCTTCCGAAACTACACCTGAGCATGAGAAGGGGCCAGTCCTCATCCACGGCATCTGTGCCCAGCTGTCCAGTCTGTGGACAAGATTGGGATGCTTTGAAAATGAAGTCCCTTACCTTACATGTTTTTTACATTAGCTCTTCATTAAGACAAATCTTAGATCCATTGACCTCAGTTTCCCTAAGAATTATAGAGCAAGCAGATCTCCTACCTTCTGAATTCAGGTACAGTTGGTTATAGGCTTTGGGATGATGGGAGAAGAGTTTGAAAACATTCATCAGGCTGTCAACACAAAACACAGCTCTTGCTCCAAAGAGGAGTCAGAGGCAGGTTGTTTTGAACCAAATCTGAGCGCTTGGCCCAGGAGCTAAGGTTCAGGCTGTCCTTAATGATGAGTCGTGTCACAGAAGCAGTTATGTGAGCCTTTCAGAGTTGGAGAACAAAAGCAAGCCACTAACCAGTACATTTACTGACTAAATCATCAGGCAGGTTACAGCAAAGCAAAGGAATCTCTGCTCTGAACATCAAGTGCTATCTCACGACAGTCCAAGCTGTGGGGTCGGTGGAAGGTCATGGTCCAAGTTAACACATTACGACACTTTTACCTGATGTCGAAAGGATGTTAGGTCAGAAAAAAAAAAGGCAGGTGATAAATGGTTATCAAGAGAAATAATGCTAGAGAGCTGGATCAGCAGGTAAAGATGCTTGCTGTCAAGGCTGAGGATCTAGGTTCAATTCCTGGGACCCACACAGGAGAGAGAGGGCATTGTCTCCTGACATAATTATTGGCAAAGTTCCAATTCCCCACCACAGGACATTTCTAACCAGTCCACTAGACAACCAGAATCTTCCAACAGAGGTGTGGCTGTTTCTAGGCGTGTCAGTTCACACTGATAATGGTTGCAAGCACAGAGGGGTGGGAAATGTGTGTCTGCACTGGGAACACCTAATTCCAATATTTGTAATACCTCACCGAAGAACAGACAACAAAGGCACATGAGATCTTATGAGCTTGATCACTAAGAAGAGAGAGGTGTCTATGGTTTCTTTGGAGATGGTGAGAAAGTACCATTGGGGAGATCTGATTGGTTGGGTGTTAGGGATGTGTCCATATCCCCCTGGAGAACCTGATGTTTTCACAGCTGCACCCAATCAGTAAGAGTCCGGTTTCCCACAACCGTATGGGCAGAAGCCCAACACTCTTGTTGATTAGACTCAGCCTCTGTCTCTGTCTCTGTCTCTGTGTGTGTGTGTGTGTGTGTGTGTGTGTGTGTGCATCAACTGGTATTTGTAATCATTGCTAGAAAAGCCTACAAGAAAATGCAAAGCATGATGAAAATAACTTGTAAAAAATTATTAAGAGATACTATACATGAGCAAATAAATACCTATTGTGAATTTAAATCAGAGTCTGAATGTGGCGTGGCTCTCGGAGAAAGAGCCACAAACAGAAATCTTGTAGCGCAGCCCCACCCCTGAGCACCATTCTAAGCATGGGTGTAAAAGGGGAAAGAAGGGTGAGAACAGGACAAAGACAGAGAGTTCTGGAGAAAGGGTCCCTACATGGCTCCAGAAATAGCGGGCAAGGGGAACAAGAGGAACACAGAAGAGGAACAGACCAGGCACTCCTCCCTCACACCTCATCAGTGCCATCTGCAGACCTCCGCTGGTACTGGTACGCATACTGGTAATATCTTTAGACAACCGTGTTATTCAAGGGAAATCCTTTCGTGGATGGGCGCTTTGCATGTGGACAGGACATTGCTGGGAGACACCCCACTCCTTTTGCATTCTGGGTCCCCTGGGTGAGTCTGTGAACGCCTGGAAGGTTAATTGCCTCAGGGAATAGATGCCTAGAGTAGAAAATAAAAGTCTCTTTAACATTCACAGCTCCTCCACTACTGAAGGGTTCCCAGAAACCACGGATCCTGCATCGGAGACCGCCATGTGCCTGTGACCCGGAAGTAGAAGGCCCCACAACCAGCCGACCTGGGCTTGTACTCCAGGCGAGGCAAGTTCGAGGGGAAAGAGAGGGAAAACAACAGAGACCATTGCCCCCTTGCCAATCTGTAGCAGAGAGCAAGAGGCAGCAACTGGCATATGTCCTGTCAGACAGCGGAAGAGGCACTGAGGAGGTGGGGCTTCTTCCCCATTTTCCCTTTCCAACAGCAGGTGGTAATGAGACTTCCGGGTTCATACCGAAGTGACTTGGCTTACAGGTCATCTCAGTGCACACTTCAGTTTTGGGCTCAAACTGACACGCAGTGTCTCTTATTACTTTTCTGCCTCACTGAACATACTTCCACCTCAGGATGGAGGCTTGATACGGGGAAACAAAAGGAGCGGTCTCCGGGCCGCCCTGGCACTTCCAGACTCTTCCTGTCCTCTGTGGAGTTTGTGGCTGGCAGAAATGCAGCGCCATGGGGAGAGTGAATGCCAGAGGTCCTGTCTGCAGCTCGGCTTACCGCTCCCTCACTCCCCCTCTCCTCTGACGAGTGAATAAAAGCGTTCGGAATCTGGTACCTTAGTAGGCCCCTTGCTTTCACCAGTCCAAACACCAGGAACGTCACCAGATAGCATACAACGACCCATAGAAAGGGGTCCCCCCATCCCGCGTCTTGCTGCAACCCTCTGATGTATCTACCAGTGTATTTTAAATTGCCTTGATGTGTGACTTTCTTTGTTCTGTAAACTATGAAACTTCACGAAACTACTTCTTCACTGGAAGACAGAGTTAGGGGGAACCTAAGTCTGTGTTCCCAGGCCTTGGCCACTCAAAAGGGCTCCGGAATAAATTATTTCTTATTCCTACAAGAGAACAGTGGTTTTGGTTTTTGTGGTTTGGTTTGGTTTGGTTTGGTTTGGTTTGGTTTTGGTTTTTCTATTGACAAGTACCAATGCTAAAACCCAGAAAAAAAAGGGCAAGTCAGGACCGAGGTTACCTGAGAGCCAGCAAAAACAAAAACCTGGGAACCTGTCAGGGAAGAAGGCAGGTGGTGGTAGGTCAGTCTACTTTTGTTAAACCCTCATGAGACTCAGGTTGGCAGGAGTCAAGCCAGCATGCTAGACTCAAGATCAGCCAACAGACCTGTCCTGCCCTCTGTCCTGAAGGCGATATGACAAGAACAGAAACAGTGTCAGAGAGGACGGAAGGGGGACGCTAGCTGAAAATACAAAGAATGCCCTTTCTTCAGTGTCTGGAGACTCAGCAAGCAGTCTATAGACGCAGACAAGTTTCCTTTAAGGTCCATCAGAGTCCTGGAACCTGTCCAGCCTTGGGGACAAAGTTAACCTTTGAGGTTGTGCAATCTGGCAGGAGAGTTGGTGTGCAGCAAGAAGGGGGCGTTTCCTGTTTGACTGGACCCATCGGTTTGTCAATGGATTCTGTGAGGGGGGAAAGAAGGGAGGAGAGAGAAAAAAGAGAAAGAGACTGGGGGGAGGAAAAGAGAGAGAGAAGAGGGAAAGGAAGAAGGGTTAGGAGGACCAGGATGAGGAAAGAAAGAAAAATTTACCAGCATTGGTCAACCTAGATGAGCTGGACCTTTGCCTTCCTCTTCACACAGCACAGGGGAGAAAAGGGTCTGAGTTATCTGTTAGACAGGAAGCTCCTGGGGGCTGGACTTGTGCTTCTTCACCGTGCGAGCTCCCCAACTTAAGCGCCTGGTGCTAGGACATGCCCAATAACCAGTGAGGGTTACTGCTCCATAAACACAAATGTGTCTGTGTTGACCACTGTCCTGTGTGTGTGAGGCAACATACATTTTGCTGTGTTTTGCACAGCCGTGGGACCAATGAGAAGAGTGACGGTGGCAGGGTCATAGAAGAGGGTTGAGTTTGGTTTTACCTGACCAGGAAGTGGTGGGCCTCCTTACATGTGGTAATTATACACTCAGCTCGTAGCTAGATGGCACACTCGGCAAAGCATAGCTGATGTGAAGCGTACTATGGGACAGGAGTGTTTCTGAAGGGCGGTAACAGGCTGTGTGACAGATAACAGGATGATGGTTTAGGAATAGATTTCTTTCACAGAGATCGTATATGCATGCATATACTGTGTGCCCGGACTTCAGATTTTAATGTGGGTGCTAGGGATTTGAACTCAGATCTTCATGCTTGCACAACAAGCATTTTATGTGCCAGGCCAACTCTCCATCCCAGTGAGTATTTTAAATGCTAAACAACTAGTGTCTGCCTAATACTTGGGCTGCAGAGAGAATCAGAGGCAGGAGGGAAAAACCGAAGTCGAAGTATAATTAGATGAGGCTGGTGGGTCATGTTGGGAACAGGGTCCCAGACATGGAGATGCTGGCGGACAGACGAGTGTAAACCCACCGCACAGGGGAACTAGGTGCTTCCTATGATCACCAGGGCATCTGACTCTCATCTACGTCCATCCTCTCCCCTTCGACCCATCAAGACCTCATCATGCTCAAGTCTCTTCCAAATTAATGGGAAATAGATAAGCATTCTACCCTTCCTGAAGCAAGCGTGCCCCACCCACACAACTCGTGTACGAGCTGCAGTATGGACCGTTCTCCACTCATGAGATGGCTCTCAGTAAGGACTCGGGCATCCTCATTGTTGTATTGCGGTGGCTGAGTCTGAGGAGCACACTTCTGTAATTACCCTCTTTCCAGCAGCTAGTCTAAGTGATCACTTCCTCTTCCTTGGCGGGATTCCCTCCTCCTGTGGGTTTCTGTGTAGCCTTTCCTCTTTGTATGGCTCTCCTTCTGTTACCTCCTTCCTCTTAGTCTCCCCCCCCCCACCCCATGCTTTCATCCCCCTTGCCCACCTCATGCTACAACAGTACTGGTCCTACCGGGTTTGGAGGGTAATCTTCTCTCATGTTCCCCTCGTTTTGAGATGTCACTCATTTGCTTGGGTTTTACAGATGAAAATGACACCAAGCCCAGATCCACTTCACAGATCTTTTAGCAAGTCTCCACTCTTGGGTTCATACATCTGTTTGCAAAGACATCTCCCTAGATACGTGGGTATGTCACACAGCATATTCCACATTGACAATTTTCCGAGGAAGGCTTTGATCTAAAGATATAACATGAAACCGTAAAGGGCCAAACTATCAAGTCCTCCTAAAAATGGAAAGGTGCTTTTGAAATCACCTATGATCGACTGGAAAGATGGCGGAGGCTAGAGGCACTTGCAGCCAAGCCTGGTGTACTGGTTGGTTTTGTGTGTCAACTTGACACAGGCTGGAGTTATCATAGGAAAAGGAGCTTCAGTTGGGGAAGTGCCTCCATGAGATCCAGCTGTGGGGCATTTTCTCAATTAGTGATCAAGGGGGAAGGGCCCCTTGTGGGTGGTACCATCTCTGGGCTGGCATTCTTGGGTTCTATAAGAGAGCAGGCTGAGCAAGCCAGTACAGAACATCCCTCCATGGCCTCTGCATCAGCTCCTGCTTCTGACCTGCTTGAGTTCCAGTCCTGACTTCCTTTGGTGATGAACAGCTGTGTGGAAGTGTAAGCTCAATAAACCCTTTCCTCCCCAACTTGCTTCTTGGTCATGATGTTTGTGCAGGAATAGAAACCCTGACTAAGACACCTGGCCACCTGACCTGGGCTCCACCCCAGGTCCCACATGGGTCAAGAAGAAAGCCCACTTCTACATGGTATTTATCCTCTGACTTCCATGTGCATTCACAAATAAATAAATAAATGCAATTAAAGATAAAATAGAAAAAAGAAAGGAAGGAGGAAAGGAAGGAAAGAGCTCTTGCCATGGGGAAATCCCAACACTGAAATAATTATCTGAAGAAAATATTATGGCTTGGTTTTTTAAAGGTAAATACAGCTGAAAAATAGCAAAACAACAAAAATTTTAAAAGATAAAAAATATTGTCTGAGACTTAATAAAAAGTCAAAATGATCTGATGTCTAAGGTTTAGATGCTTAAAGTTTGTATGTCCAAAATTCGATGCTGCAAATTTGATATCATAAAAACAGTTATGTTCAAATGAGATTTAAGCAGGGGGAAAGGATAAGATGCAAATATCTGAAAGACAAGAAAAGGGAAGTTGATATACTACGTCTTCAGTGTAAAATACACGTGAGAAAGACTAGGCCCTGGTGTGAATGTTGGTACAATAAAAGTCCCAGAGAGGAAAGAATTTAAATCTGCCACATAGAAAATGAGACAAAGATTTTGAATGGTGCAGTAGAGGAGTTCTCCCAGAACAAACACAAAGTCCATCAGTGCTTGGCATGCCATATCATGATGGGGTCTTCATGTGTAGTAACAACTGAATCAGTGTCACAAAATACAGAGTTCACAATAATGAGGTCAAAATGCCCTACTTTCCCCAAGGGGTACCTCGGATCCTAATTTCTATATCAGACTCACTTTATATAGCCCTTATTCTTGGCTTTCTTTTTCTGCTGTCACAATGGGAAACCACAGATTGGATAAATTTCAAACAACAGAAATGTGTTTGGCTGCGTTTGGAAGGCTGGTGTGTCAGGTACTTTCTCATTGTTACAAAATTTCTGACAAAAGGTAAGGTAAAGGAAGGGGGTATTCTAGTCCTTTTCTGTTGCTCTGATAAAATACCCTAACCAACCAAACGAAAAAGAGCCTTAGGGGAAAAGGGGATTTTTTTAAGCTTCCAATACCAGGATACATCCATTATCGTGAGAAAGTCAAACTCAGGAACTCGAAGCAGCTCGTCACATCACAGCCCGTGGAGAGCAGAGAGCAGAGAGAAATAAATGTGTGCATGCTTGCTTGTGCTCGGCTCAAACTCTGCACCCTTACTAAGTTCAGGATCCTCTTCCTAGGGGATGGTACCACCCACAGACCAACCCAATGCAGACAACGCCTCACTAAGACTATCTTCCCAGGTGGCTCTAGGCTGTGTTAGCAAAGATAACCATTAAGAAGGGCTTATTGCGGCTCACAGTTCCAGAGTACTGTCTATCGTGGCAGAGGATGCATGGTACCAGGAATGTGAGGTTGGCTGTTCCTATTACATCAGCAGAGAAACAGAGAGCACTGCTTGGTCATGTTCAGCTTATTTTCCCATTTTCATTCATCCCAGCACCTCAATCCAGGATATGGTGATGCCTGGATTTGAGGATGTTCTAGGGGAGGGGTCTTCCCATATAGACGAGCCTAGAGCTTTTTCTCCTAGAATAATTCAAGATCTGGTCAAGCCGACAGCCAATATTAACTGTCACAGCTCAGAAGACTTTCAACTGAATCATAACATGGCGAGAAAGTATGTTCATGCATGTGCACATTCTCATGATGGAGGGAGACAGAGAGGAAGAGAAGGCGGAAGGAATGTCCACAACAGTGGGGCACACGCCTGCTGTGAGCCCAGACGTGAGAGCATAACCCCAATACCCCACTCACCACAGAAAGGCCCAGCTCTTACGACCATTATTACTATGGCAGCAAAACTCCAGCAGGACTTCTTGCGGGGGACAGTTAAGACACGGCAACCAACTCTAGCTTATGAATTGTCCATCTTGCATTTCCTGCATCACACAATGGGCCACTAACCCAAGGCAAAATTCTAGAATTTTCCTTAGAGTTTCTCCTTCCTTTTTCTGACTCATTCCCACTCCCTTTTCTGGCTCTCTAAGTTTCTCAGTGGGTCGTGTCTTCCCCATCCCTACTGCTGCCTAGGTCATCTTTACTTTGTTCTAACTGCAGCCTCCTGACTGTCATACTGGTTCACTGAACTCTTTCAAACCACTCCACACCTTGCAAAGGAAAGAAAGATCTTCCTAAATCACAAATAGGATAGTGCACCTTCACGGATTCCCTGATGTTTACAGCTCAGTCTTAAGTCACACACACACCACCACAGAGACACTGCAGCTCTGCGTGTTTCAACTGTGAGCCTGCCCTGACTCTGACACATCATCCGCATGCTTCTCCCTCGGCTCTCCTTCCCGCCGCTCTCCCTCCAACGCCTGGAACCCTTGTCCTCACAATTCCTGCTCGTTCATCAAACATTACTTTACAGTTGCCTATTTTCTTGTCTGTCCCTCCTTTAAAGTCTTTAGGACATTGTCATGGCCTATTCACCTCCACGTAGCAAGTACAGAAAATAATACTTATAATTACCAACAAGCAATAGGGCTCTATTTACAAGGTGAGTTGAGGAATGGAAGTTATTTAATCTTGACCACAATCCTGCGCGACAGGTATTATTATCCTCATTTAAAGAAGCTCGAAGAAGTTCATTGTTCCACTCCCCAGGGCAGGTAAGAGCATTCATCCTCTATTACTGTAACTGGGATGTGCACATCCTTTCCATCCCATTGCTCTGTACCTTTCAGTGGAAAGCAATTAAAAACAAACAACAATAACAACAAACCCAAAAACCAACCTGAAAACCAGATATGGAGACAGGGCTCCCAAGAAGATGGCATTGAGAACTGCAATCATTAATTTTCTTGTTGCTGTGGCAAAATATCAGAGTGACAAACTTTATGGAAGGGTTCGCTTTGGCTCCCAGTTTGAGGGTGGTGAGGGAGGGCATGGTATCGGGAGTTTGCGGCAACTGCTCGCAGGGCATCAGCAGACAAGCCGCAAAGAGAGGTGAAGGCTGGCATTCGGCCTGCTTTCTCCCTTCCAGCCAGGCCCTGGACCATGCAAAGATGCTACCCACATGCAGAAAGGCTCTCCTGCATGAACTGACCCAATCTAGAACCCCTGTCGCTGACATGCTCCCAAGGTTTTCTCCTAGGTGACTCTACGTCCTGTCAGGTTGACAATGTAAACCAGAAGAGTCGATAGGGAAGAGAAACACTTCTGACAAAATGCCAGGCGGTGCAGTCTGCAGTTGCCGGAGGTGGGGAGTAGTTATGAACAGAAGCACGAGAGCAATCGGGGGAAGGCTGGTAAAAGATAGATGGCCGTGAGGAGCTTAACGGATTAGGAAGAAATGGATGGCCAAGGTTGGAGGAGAATTCTGGCAAGATATAGACAATACAGTTTCTTTATACATCAGCCACTTCATCAAAATAACAAAGAAATTAGTATTCTTGGTGTAGCATAGATGACAACCCTGCTTATGCCAATATTTTGACATCTGAAAACACTGAGATGATTAATGTACAAGAGCATAAATGCCAGGCAGGCCGAGTTCTCAGAAGTCCTGTGCAGGACACTGAGAGTGTCTTTTGTGGATGCTGCCAGAGTCCTCAAGACAGGCCATTATGAACGTATTTCTTCATGTCTTGTGCTTCATCAACACATTCTATTGTGTTCCAAGTACTAATTAAAATTGCGCCCCGATTGCCAAAGTAGAAACAAAAGCACTTACATTATAACAAGTGTCTAAATTAAATGGATCACAGCAGAGAATCTCATTCCAAGCTGACGGACACTCCTCATCCTCCCTGCATAACTGTGGGGAGACACTGAAAATTGGACAGCGTGACCCCCAAAACCTGGAATCTACAATTACTCAGACTCTTCAAAACTTACAAAAGCAGCTGCATGAGCCGTGACCCTGCTCTGCCTCTTCAGTGACTAAGATGCTTTGATTTGGAACTCAGGGAAAGGTGGTGCTGATGTCACAGACACGGGGCTGTTGGCAAAACGTCTCCCGGTCCCTCTCCTAAAATCCCATTCTTAGTTTGTGGTCACCTTCCAGCCATATAAAGACAACATTTAAAATATTTACCCCCCCCAAATGTTACCCTAACTTCTTGTGAAGAAAAAAAGAAGCCAGAGTTAGTTCTCCTAACTAGATATCAGACTTGATATTGAGGGTGAGACTCAGAACATCACAGATCCTTAATAAGAACAAGTTAATACTCAGCTAGTAATGACAAGTTAATGTCATGCCCAGCTCTTGTGGACAAAAGTGCAAGCAAATCCCAAACCCACGAGTCTCAGAGCATCCAGGGCATGGGTACTCTTCAGGCTGTGAAGGCCAGGCGGTGATCGCTGCCTTCTAACCTCCGGTTCCCCATCCCGGTTCTCACCATGCTTCCGCCTACCCAGAGCACTGCTTCACAGCAGCCCTTAGGATTATCTACGCCCAGAAGCTCTGTCAAGATCGACTCAAAGAGTGCTGTGTCTTCCCTCTCCTCCGCCCGTTTGCCTGCTTCTTCTGTAGGTCCTTGGATGCCTTCCTGGACCGTCGTCTGCTTGGCAAGGTCATCTTTGCAAATCCAGTCGGCGACCACTCCCCTTAAGTCGTCCTGGCTCCTCTCGAGGTACAGTTAGTCAGTCTTTCAGCATTATTGTGACACCTCATGCACTGCTCTCATTCTGTCAGCACCCCCTGCCGTGTCTGTATGTCTGTCTGTCTGTCTGTCTGTCTGTGCTTACTACATCCATTTGTAGTATATACTTATGGGCGAGAAGTGCCTCTCCTTGATCTTGCCAGGCTAGGGCTCTGTACAATACCTACTCATAAGAGAATGTCAACATTGTTTACTGGAAAAGAGCACTCCAGTCTGATGCCTGAAAGCAGGCCATTCAAGATAAACAGTACAACTGACAGTGGCCCAATAGAGAACAATAATATTAAAGTGAATGCAAAGTTACCATTTAGTGACAGCCTAAAATAATGCAGGTAGTCGTAAAATCACACAGTTCTGGAAGAGAAGGAAATTTCTTGAGAATCTATTTTGTCCTCTTCTGCATGGTTTAGGACAATAAGGTCAACAAGCACGTGGCACGTCTCATGACCTCCCACCAGGTCTCCTAACCCCATGTTAGGAGCTCACTCTGCCATATTCCACCATTTTTCTGGAGAACACTTCTTGCTAACTGGAAATCCCATCCCCTGTTCTAGTCCCAATCAACTATTTTACCCATTTACACACACACACAACATATACACACACAACACACACATACAGACAGACACACACACATACCCTGGTTTTTGAGAAAACCATCTGTCAACTAAAACACATGCTGGCGTGGGTGAGTCCACCTGTGTTTACTAGCATCCCTGAGGACTAAAGAATGCTGCTTCAGTAAAACTCATGTGGTTAACTATCTGTGATTAGTTACTTTTAAAGCAAAAAACAAAACAAAACAAACAAACAAACAAACAAAACCAAAAGATACAAAGTATCAGGTTTGCAAGGTAGAAACCAATTTTACAACCTATAGGACACCACTGTTACACCAATGGGCTCTTTCCATGACATATGATTGGATATTAGAAATGAATGTAGATCAAAGGAAAACATTAAGTTCTTTTCCATTCTAAAGCCAATGGAGTCACCCTACTTTAGTTCCTTTAACTCCACATGTGACTGACTTTTATGGCCACAGTAAGGTAAACCAGACGCTATGTTTCTATCAAGCTTATAAAAATAAAAACCAATATTCATAAAACATTGTTCTGAAAAGGAGTATCTAGCCAGCTGTCAGCTCATACACAGTAACTCCATAATAAACATCAAAATTAACTATTTAATATTGGTTTGCAGCACTATAAGTGCATTTCTACTCACACATTTAGTGATGCTATATGCTTAGCTAAATATATCGATGAAGGTCTGACTTAGCACTCAGATGATGAGTAATGATCAGGGTCTGGCTTCACCTTCATTTTTTCCGCAATCAGAAATTTATGTCTAAATTATATATGCCACACTTTTAACCCAGCATGCACCTGTCACCAGAGGACATGTACTCAAAGGAACAGGAATTAATGTTTGTGTCACCGTAGGCAGAGCATAGTAATCAATACGAACTGTCCTCAAACTGTTTGGCTAAAGCCATAATACTTTTTTTTTTATTGCTATTTTAAGAACTCAACCACTACACTGTTCTCTTCCCAACTTGTACTATGAAAGCCAAGCAAGTTGTTAGTTATTTGAGAGTGGAACAGAACAAGAAATGTCAGGAGCCGAAGCATTTTACCAATATAAATTCAATCCCGGAAAGGGAGCACTAGAACTGGAAATCCCAATCTCTGTTCTACTCTCAAACAACTATTTTACCCATTTACATACATACATACATACACACACACACACACACACACACACACACACACACACGGGATTGTTTTGAGAAAACCATTTGTCAGCTAAAACACATGCTTATAAAAGGACAACTGAAGATCAGGTGGATCTTTAAAATCAGGAAGGCACAAGCCAAAAGGATTGTTTGGAAAATTTGTAATTTTATTATGTATTTCTAATGATTTGTGATAATCGTTGTTTTCACAAATCAATGGTAGATAAATAGTGCGTTGCCATAAGAATAGTTAATGTTGCCTAGAGTCTTATAAGAACTAGAGAGCATGGTCCCTTTCAGCACCTCAGAGGAGGTGGGGTGGGGAGGGGGTGTAAACAGACGGTGTACAAACTGATGAATGAACAGATGAGACCCAGTTACAGGAGCAGGACCACAGCCCAGAGAACTTTAAAAGGAATACAAATACTTTGTTATGAAACCCAAGATAATTTAATTAAAAACACTAGGAAAAGGTAAACTATTTATACAAGTAGTATACAAAGCTCACTAGTTACCAACTACTGTGTGATGAGCAGGCCAGCCCAGCAATAAACAGCTCACCACCAAGGAACAAAGAAGCACACGAAAGGGAAAAGCTAGCAACAGGGACTAGGAGACAGATAGTAAGATCTCTCTGCCTTCTGAATATTAACATATGCTTGGTAGAAATAAAAAGAATGTTAAGAAATAGCAATAAAGGCTGGAGAGATGGCTCAGTGGTTAAGAGCACTGCTCTTCCAGAGGTCCTGAGTTCAAGTCCCAGAAACTACATACTGGCTCACAATCATCTGTAATAGGATCTGATGCCCTCTTCTGGTGTGTCTGAAGACAGGGACAGTGTACTCATATACATAAAAGAAAGGAAAGAGAGAGAGCACGCAGGTAAGGAAGGAAGGAAGGAAGGAAAGAAGGGAGGGAGGGAGGGAGGGAGGAAGGAAGGAAGGAAGGAAGGAAGGAAGGAAGGAAGGAAGGAAAGATTTTAAAAAAAAGGAATAGCAATAAATTTAAGGAAAGATGAGTTTCTCCCATAAGCATGTTAATTAAGTGATTAAAACAGTTCTAAATGTGACACGGCTATCTTTTTTTCAACTGTGATGAGAAATACCTTTTCACCTCAAAAAGAGAAACCTGGAATGAGGAACTTGGTAGGACATTTCCTAGGTCCCTTTCATCAGTATTTTAGAATTTTCCAGAAATTAAATGCCTATGGAACAAACATATCTGATGGTAAACTTAAAATACTGTTGACTAACAACAGAACGAGAATTTTGTTCACACTTTTGTCACATAAATAGAACCTGCCAGTCGGTGATGGTGATACAGGCCTTAAATCCCAGCACTCAAGGAAGGCAGGGAGATCTCTGAGTTCAAGGCCAACCTGGTCTACCGAAAAAGTTCTAAGACAGCCAGGGCCATACGTGGAAACCCTGTTTTAAGTAAGTAAGTATGTAAGTAAGAAAACAAACAAACAATGCCTACCTTTCAGAACTCAGTTATCTTTGTCTGAATACCCCTTTTAGCAAAGGATTATTAGAACAGAATGTTTCGTATAATTTTCAGAGTTTGTACTACTGTGGTCTCAGTCAAATATCCTCATGCTAAACAAACACTTAGGAATACAATTTTGCTGGTCACTGTTAAGTTGTACTGGGTACATTACAATCAAAGGTATAGTCAGTGTGGTTATTTCTTCTAAAAACAAGCAAAGTTAATTTCTATGGAGCAAACCCAGAGAGGATAAAGCATTGAGACTGAGTTGTGGGGGAGAAAAGACTGCCAAAGGTGGAAGACATCAGTGAAGTCTGGGGTGCCGTGAAGCCCCACCATTCACTGCGAGGCTTACTGGAGACCCAATAGTATATTTATATTTCTAAACTTACAGCAAAGCTGTTTAATTTTTTTAAATCCTCAACTCTTATGCTGGACATATCTGTAATACCAGCACTTGGGAGGTTGAGGTTGGAGGATCATTAATTTTAAGGCCAATTTCTGGCCTATGTGAAACTTTACCTCCAAAACAAAAACTCAAAAGCAGGAGAGATGGCTCAGGAGTTAAGAGGTCTTGCAGAATATCTGGGTTCAGTTCCTAGCACCCACATAATAGCTTACAACCATCTGTTAATTCTAGTTTTAGGAGATCCAATGGGTTCCAGGCACATACAACACATACATGCACACAGGCAAAATACCCATACTCACATACATACACACAGGCAAAATACCCATACACACATAAATCTTAAAAAAAAAAAAAAAAAAAAAAAAGGTACAACACCACCAAAAAAATACAACTTCTTTTCCTCTGAAGATAAAATAGCAAATGAATTAAATTCAGGGCTACAGCACTAAATATTGACTTTCATGGTGCCAGAAATAGAAGTCATGTATTGTCAAAGCCGATTTCTTATGGAATCACACAGGCATCACTATCCATGTGAATTTTGTCTTTGCAGCTACATGACTGAAATACACTCAAGTAATCATTTCCAGTACGACTTCAGCCACCCTCGAATGTCACCTGGCAGGAGCGTCCTTTGGAACACTCACTAGAAGAATCGTAGAAGCTTGCTCCTGGTGTTCCTTAGGAAGGGCTGAGAATCTGAGGCTAGAGAAACAAGCCACAGCCTAGAGCCCAGAGGTCTGGCCTGTACCCACCAGTTAGTTCTCCCAGATCAAGGAGTAAGGAAGGAGTGCAGAGAAAATGAAGAAGGCACAGAGATATGGAAATCGCTGATGTGTTATCAATATAGTTACTGTACTTTAATTTCTTTTAAGTTTTAGAGCAGGTTCAAAGTGACTCTAGTTAAAGATTTCACACTTTCCTATAAATCCTGATAATATCAAAAGGCCAATCTGGCTTTTTAAAACTAAATTGCACAAGGATCTAAAATGGGAGATACACAGACTTTGGCATAGTTGTGATGTTTTAAGAGGTCACTGCAGTCTGACCCAAGCGTGATTTCACAGTAGGGGAAATGGAGCAGAGTCTCACCTCTGCTCATTTGGTCAAACACTGAGTTAGAGTCAGAGTCCAGATGCTTTCATTAGAGATGTTTATTTTGTTTTTTGTCTTTTTACTCAAGAAAAGTGTGAGGAACTCATTTCGAACAATTTAGGGGGATAGATAGGCTGAATGTGCTATCAAGAGATTAATCTACTTTATAATAGAAAACTAAAAACATCATAAAGTATTCCAACTTATCACAAAAGGGAAATAGTACCTTTTTGCCCTATATATCAATGCCAAGGCCACACAACTAAATATTCTGTACTATGCAAGTTATTTGTATCTTAAGGTTATTTGTAACCTAATTTCAAGGTTTCTGAATGCTTATTATTTTGGGGTTTGATAGT
This sequence comes from Apodemus agrarius, assembly GCA_964023405.1. Lineage (NCBI taxonomy): Eukaryota > Metazoa > Chordata > Mammalia > Rodentia > Muridae > Apodemus > Apodemus agrarius. The sequence continues at coordinate 63,787,108 of OZ030016.1, forward strand.
ACAGAACCAGGAAAATCTCTGAGGAACATATAAATAGCAATGAAATATAATCTTTATAAATGAAAGACATAGACTTAAGTTTCCAGCAATATCATTTTAAAACAAGTTTTTAAATAGCAAGCAACCCTGACAGGCGCCCTCTCCCCTCTTTAGTTAAGATTAGGAACACCCTTTGGAACATAGATAATAAAATTTAGTTTGGAAGGAACCTTACAGGTATAACTCTCTGTCTTTTGATTTTCATGATTCTGATTTGTCAAGGGCATTGTTTATAAGATTCAGTTTTGACCAAATAAAACCAAACTGACTTTAAAAAAATATTCTCTGCATTGTTTGGTTTTCCACAATATAAAGTTTACATTGGATAGGTAGTGGTATTTATTGGGCTTTGCAAGTTCATCTTTAACCCTTCCTATCCCTTCATCCCGCCCTGCTGTCAAACGGCCTTGCTGCAGCACGGTACTGAAAAGTTTGGAGTTTGCAATCCGGTATCTGGCTATCCCTAAGGCTCTCCCGGATGTTCTAGGACCTGTTCCATCGGTTCTCGGTTTAAGTATAGGGCAGGTTAGAGCGTGAAAAGGTATTTGTTCTGCTTTCTGCTCATTTAAACAGTTGCAACAGTACAGGTTAATTCCTAAGTGGGCAAGAAGGCAATCTAGGGGCCACCGTGTGCATTAACAGGAGCGCACAGCAATAACTTAGGAAGCCCAGGTGAAGGTCTCCCAAGCCTGAGCCGGATTCATCTGCACCCAGCGAGCATCCGGTCGTCTCAGCGCCGCTATCCGTGGCTACCAGTGAGGGGGTAAGGGTCACAGTCCCACGGCAAGCGGCGACCAGGTGACAGAACCAGGCCACCTTGGCTGCCACCCGCAGTCGCATAACCCTATTCCCGAAAGGCAGCCCATGTCCCCGACACGTTAGGCGCATCGAGCACACTGCCCGTCGGGCCGAGTCCCCCACCTGTTGGCACGCTCCCCCGAGCTAGACTTTGGACACTGTCCACGGACAGGGAATGTGACAGACGATCATAAATATGCAGGAGAGATGCAGCCAAGACAGCAGAGCCACCGGGTCGGCGCCGGCGGGAGCCACGGAGCTGGAGCCCGGCTCCAGCCGCCGCGCAGCCAAGGCCAGGCGGGTCGCGCCGGCGCACTCCGGCCACCGCACGGGCACAAGGGGCTCAGGCCGCGCGGACAGCCACGCCGAGCCCCGCCACCGCCCGCCGTCTCCCACCGCGCGACCCGGCGGCATGGAGCCCGGCACGGCGCCCCGGTCCGCGGAGCCCGCCGCGCGCCACGGCGACGGCAGGAAGAAGATGGCGGCGGCCGTGGCGGCGGCCACCGCGGCCTCCCACGCGCCGCTGACGCCAATGGCGCGCGCCGGCCGGCGGGCTACGGATGGCGGCTGCCCGGGCTCGGGCGAGGGGCGGGGCGAGGCGGCGAGGGGGCCGGCGGGAGGCGGAGGCCGGGCGGGCGGCTGGAGGGAGGTGGCGGGGACAGTGTGTGGCTCTCGGAACATGGCGGGCGTCTGCGACGCGGCCGCCCCGGGAGAAGGCGGCGGTGGCGGCGCGGCCGGCCCGGAGCGGACCGGCCGCGGCGAGGCAGAACAGCCCGGTGGTGGCGGCCATGGGCCCGCGCCCCAGCACACCGAGACGCTGGGCTTCTACGAGAGCGACCGGCGGCGGGAGAAGCGCCGCGGCCGCGCAGGTGAGGCGGGCGAGCGGGCCGGCGGGCGGGCGAGCGGGCGGGCGGGCGGCACTAGGCCGCGGCAAGCTACCGAGGGGACAACCGGGCTGGGGTGGCGGGGACGCCAGCGCCTTCCCTCTGCGCGCGGAGCGGCCGCGGCTCCCGTGGCTCCCATGTCCCCGCGGCTCCCATGTCCCCGCGGCCAGTGACAGCTACCCCGGCGGCTAGTGCGCGCGGCCCGATGCTCCCGCGGCCATCCCCGAGCCAGGTGCGCCCGGGAGATCGTCGGTGCCCGGTCACCGAGGGTTCGCGACCGGCCTCAACAGTGACAGGCATCTCCCACATCCGAAGGAGGTCAAAAATGGGAAACGCGGGGCTTTCTAGGTGATGTCAATGCCAAGGTGACTTTTTCCCCCTGTGTTTTATGCGAAGTTGTGTCTCGGAAACCTGTTAACTTGCCCGCCGAACCCATTTTTCATAGACTCAGCTGACAGTGTGGTCGTGGCCGTGAAGTTCAATGTTTTTCTCCCCGGCACGGAAATGTGCGGCACCCCATAAAATGTTACATGTGGAGTTTTCCTAAACTGAAACTTAAGCCAGAAGAAACGGTTTTGTCACACAAGAAAAGACGTACCACTTTTAAGCCCTGCTGTCCGTACGCTTTGAATCATACTGTTAAAATATTATAAGCCCTGTGTGTTGAAGGATTTTTTTTTAAAGAATTTTTAATAGCTTTGGTATTTGTACTGAAGCATTGTATTAAGCCCGGAAGCAAAAGGAAAAGTTTTGGCCTGGCCGTTTCATCGGTTATAATAGTGACTGCATTTTAATTCTTACATCGTCGGGCCAAGATCTTGGACAGCAACTCGATGACATTGCTTCCAACCTATTCCGAGCTAATGCAGTGGAATAAGGTCCTGCAGCTTATATAAATACACGTTCAAGTTATAAGGTTGACTCCATTCACTGAGTACTGAAATTATAGGAGTCCTAAAAGTCTCCTATAAAAAGGGTAAGACTGGTGGATAGATCCTGGTAGACTTGCTAATTCTGAGAATTGGATATAGAGTTTTGCATCAGTCTACATATCTTTGAAAACTCCTGCACCTGCTGTGTGCCTTGTTTGGTTTTTTTTTTTGTTTTGTTTTGTTTTTGTTTTTGTTTTTGTTTTTTTGCCACTTAACGTTTTCCCTTTATTCTCTATTTGGTTTAGTTGTCAGTTAAACACTTGCTTGCCAGAATGTTTGCTTTCTAAATTGGCAAGACCTAAGTAAGACAAAAAGTCTCCAATCTCTCAGCCGCTTGTTCACTTAGGCTTGACGAGGGCAAGCAGACAGATGTGACCAGGTTTCACTACGGCTTCTTTGAAACTGTTTTAAGCTTCAAGAAAGCCGTTACTGCCGAAGCCTTTATGTTGTTTGCATGAAGACAGACAGTGAAGCTGTGAAGAACCTTTGGTGAACACAGACCTTGAAACTCTGAAGTGAAGTGGATTTATTCTTCCCTGGCACTAACGCAGACCTTGAACTTTTGAAGTGAGCGTTCTTGGGCTGAGCTGGACATTTGGACTTATATAAAATTTAACATCACATCACCCACTCCCTCGTCACCGAGGTGGCCCACAGAGCACCATACACCTAACAGGTGTAAAGCTGTTGGGGCGACCCTTCTTGTTCCCGTCAGTCTTGCACAAGGGAAAAGATCGTGGTCGTCACTCCTGCTTTGGTAGATGGCATTAGGGATCTAGGCAAGCATCCCAGGAACATTGCAGTTAGACGTACCAGCCAGTGGTTTTCCGGTGTGATCCACCCTCTTCTGACGCCTGGTGTCTGTCCTAAGAGCCAGGCTCTCACTGTTGCTGATGCGTGTCCACCGGGGGCTGGGTCTGCATTGGCCATGACATCCCTACGGGCTTAGAAATCCAGGCGTTCTTTTTGTTCTCCTCCAAGTGCTTCTTTCCTCTGCTCTGTTTTCTTTCTTTGCCTCCTTACCAAGAACTAGGAAACTGGTTGGCCAGAGGACACCACCTAGTGTCAGACTGGCAACATAAACTGGCTGGCCAGAGGGCACCACCTAGTGTCAGACTGGCAACCACATCTCACTGAGTCGGTTAGTACAGGGGCTCACACAGAGTATTAATTGTCCATTCCCCGGAGAGGCTCCTGTGGACCTGCCCTGTCCTCCCTCTGCAAGCCAGGGCAGTCTCTGCCATTCCTTTTGAAAGTCATAATCTTAGTGTCTTGATGGCCTGAACTATCACTTAGTTCCAATCCCTTTTATCATTTCCCCCAAGGCATTCAGGGCTCCTTTACAAGACATTTATTGGTCAGTTGTAGCAGTCTAGTATTCTTTTTTACGTGAACATACAGTTAAGGTACTCATCCATACTTTGAGTAAAATAAAGTGGTTTGGTGTTTAAGGTTCATCCTAATTTATCTGTTGAGGAAAAAATATGTATATTAGAGTATATACAGCTATAAATTTGACATGCATTCATCTATCCGTTATGTTTTCTTTCTGTTTCTTTGCAGACTGCTATCATTCGATTCTCAGCAGCATTTTTTTTAATGCATGAATTATCTGACAAATGCTAGTACTTACCCGTCCCCACAGTTAGAGATGGATGCCCGTCCACATCCCCATGTGTGGTGGCTGAGCCGGACTCTGGGAGTCGTGCTCAGCGAGACTGCACTCTCACCTTGCTCTTAACCTGACTGCACTTCACATTGCATCTTTCGACACAGACCAGATTAAGTAATGCCTAGCATCCGCTTCCTGTGTTTTCCCCCCTTGACTCGCCTACAGAGCTATAGGTGAGAGAGACAGCCACGTTTGGCGTTGGGAATCAATGCCAGGCAATTGGATGCTGGACTAAGAATTAGGCAGTCTGTCTTCTTCACTTGGTTCTCTTGTTGAACTGAGCAAACTGCTTGCTTAATCCACTTGGCCCCGCGTGATGGAGCCACTGCTAAATAGTCTCTAACTTAGCTGTCCCACTCTCCACGGAGACTAACAGAGGTTTGGTGTGAGATAAACACGACACCTACCCATGGCCTGAAACAGTTCCCTGTAAGGCAAGTGCAGGAGGTGAACAGATAGGCGTTGCTCGTGGAGTGAGAGGCCTGATTTCGATAGTGTTGTTTGTGATGGAACAATGCTGTGCCTATTGTTCTCTTTTAATGGTGACTGGACTCCTGGAACTCAACTCTTGTCTGATTTGTTTCTCTCCTTGCCTTTACACATCTCTCTGTTTCTCCAGGAGAAGAAAGAAAAACTGAAACCCAGAAAAGCCAGCTGGTTTCCTGTTAGCAGTTCCCACAGAGTGTATCAGTGGGATTCAGAGTCCTATTCCTTGCATTCTGCTGTCTGTGGACTTGGAATTTTAAGCAGGCTGGAGGATTATTGACACCTCACACTTTGAGCCCTTTGCTTTGTTAGATGTCACTTTCATTTTTGTATCTTGTGTCTCTAAGCATATGACTGCTCTGCTCTGCTCTCTAAAGGGTGGGAGGCAGAGGTGAGAAGATCCTGAGTTCAAGGCCAGCCTGGGCTACATGGAGAGCCCAGTCTCCAAAACAACCAAGCAAATAACAAACAAAACAACAAACAAAACAAAAAGCCGCAAGAACACAAATATAGTATGCAAAATGGTTCTTTTTCTTATATTTAACTTAGGAAGGCAAAACTCCTATTGTATTGTCTCCTAGAAAAGTTAATTTCTGGTTTCCCTGTATAAAAGTCTGCCTGCGTATAAGGAAGGCTCATTTACTGTTTTAGATACCTCGTTAAACTTTGTAAACATTTCTTTCACTTAAGGCCAGGGACAAGCTTGTTTCATGGCTTCTTAAAAGTCAACCAGTATTCCTTTCCAATTTGCTTTTTAATGTGCAGTGCTATTTTAAGAAAGATATATTTAGACCTATTGCTGAATATGTAAATATATGTATGATTACTCACTACTTTTAATAAATACTTTTTGATTCTAGCTTCTAATTTCTAAAGTAAGCTGTCTCAGATGAGTAAGACTAATAGTTCTTATTTCAGGAGTAAAGGAAAAGAATTTATACTCTTATTTCTCAATTAAAGGTAAAGGATTACAGAACGGTTCTGTGATAGGTGAATATTGATTAAAATATACTGATGGAATTGATTTGGACTTAAGACTGATATCATTTTACTTTTATTAGTGTTCACAATCTTCTAATAGAAACACTTACAATTAAATAGTAAAATAGCTCTATTTTCAAAAGACTATACCTGAAGACATAGGACAAGTAATGTCAGATAAGTCTATAGATTGCTAGAGAAAGTTTAGCAAAGCCACTATGCACTAGGGCGCTGAGCACCTCAATAGGAAGTCCGGACGTCTCCAGGGAGTAATGGGGAGAGGAGGCACACCATGCAGACAGCAGGCCCGCTTGACAGGTCAGGTCCACGGCAGGGGAAGCCCCTTCAGCTGGCATGATTGAAAAGCACTTTCTGGCCAGGTCTTCTTCTCTGTAAAATAACAGTGGGTGACTGGGTGTGATTACCGTGCGAGAAGAGCACGCTGCAGTCTGCGGGTCGGCTTTGGCCTTTGCGCTCACATTTGTCCTTTTAAAGGAGTTTCAACCAAGTCTGTTGGTTTTCTCAGTCTCTTCATTTATATTATGTGAATATCTTTCAGTCTCCTTTTTAGTTATAATTATTATGAGAATTATATAAAGTAATGAACACAAGACCTTTGTAAACTGCCTCAGAGTGGAAGGATCCCATCTGTTAAACCTGGTCTTATCTCTAGGAATTGTTGCTATGGAAGCAAGTTAGGACCTTCAACACAGTGTATAGTTTATACCGTGAAGCTCAGACTTTTAGTCATTATTTTACTGTACCTTTAAAAACCATTCTTTCATCTACTAGCATGGTGTTTGTTGGTTGTGTATGGAGACAACGTTACACTAGAACTTACTCAGAGATGGACATTGGAAAAATAAGGTACATGGTACTTGGTTCATGGTCTTATAACAGGATCTGCTGTTAGGTTAGAGTGGCTGCATAGAACCCAGGTTCTGTGGAAGTGCAGAGAATGGGGACTGATGGCTTATTAGACTTTTCAGAAAATGTGCAGGTATCTGTTTTTAAAAGTACTGAGTTCTAGGCACGGTGTCTCATGTCTGTAATTCTGGTGCTGTGGAAACAGGCAGGAGGATCGCTGCAAACCTGAGGCCAGCCAGATCTATATAGGCCAACCAGCCAGGACTCCGCTTGGCCAGAACTCTGAATGTGGTCGACTGCTTGTTTTTGGTGCAACCTGGGAGATGATGTCCTCTGCCTCTCTGTGACTTGGAGACAGCCATAGCTATAGAATGCTTTGTAGTTTGAGTATTCGTGCTTAAAGAATACACTTTCATTGTTTAATGTTTTACCATTATAGAACCTAACGTGGTGGGGCCGGCTGAGCAGTAAAGAATCTAACTTGGTGTTTAACACTAAGATTCTTGCCTTTAACACCCGTAGTTAAGTGTATTTGTGATGCTTTACACCATAGAGCCTGGATGGTAAAAACAGCATTTATAGATTTAGGTGACAGCCACACCAGAAATGGTTAACTTTACCATTAACATACGGAAAGGAACTGGAGTCCATGACACCACATCATGCCCTGTGGTTTTCATCTGCTCTCACACAAACACTGTCAAGTGCCTCAAGAACCTGTGTGGAAGGAAGGCAAGACGGAAGCAGGTGTTACACAACTGGCAGAAGGCTCGGTTTTCCCTTTTGAGGACTTGAGAGATCTGTGACTCGACCATCATAGGCCTGAAAGCTGAGAGAGCTGGTGGTGCTAAAGCCCCTTCTCCAGTTGCCCCCACGTTGTTTTTGTGGCCCTTGAACCAAAACACTGATAACAGCAAAAACTGGCCTCAGCAGTCACCAAGGCAGACACCACTGTTAAAGAGAATTTGCCCAATAAACAAGGTGCATCTAGGCCTTTTTGTTTTAGTTTGCTTTTCAACATCTAAAACTATAATGACCTGGCTGTGTGTCTCTAACAGAAGATAGACTCTTGGTCTGTCTAAGCTTCTGTCTTTTGTTGGGGACAGGAAGCCTCCCATCCTTGCCCTGGCTGCCCTCAGGGGTTAGGCCCAGGCCCCTGTGCTGATGTCTATAATCACAATCACTGAGGACTGTGGGCTGAGGCCCCACAGCCGCCATTCCCTGCTAACTCCCCAGTCTCAGGAGAGCGCCAGCTCGAGCACACAGCAGCTCTTCTCTTCAGCCGTGTATTCTCTCTCCGCTGCTGAGCTATCTTGGAACAGTGTAGCCTTGGATTTATTAAGTAGTTCCACCAATGCTGAACACTTGGATTAATCCTACTTTTTATGTTCATATAGGTCATCTTTAAGTAAAGTCAGCGTTAAATAAGATTGGATGGAAACTGCCAGAAGTTGGCACTGGCCTGAGGATAAGCACAGCTTCCTCTAGGGATAGTGCTGGTTCTCCTCTGCAGCACAGCTGGCGGGCCTTCCTTGCTCTCTTCAGGCCGTGGTGTAGTCTAGAAAGCCCAAAGTTTTACTCTCTGTGTATGAGATTATGTCATTGCCTTTAAAACTGAGCATCTGTTAATATAAGCAGTAACATTTGTAGCTTGTGCCTACTTCATCCAGGATGTAACTATAATCTGAGAAAGGAAGGCAGGATTCCCATGGTGCACTGTGACCCTGTGTGCCTTGTGCCAAGCAACAATGGAGAAATGGTGGCATTTCTCCCCAGGAAGGCTTACCTTCCCCCATATGACTCCCAGATTGCTCAGTATCTATCACCAGTGCTGCAAATGCATTATCAGTCTCAGAGAGAGAGAGGGGGGGGAGGGAGGGAGGGAGGGAGGGAGGGAAAGAGAGAGAGAGAGAGAGAGAGAGAGAGAGAGAGAGAGAGAGAGAGAATACTTACATAGAACATTCTACCTAAGCAAAAATAAGCATGTAATGTGATGTGAGACTCCTGGAGCTGGGATCCATCCCAGTGCTGACAAAAGTAAGCTCTCTCGGGTATGCTGTCCAGACCCTTCCTCGCCGCTTTTTGGGGTTCATTTTGACTCTCCCCACTTGATAGTGCTTTGGGGCATTTGTTAGAGAAAGCACAGAGTAAGCTCAGAAATGAGTTTGGAAACTTTTGTGATCCTGGAAGGAAGTTGAGCCTCAGGCAGAGCCTCATGCAGGGTAGGTGAGGTGAGGGTTGGCAGAGACGGCTGAGGTGACGGGCTCCGAGGCCTGGCAGTCCAGAGGCGGGGCGTCCTCGCCGCTGTATTACCTCAAGTCCTGCGGAGTGGAAGGCAGAGCAGCCACTTTGGCCTTGCTTTCCACTACTGACATAAATGGTCGGTGGGGATGAATTTACATCAGAGGAGCAGAGGCGGTGTGGACAAGGGGACCAGCCTTACGAAAGAAAGGTTCTGTGTTGTGCAGCTAGTGACTTCATGGCATTGGGAACCTTTCACTTAGCAGGAATAAACTTTTATAAGAAGTGCCGTTGCTGGCTGGCTTCCTCGGGATATCGGGGCTCACCCAAGCAGAAGGCAGCCATGGGCTGAAAGCAGTGCTTTCCAGGGCCCTGGGCTGCCTCCACAGGCAGTGGAACGCGATTCCGTGCCATCTCTGCAGTCAGGCCTGTAGCACCGTGAGACTGAGGTGCTCTTCGGCTCCATCGGTTCCCAGCAGCCATCCCTGCCTGCCGTGCCCCGGAGGGGCTTTCAGCACGCAGCAACAGCAGTTCCCAGCACCGCCCTCCAGCCGTCCCTTTCTCGTGGGCACAGACCTGTAGACTGTATATTCCCCATTTGGTTTCCATGTGTTTTACCTATGGCCCCAGCCTGTGAGTTCTTGATAAATACTTCTTTTTCTTTTGTGTCATTTCTTTTTTCTGTAGAATTGTCATTATTGAGGTTCCTCAGTGCTGAACTGACAAGAGGGTATTTCCTTGAACATAACGAGGCCAAGTATACAGAGCGAAGAGAAAGGGTGTACACTTGTATGCGAATACCAAGAGAATTGGAAAAGGTACTCTTTTTTTTTTCATTTCTGAACATCATTTGAAAGTATTAATTATGAAAAAATATTGTGAACAGCTTCTGTAGACTTTGTAAAATATTGGAAATAATGTGGTAAGTGATTGGCTGTGTTTGGGGACATAGGATTGCTTTGTAGAGAGTGTCTCATAACACTGGTTTAGTACTAGGGGAACGTTACTGAATCTCTTCATGCATTCACTTCCATACACATTCGTGTTTTATCCACACAGCTTTATGTCAGGATTTGCTCTCCGTCTTCGAGCTCGCCCACTCCCTTCAGTTGAGTGTTTCTAGAATAGCACTTTTTCTCTTTCTTTTATTTTTTTTTCCACTTAGGCATTTAATTTCAACCTTTTCTGAGGTTTTAGTTTCTTAGAATAGCCACATATTTGAAGACATATGTGACAGGCCATCAAGGAAGAAGATGACTTGTTTATCCTTGTCACAGAAAGCCCCTTATTAAAGGTAAACATAGACAAAACAACCCCAGGCCCTCAGTATTTTGTTGCAGGGTCAGGCAGAGGACAGGAAAGCCCTTTTCCCTCCAACGCTGCTGGAGTTAGGAGTCCTGGGAGAGGCTAGATCTTACTCTAAGAAGCCGCGTGCGCTGACTCATGGATCTTTATGGAAGCTGCTTCCTCAGAACTGTGCTTTCTACTAGAGTGGCTGTGGACAGCCTCTCTCCTAGGCCTGCTCTCAGTGCATTGTGAAGAAGAGGTGTGGCCCGGCCCGCAGGTGGTGGGAAGCTGCCTCCAGCCTCTTGGCTGAAAAGAGGTGACTTTGTCAGTTCTTGGTAGTGCCACCTGCTGGAGTGTGAGGGAGTTTACACTGGGGCGAGACAGAACACTGCTGAGGAGGAGACAGGGTCCTGGGCCTGCCTGTGAGCCTCATTAAGGAGGATGAAGGCTCCCATGGAGGAGCCTGAGGGGCAGTGGAGGACCGAGGCTCTGCAGTGTTCCTTCCTCAGCACAGAGGAGCTGCACTTTCTCTTGAGAGATTCAGCTAACATTGGCTCTGGAGCTGCTCAGGTGAGACATGCAGGTCAGTTACAGCTGAGCTCTGTAGAAAGGTCTTAAAATCTTAACAGCCTTAACTTCAGCACCTTTTGAGGAGTTGTCCTGCCTCACTTTCAGGACACAGCAGGAGATGCTTGGGAGAGACCTGGTTCCAAGGCTCCCCTGGGTCTCTTCTTTATCTCCTGCTTTGCTTTAATTAAACATGACTTTGCCAACCCTGCAAGAAATGACTGTCTGTTAGCCTTTCTCAGATTGCTAACCACACATAGAAAGAGACCCTAGGGAAAGTTCGTTTCCTCTTTCCTTTACCCAGGTTCTCTTGAGGTAAACCTTGTCTTGCTCATGAAGGATTTACTCTACAGGAACACTAGGTAACACAGCCTACAGTTGATTCATAGTTTACGGCTTTCAGAGTTCATCTTTAGTGGGATGCAACTGGACACGGGTTTGTTGGCAGAAATATTAGAAAAGTTGAACTGGCTCATTCCCGCACTTGTGCCTCTGCCCCAGCAGTCCGGCTGGCCATGCACTGGCGGGCAATGGCTGATCTGTTTTTATCTCATGGAGATTCTGACTCCAAACTCCACAGTCTCTCCACCCAGCTCACTAGGTTCCCACTGGCAAGTCGCTACCACGCCAGTCCCATGCTTCAAATCCCCCACGGCCTTTGTGGAACACCTCAGGCAAACCCACGCTAAGCTGTCATACCAGCGTGCACAATACAAACTTAGTTCAGAAACAATGGTAACTCAGTCTCTGGGCACAACAACTAAAACCTAATCTTGTAAGCCTTATTAAAATCTGATCCCTCAGTGGCAGATCCTAGCAGATCTGCCAGGACAAGAGAAAGCTCTAGCATCTGCCTCTTACCCCTCTGCTGTCCCAGTTCCAAAGAGGACTAACTCTCTTCTGCTTCCTCTCTTCTTCAATCCTACCGGAAGTCCTGCCTACCCACCCAGTAATTAACTCCTTTATTCTTTAGGGGATTGGTTCACAAGAACAGCATAGGCCCATCCATAACACTAGTTGAGGGCAGGGACCCATGTCTTCTGGCCTGTGTGGTAGTTCCTATTGCTGACTTCCAAACTGAGACTGAGTTTACTCCCCACCATATTTTGGTGGATACAGGTACTAGGGGATGATTTACTATGTGTCAAATATGTAATTATCTCTTGTCCAAGGCTAATTTTGTTGACTTTGTGGATCTAAAATTATAATAATTTTGCAAAAATTAAAATTTTATAAGACATAACATTGAAAAAGATCTGTCCATCATAATATTTTCTAAAATCCCCTGGTCAGTTTATATGCTAATTTAAGGAAGGAGATAAAGATCACATACTTATTGACTGATCTGTTCTGTCTTAAGTACTTATGGTATATCCTAGGCATTTGTAGCATGGAAGTACATAGACTCAGATTTTAGCATGGTGGAAAATATTGAGTTATAATAGAAGACACTGAGTGGTAAGTGCAGTTAAGCAGAATAAGGAAAATGCTGCTAAGAATTCCCAGCAGGGCCGGGTGCTGTGGGCACGCCTTTCATCCCAGCACTTGGGAGGCAGAGGCTGGCGGATTTCTTTTTTGTTGTTTGTTTGTTTGTTTTTGTTTGTTTTGTTTTGTTTTTCGAGACAGGGTTTCTCTGTGTAGCTCCAGCTGTCCTGGAACTCACTCGATAGACTATGCTGGCCTCGAACTCAGAAATCCCACCTGCCTCTGCCTCCCAAGTGCTGGGATTAAAGGCATGTGCCACCACTGCCTGGCCATGCAACAGATGGTGCACCCAACGTGGGCTCAAACCCATGACCCTGGGATTAAGAGTCCCATGCCCAACCGACTAAGCTAGCTGGGCTGCCGAGTATTTCTGAGTTTGGGGTCAGCCTGGTCTACAGAGTGAGTTCCAGGACAGCCAGAGTTACACAGAGAAACCCTGTCTTGAAAAAAAGAAAAGAAAAATAAAAGAGAGGGACAGCAGAAGAGGTTGCTTAGCAGGCGAGCTGGGGAAATAGCCAAGGGCAGGAGAAGGGAGATTGTGAGCAGACATCACAGGGCATGTGTACGTGCACCAGGGGTGTGGGTGAGCGCCCTGGGAAGATTCAGAGATGGGGATTTGGATGGGGATTTGGGTGTGAACGAGGAGCCACGAGAACCGAAAGATGGGCTGGGTCTAGATTTGTCTCATGGTCAAGCTGAAGACTTTAGGACTTAGGTCCTGGGGTGACACTCCACAGGCTGTGTTCCTTAGGAATGCTCTAGCTGTGTGGAGAGAAAGTGAGGCTAGGAGAGGCTGGCTTGGACAGTTTCCTCCCCTTTCGAGCAAATGTAATCAAGGGAGGTCTGAGTTAGTCCAGCAGGCTAGTGACCCGCCATGGCTCCAAGACCTTGTTTCACCCAGTCTTGGTCACTTAGCTTTCGGTTCTCCTGCCTAATGATTTTAAATAGAAAGTTGACAAATTGAATCTTCATTATAATCAGGAAAGAAAAAAAAAAAAAAAAAGAGTGGTCTGGTAGTGCCCCCTTTTGACTAGCCCCCATACAGAATTAAAGCTTTCCCAGAACTCTCAAAACCCTCACTTGCGTCTTACTGGCTAAACAAATGCATGGTCAAGCCCAGCTGTAGCACAGGAGACTAAGATAGTAAATGCTGAGCTCTAGCAGCAGAGCAAAGGATTAGGAACGGTTACTGTGTTAGCCTCGGAGCGCTGCTTCTGAAAACCAGGACAGCAGCAGGCAGTGTGAAGGAGAATGAACCAGGAACGCCCCGACCTTCCTTATGTTACATGCCTCTCTCTAAGCATCCTCAGTCGATTTATTTGCCTCTTATATCCTTTATTCCTAGTGTTAGATGGATATAGCTTACAATAAATATTATTTTATATTTATATATAAATGTAAATGATTAAGTATAAAAATATTTATATTATTGTATAAAAATCACTTCCTTATGAACCTGGCCTTTCACCAAAAGTTAAGCTACAATGAAAGTGTATCTTTACCTTTATGCGTGCTTTGGGCAGCCATTTATTTCATATTTATCATACTTTGAACATTATACCTTTAAAATACATTTTATGCAAACTAAGTTGTACTGTTTAGTCTTAAATGTAGCTACTGTTTTTAAAGAATCTTATCAATTACTTATTTATTCATTATTACTTATTTTGTCAGACTAAGGATTAAACATGGGGGTATAATATAAGGCAAATTTCTGCAACTGAATCCCCAAGTCCTGTCCTTGTCACCTGAAAACGAATCTTACCAAATTGCCTACTTATTGTGTGGCCTAGGCTAACCTCAAAATTGAGATTTTTTTTTCTGCCGCTAGCAAATCTCACAAATTTTTATGAGATTATTAGGTTGAAGGTTATAAGGAATGATACGTATTTGTGTTGGTCATATTTTTGACACAGACATGAGCAACTAAGGAAAGACAAAACTTATATGTATGTACTGTTTCAAAAGCTTCCGTGCACAGGCCTTGACTCTTGCTTCTGAGTTGCTGAAGAACCTAGTGATGGGAGTGGCTGTCAGAGGCGTGACCCACCTCCTCCCTAGACTTCGCCTCCCAGAAGTCTAGGTCTCCTAAATTACCAGCATCAACTGGGAACCAAATACTCAACACATGAGCCTTTTTAATTCATCCACAAGATATGTGGAGTTATGTTATTACTAAGCATGAGCTGTTAACCAAAAGGGTGAGGGAATCACTGAATTCTAGAATCGTGTGGTCCCGCATCAGCTGCCTGCTCATCTGAGTCTCCTTAGGACTCTGCTTTCTTCATCTAAGATGAGAAGGTTGACAGTCATCTCAAGAGGCCTAATACAGTATGAACCTGTCTTAGTTACTTTTCTACTGCTGGAAAGAAACACTGTAACCATGAACAAGACAACTTATAAAAGGAAGCATTTAATTGGGGGCTTGCTCACAGATCCAGGGTTAGCATGTGGCCCTCGTGGAGGATGGTAGCAAGCAGTCAGGCAGGCCCTGGAGCAGTAGCTCAGACTTTATATCTTACCTGCAAGTGAGGCAGACACAGGGATAGAGACTGGGCCTGGCGTGGACTTTTGAAACTTCAAATGTCACCCCCAGTGACCTCCTCCAAAACCATATCTAAACCTCCCAAAACAGTTTCACCAACCAGGGAACCAAGCATTCAAATACATGTCTATAGAGGCTATTCTCATTCTAACTACCACAGATTATTTTATGAGATTGCTTTTGAGAAACAGAGAAAATGGGTGGTAACAGAAAAATTCCAAGAAAGAGAGGATTTCAGTATCTAATAGGAGAACTTAATTCTTGCCCTTTTTTTGGAGGGTAAGCAGGGTCAGTGTTTAACAATGATTCAAAAGTTCACTTTATAGTAGTGAACTTAATTTGCCATCATATAAAGCTGGTTTTGTTTTATTACAAGGCACGGAAAGACAACATAGTAGTAGCCATCGGGTCACTTTTTCAGTGAAACAGTTGTCAATTTTATTGTGAAACTGACACACTGCTTACTAAGACCCCTGTTTGTGTCAGACCCCTGTTTGTGACTTCTCCATCATCCTCTTGGTTTCTAATTCCATGAGGAAACATCCTTCTAAATCCATCTTGGGATGCAGACTTTCTTTGTCTAGGACCTAACCTTACCCACATTCCCCATTTACAGAGCTACTGGGAAAAAGGCAGGTCAGCATAATCTGACTGAACCTCAGCACTTGGAGAGCCTTCCTCCCCTTCTCTCCAGCCATATCCCCGCCTGAGGCAGTGGTGGCAACAGCAGCAGCCCCTCCAGAAACAGGCTTGGTGCGCTGGGACAGCAGGCAGTGAGTTCCCAGCTACCCTGCACTGTGACATTGCTGTTACCTGCTGGGCACATAAGACCATCCAGCAAATTAAAAGATAACTGTTTGTAAGCTTATAACTCGAGAGCTGTTTGTTGGAAACTCTGTCTGTCTTGTTGGGTTTGGTCATGCCATTTTGATCCCTTACTTAAGCCATTTTGACTCTTAACTGCCCTGAATACTTAACTGGCATCTTCCTGAGAATCAGATCTAAACCTCAAAAGATGTCATCTTGCATTGGCTGCCTTTACCTGCAGGACCTGTGAAGGCCTCAAGTATCAGGGTAACTGTCACCTTATTGCAGAGCTTTAAGGACACTATTACTGCATCTGGCCAGCCTCTCAGCAGGCTCCTCTACTGCTGCAAGATATTTGATCATAGTGTGAGCCCTAAGATTGTGTTATTTACTGAAAATACCTGTTTCTAGTTGTGGTGTGGCTCAGCCCTTAGCACACACGTTTAATCCCTCTGGCTGGAATACAGACATGCTCTAAGTGCACACCTTTAATCCAAAACAAGTTAGAAAGTAAAGTTATTTTGTAGAAGGAAGCACCCATGTTTGAAAGTGATGTCTAATTGAAGGGCAGACAAAAAAGACAAAAAAATCAGAGAAAGATTTGATGGATACTGTCATAAGAAAAGAGAAGAAAGAGAAGCAGCTTGAGGTGAAGAGAGAAAAAGAGAGGAGGAAACATTTTTACTGGGACAGTTGTACAGAGACAGGTTGCAAAGAGAGAACAAGCTAGACACAGAGACCAAGAGAGAAGCCAGAGACCAAGAGAGAAGCCAGATTAAATCAGACAGCTTAGAGAGGACTTGGGGCCAGAATTGCTGAGTTGAACTGACCAGGGAGAGATGAGAAAGAACTAGAAAGAGTGAGCTTATTCAGCAGTAAGTCTCAGAGCCGGAAAATATTCTAGGCCTACACAAGATTGTACAGAAGCTAGAAGCTTCCAGGACTAGGCCTAGGTTAGTGGACTGAGTCAGTAAACCTCTGAGATGATAATTACTTCAAATGAATAAAAGATACTTTTACTCTCTGCCCTCTCTGTCCCATTAAGAGTGACAAGTCGTAGCCCCACCTTGTGTATTGTGAAGAGTCCTAACCAAGTTAGCATAAATGGGTTGCCAAGGATTACCACCAAATAAGAAAGGCCAGAAAACAGTAGGGTTATTCATTGCATATAATTGTTCTACAAACTAAATTCTTCAATGTATTTGCCTTCCAAGAAATATGTCTACTGTTAAGTGTGGATGTATGTAGATATAGATTATGTGCCAGATGTAGATTATGATCATCATGATGTATTGATGGAGATTCTTCTGCTCTCTGTGGTTACAGATGTGTACATAAACTCACCCATCACAGAAGAACCCGACTCAGCAATTCCTTTGTTGACCATCTCCTAGAGTATAGACTTCTTAGGGACGTGAATTTTTGAGTTCATGTACATAGAAAATATTTACTCTACAGAATGTGCAGCCATTACTTTCAAAGCCAGATTCCTGCGTGTGGGCTTGTTGAAAACTGCGGGGTAAGAAGTTGAGCTCCTTAGCTGTTACCCGAAGATGGCCTTATCACTCTTATAGAACTGTATTTACAGCTTACACCCTACAGTGCAGCAAGCACAGTTTCCTGTGTAGAATTCTGGTCCTCTTTTCTTTGCCCTGCAAGGTCTAGTCTGAGTGTTGTCTCTTCTGCGATGACAACATGGTCTTGTCTGAGACCAGACAGCTTTTCTGACTCTTGGGCATATGCCTCAATGCGCTCCACAAACTCCCAACACTAGCACTGCACAAACCTGAGCTTTTCCTGAGCTTTCCAAAATAAATAGTTACTTTAGAATTTAATTGGTAGAAAGATTATACATAATGAATGATCCCTGGGTTGTCCGGCCCCTTTTACTATTCTGTTGAACATTGTTCTATCCCAGGCCTCCATTATACCAACTTGCTTCAGACTGCCTTAGCTAACTCTCTGCCCTGGCACTCACTGCACAGTTTTCTTCCCGTCCCCAAAATTCTTAACACCCTGTGGAGCCTCTGTCCCAGGGATTGCTTAACCTAAATATAAGACCAGACCTTTATAGACAGTGGTGTTCATTCCATCCGTTCAGGCTGGAGAGGGGCTCTTCTGGGCTCTTTACTCCAGTCTGCAGTGCCCCGCCCCAGTAGATGATGCCTGCTGGCCCCCGCAGAGGAGATGGCGCTCAGAATTTCAAATGAGCGTTGAAGAACTACATTCCACAGCCATTTTTGCTTCTTTTTAGCCATGGAATTTTATATATTTTGAAATTTTAAATGACATTAAGGAAAAGGCTCTGGAGATTTTCTTTCAACTTAAAAACAAAATTCTCATGGATAGAAACTGGTAGTTTTGTTTTGAGACAAGTATTTTTTCCAACAGCTAAGAGCAATTTAGTAGGTTCTGTGTAAATGCTTAAGAGAGACTTAGACCTTTGCACACGTGTTGGATGTATATTGCCCTACCGTGCTGCAGACGCATTACCACGATACAGTGTCCTCAAAAGAGAATAGCAGCTGCTAAAAGCCTACAATGAATCTTCTCTTAGTATAGAAGACTAGATATTCAGAGTAAGTTTGAGTATCGAACTGGTGCAGTTCTCAGCAGCCTGGCTAGTTCTTTACCATGTCTCTACTGCTCGAGAATGCATCCTTAGTGTCCCTGCACACTTAGGTGCTGTAGTCTGCCTGCAAAGGTGACAGTAAGAAGGAACTGCACCTGTAGAGGCCTCAAACAGGAGTTCCCAGAGTCAGACTAGCAGGTACCTCTGGCTTTTGACTGTTTTCACCTTAGGAATTGCAGGGGCCACCTCATTAATTAAGCCCGTGATTATTTTTGAAGTTATCACTTTTATGCACATTTGATGAATCTGTTTTCTGAGAATATACTTTAAGAAACTATTTTAGAATAGAGTCTGCTGTTTGTTATGTGTAACTCCCTTTATAGGAAGACCTTCCCACCGTGCTCCAGCACTGCTCTAGCCGAGGCCCACTGTCTCCATGCTGCACTTCTGCTCAGGAGGGAGCCAGACCCTAGCTTGCTCATCTTCATAGGCTCGGAGTTTTACACGGGGAGCAGCATGGATTAGTGCCTGAAGGACTCGTGGAGAACAGTTTGAGTTGGTGCTAAGCTTTGGAAGTGGCAGGTTTTAAAAGGGGAAATAAAAATCATCATACTGTTTATACCTCTGGAGACCAGAAGGGGGTAGCAGGTCCCCTGGAACTGGAGTTATAAATGGTTGTGACCATCTTTGTGGGTGCTGGGAATTGGACTCAGAGTAGCCTGTTAACTGCTGAGCGACCTCTCCACGCCTAACTCTGACCTTCTTAGTGGAGTGCACACTGTCCTCCCCTTAGTGGAGTGCACACTTTCCTCCCCTTAGTGCAGTGCACACTTTCCTCCCCTTAGTGCAGTGAACACTGTCCTCCCCTTAATGCAGTGAACACTGTCCTCCCCTTAGTGCAGTGCACACTGTCCTGACCCTTAGTGCGGTGCACACTGTCCTGACCCTTAGTGCAGTGCACACTGTCCTCCCCTTAGTGCGGTGCACACTGTCCTCCCCTTAGTGCAGTGCACACTGTCCTCCCCTTAGTGCAGTGCACACTGTCCTCCCCTTAGTGCGGTGCACACTGTCCTCCCCTTAGTGCAGTGCACGCTGCCCTCCCCTTAGTGCAGTGCACACTGTCCTCCCCTTAGTGCGGTGCACACTGTCCTCCCCTTAGTGCGGTGCACACTGTCCTCCCCTTAGTGCGGTGCACACTGTCCTCCCCTTAGTGCAGTGCACACTGTCCTCCCCTTAGTGCAGTGCACACTGTCCTCCCCTTAGTGCAGTGCACACTGTCCTCCCCTTAGTGCGGTGCACGCTGTCCTCCCCTTGGTGTGGTGCACGCTGTCCTCCCCTTAGTGCGGTGCACGCTGCCCTCCCCTTAGTGCAGTGCACACTGTCCTGACCCTTAGTGCAGTGCACACTGTCCTCCCCTTAGTGCGGTGCACACTGTCCTCCCCTTAGTGCAGTGCACACTGTCCTCCCCTTAGTGCAGTGCACACTGTCCTCCCCTTAGTGCAGTGCACACTGTCCTCCCCTTAGTGCAGTGCACACTGTCCTCCCCTTAGTGCGGTGCACACTGTCCTCCCCTTAGTGCAGTGCACACTGTCCTCCCCTTAGTGCAGTGCACACTGTCCTCCCCTTAGTGCGGTGCACACTGTCCTCCCCTTAGTGCAGTGCACACTGTCCTCCCCTTAGTGCAGTGCACACTGTCCTCCCCTTAGTGCAGTGCACACTGTCCTCCCCTTAGTGCAGTGCACACTGTCCTCCCCTTAGTGCGGTGCACACTGTCCTCCCCTCAGTGCGGTGCACACTGTCCTCCCCTCAGTGCGGTGCACACTGTCCTCCCCTTAGTGCAGTGCACACTGTCCTCCCCTTAGTGCAGTGCACACTGTCCTCCCCTCAGTGCAGTGCACGCTGTCCTCCCCTCAGTGCAGTGCACGCTGTCCTCCCCTCAGTGCAGTGCACACTGTCCTCCCCTCAGTGCAGTGCACACTGTCCTCCCCTTAGTGCGGTGCACACTGTCCTCCCCTCAGTGCGGTGCACACTGTCCTCCCCTCAGTGCGGTGCACACTGTCCTCCCCTCAGTGCGGTGCACACTGTCCTCCCCTTAGTGCGGTGCATGCTGTCCTCCCCTTAGTGCAGTGCACACTGTCCTCCCCTTAGTGCGGTGCACACTGTCCTGACCCTTTGGTTGTTTGCTTGCTCTTTGTTTTCTGACGGGGGTATTTTGATTTAGTGGGCTTCTTTTCTTTTCTTTTTTGTTATCTGTAACCCAAGCTGTGTTGGAAGTCACCAGGCTTGTTTTATACCTCCTTCCTTACTCTCCTGAGTATGGTGTGTAGGTGTGCCCCTCTGTGCCTGGCCATGAACATTTATTTTATTCAGCTGTCAAAATGTCTGCCTAGACAAAGCTCTAGAGTGTTTGATTAAGAAAGGATGACCCTAAGAGTGGCCTGGTCAGGGAAGGTACTCACCTAAGGCCTGTGTCACCTTTGTCTTTCTTCCTGGGAAAACACCATGCAAAGAGGAGCAACCCAGAGCGCCTGTGTGTGGTTTCTTTTTGATAGGTTGTCCTTATATTCTGCTCTTCAGGGTTATTTTTCTACTGTGCTTTTATCCTACATGTGGGTGCACGCAGATGGCTTATATGTCGGAAAGGCCTTCCATGTGGAGATGAGAGATAGGTAAAGTAAGAGTCCCCATTCTCTAAGACAGGCGAGGTGACGTGAGCCAGCAGCAGTGGGGCTGAAGAGGGAAAATGGGAAGTAGGTGTCACGGCCAGGGTTTGACGAACATCCTGTGAGCATCCGCCAGTCAGACAGACTGGCTTAGGGGCGTGTTCAGAGTCACGCTGCTTTGGTGTCACAGCTGGGCATGTGTTCTGACCTTTGAAGTGGATGTTGAAGGAGGATAGGAGACTGTGTCTCAGGAAAAGCTGCATGTCACTGGTGTCGTTACTTTATAGTCACACCTGTGTGCTGGAGAGGAAATTAGAGTTTATAGTTACTAATGGACAGCTAGATAATTTATACTTTGTCTAAATAAAATGAAATAGAAATTACTTGCCTTCTTAAGATCCACAATAAGATTTGAACATACACATTATTCTTATTGATGTATTCTCAGAGCTTTTAATTTGTAACATATTTTAAAGCTAGAGCCAGTCTAAATATTTGATCCATTCAATTCTTGCATTTCTTTAAAGACAGTAAGCAGATTGCAAGATAAATTAGTCAAAAGAAAAGCTACCCTAACTCATGAAGCAAGCAGACATAGTGGAGGCGGTCGCTTGAACTGTGCTGAAGATGGAGAACAGGACCTTCTGTCTGACCAGACGGACTTGCTGGGTCCTCTGCTCACGCTCACCGTGGGCCAGATTCATCGTTCACACCCACAGCTTCCTAATGTGTCAAGCAGAGGTGATCGTTTCCTCGAAGAGCTGCTAGGCGCATTAAGTGCTTAACATACACCCCCTGCCTGGAGCACTGCAGACACTGGCAAGAGACGGCATCCTGAGTCGCCGTGTGCACCATGTCCACCATGATGGTGGACAGCTTGCGTTCTGCACAGGGCCAGGCTCACACTCCGTACATGTCTAGTTTCTTTGTAAGGCATTCAGAAGAATGCTGGTGAGGAGACTATAATGTGAAACGGGGAGGACTGGCCTGCTTCCCCTGTTCTATTGCTCTTCCTTTGCATTTTGTACTCACACTCCTGAGTATCCTCACTCAGGAGAAATGGCTTTGAACTGCAGCCACATGCTCTCCTCTCTCTTTGTGGGGGATCTATTGCCCGCTCTAGTGGTCATTACAGGGCCTGCACAGTGTAAGAAAGACTGCCCCTCTACTAGGTTCATGTGACACACTTGAAATGTGAAGGGAAGGCCATTAAATGTGTATACGTCTGTGCACCGTGGGGTTACTAACACAAATCTGCCGAGCGGATTCTTCCCATCCTTGCTGCCCACCGCTGGTCTCACAGCACCTCAACCTTCCTGTCCCCTATGCCGGGCCACCTCTCCTGCTCAGCCCATCTTCTGTGTGTGGCACATGCTCACCTCAGAAGTTATTTAAGTGCTTATTCTAAACCTCTGCAGGGTGTGGCCAGTGGACCTTCCATGTTTCTGCACACTCAGGTCTGCCAGTGCGGCTCTTAGCCGTACATGGACATGACTGCTTCCCTCTCAGACAGTTATAAACTTCCCGACAGAGTACCCCTGTCAGCAAGGAGTATCCCACTTCCTGATATTGTACCTGCTGGGCTGAGCATCTTACATGTCCACAGTCACATTTTCAGGACTGTTGGCTAAAGGAATACAGTGTTCATCCCAGCATGAGCCCATGAAGAGATAGCCACACTCCTCTTCCTAGTATTTTGTATTCTCATGTAGACATACTCAAGATTCTTCTTGGAATTTGCAGGCAGGAAAGGGTTCTCAAGGGCGGGAGAGTCATACATAAGGACTACTACTCAGACTTTAGTGCTTCTTTGCATAACTTGAAAACATGGATGAACACTAGCACTATGCACCACCAGCATCAGGGTGGCCGTCATGGCGGAAAGACTTAAAGCTGTAGACTTCCACAACCTAGGTTCACAGTGTGCCTCATTGTTGTTCATGAGTCTAGAATCTTGAAGAGTCTTTATATTCACATTAAGAAATCTGACATTTATAATTTATTTCTTACATTCGTGTTAGAAAATAATAAAATATGGACTTTCATTTCATTATGTGTAGATTTGTCAGCTGACATCCCATAACAAAGCGTCCCACATTGGGCAGTTTAGGCAGCAGGGATGCAGACGGGGGAGCCTGGCATCGAGGGATCAACTTTGTCCCGAGCCTTCCTCCCTGGCTGTGGACAGCCGCCTTCTCCAGAGAGCCGCATCTGCTCATCCCTCTGTGTATCTGTGTTTTAATCCTCTCTCACAAGAAGACCAGCGTGGGCTAGAGAGCTAGCTCAACCGTGGGAGGCTGTGGCTCACAGCCAACATCTCCAGGGTAGCAGGCGTGCTGGATCAGGACCTATTTATCCCAGTGACCTTATCACTCAGATCTCTGTTTTAAAGATCCATGTCCTAGAATTTAGAGCTTTCTCATGAGTTCTGTGAGAAACTATTTTGCTTATAATGGTGTGAATTTAGGTAATACATGCAGGTGGGACCATTGGTTGCCTAAGGCTATGTAGAGTATTACAGGGACAGCATATCCATCAGACCATGTTTGTATGTTAGGCTTACAAGAAGTTGCCACTAAGTAGCAAAGTTTGGTAAACTACGAAAAGATCTATCTCATTCTCCTCTTAGGAGCTATACTGCTAAACTTACTGGAGAAAATGAAACATATAAATTAATAAGAAACAGGGGAGAGGTTACAGAAAATAGTAATTAGTTCTGAAATTAATCAGAATAAGGTCTTCCAAGTATAGCAGCTGCCTATTTTTGTAAAATTATGTTAAACTTAATCAAACTGTTCTCAAACTAAAACTGTATATTCCAGTCCTCTGGTGAACAGGAAATGGAAGGCTGGGGCAGAGGTATGAAGCTTGTCTGACAGATTTTCTTAGCCGCTCTGTTTTAGGAAGTTCCGGGAAGTCTCATCAGTTGAGTCTGGACAACTATCTTTTGAGGAGCTGACTTCTATGGATGGTAAACAGAAAACTCTGGAAGAGTCGTAGAAGATTGATGTCCTGTTTCTTAAACTTAAGGAGTCAGGAAACAGTTTCTCATGACGTTGAAGTTTATCTACAACTACTTAAAGAATCTCTCTCTCTCTTTTCCTTCTCTCCCAATGTAGCTCATGTTTTTTGGAATATTTTTGTGCCTCGACGCCTTTCTGTACGTGTTCACCCTGCTTCCTCTCAGAGTCTGTCTGGCGCTCTTCAGGCTCCTCACTCTGCCTTGCTATGGCTTAAGGTAGGTTTACATCTTTGACTATTTTTTAGTGTCTAAACAGTTTTATTACTTTTATAACTTGTAGAGTTGTTAGAATAAAGATGATGCATATAGTTTCATTCATACTTTGGTTTTTAATGCATACACTGCTTATCTGTTCAATTTATCTTATATAATATGTGTTTTATATATGCATTTTTTCCAGAGAGGTTTTGAACCAAAACTCTGCTTTAGCCAGTAAACTGACATTGGAGGCCATGTGTAAACTGACACTGGAGGCCGTGTATAAACTGACATGTGTGGAGGCTTTGTGTAAACTGACACTGTGGAGGCCCTGTGTGAACTGACACTGTGGAGGCCGTGTGTGAACTGACACTGTGAAGGCTGTGTGTGAACTGACACTGTGGAGGCCGTGTGTGAACTGACACTGTGGAGGCCGAGTGTGAACTGACACTGTGGAGGCTATGTGTGAACTGACACTGTGGAGGCCGTGTGTAAACTGACACTGGAGGCCGTGTATAAACTGACATGTGTGGAGGTTTTGTGTAAACTGACACTGTGGAGGCCCTGTGTGAACTGACACTGTGGAGGCCGTGTGTGAACTGACACTGTGGAGGCCGAGTGTGAACTGACACTGTGAAGGCCGTGTGTGAACTGACACTGTGGAGGCCGTGTGTGAACTGACACTGTGTGGAGGCCGTGTGTGAACTGACACTGTGGAGAGGCTCTGTGTAAACTGACACTGTGGAGGCCGTGTGTAAACTGACACGTGTGGAGGCCATGTGTGAACTGACACTGTGAAGGCCGTGTGTAAACTGACACGTGTGGAGGCCGTGTGTGAACTGATACTGTGGAGGCCGTGTGTGAACTGACACTGTGGAGGCCGAGTGTGAACTGACACTGTGGAGGCCGAGTGTGAACTGACACTGTGGAGGCCGTGTGTGAACTGACACTGTGTGGAGGCCGTGTGTGAACTGACACTGTGGAGGCCGTGTGTGAACTGACACTGTAGAGGCCTTGTGTAAACTGACACTGTGTGGAGGCTGTGTGTGAACTGACACTGTGGAGGCCTTGTGTGAACTGACACTGTGGGGAGGTCATGTGTGAACTGATACTGTGGAGGCCGTGTGTAAACTGACACTGTGTGGAGGCCGTGTGTGAACTGACACTGTGTGGAGGCCGTGTGTGAACTGACACTGTGGAGGCCGAGTGTGAACTGACACTGTGTGGAGGCCGTGTGTGAACTGACACTGTGTGGAGGCCGTGTGTGAACTGACACTGTGGAGGCCATGTGTGAACTGACACTGTGTGGAGGCCGTGTGTGAACTGACACTGTGTGGAGGCCGTGTGTGAACTGACACTGTGGAGGCCTTGTGTGAACTGACACTGTGTGGAGGCCGTGTGTGAACTGACACTGTGTGGAGGCCATGTGTGAACTGACACTGTGTGGAGGCCGAGTGTGAACTGACACTGTGTGGAGGCCGTGTGTGAACTGACACTGTGGAGGCCGTGTGTGAACTGACACTGTGGAGGCCGTGTGTGAACTGACACTGTGTGGAGGCCGTGTGTGAACTGACACTGTGTGGAGGCCGTGTGTGAACTGACACTGTGGAGGCCTTGTGTGAACTGACACTGTGTGGAGGCCGTGTGTGAACTGACACTGTGTGGAGGCCGAGTGTGAACTGACACTGTGTGGAGGCCGAGTGTGAACTGACACTGTGTGGAGGCCATGTGTGAACTGACACTGTGTGGAGGCCGAGTGTGAACTGACACTGTGTGGAGGCCATGTGTGAACTGACACTGTGGAGGCCGTGTGTGAACTGACACTGTGTGGAGGCCGTGTGTGAACTGACACTGTGGAGGCCATGTGTGAACTGACACTGTGGAGGCCGTGTGTGAACTGACACTGTGGAGGCCGTGTGGCAGAGTAGAAGAGGAACAGTACTAGAAGTAGAATCTGACAGACCATGTTCTTAACCTACTTGTCCGAGGGCTGTGAGCCCCCACCCCCACCCCGGCTTGCTTCATCTATGAGAAGTCCAGGTTCTAATCTCCTCAGGAGCCCTTACTGCAGGCTTCCTCCTCCAGGTCACTTGTGTTAGTGACCTGTGAAGCCATAGCCACAGACTTCTGGTCGGCAGCAGAAGATAACTCTGTAATGGCATCATTCTGATAGAGAATATCAGTCAGCGCAAACCGACTTGGAGAGCTAGTGTATTGTAGTGAGTGTCTGCCTCCCCTAAGCCTGTTTCCTATCTGCAAAAGAAGATATTTAGAGCTCAGGACCTGTCCCCCAAAACCTAGACACATAAAAAGCATGTCACTCGCTGCAGTGCATGACCACGGCACTCCTTAATGCTGGCGGAGTGCCTGCCTCCCACACCCCACAGTGCCCGCAGAGAGCCTGCCTGCCTCCCGCACCGAGCAGCGAATACCAGTTTCTTGCACTTTTGTTCTACCAAAACAGAAAGATGGAATGTAGCATGTAATGTGCGCGTGTCCTTCCCGTGAGCAGGAGGTTGGATTTTGGGTTTTCCCTCTTGGCAGTGGGCCAGCACACCTCTGCTCTGTGTGGTCGCCCTTTAGAAGTCACTGCCTCGCTTTAGCATAGCGGTTTGAGTTACAGTTCTAAAATGTGTGGCTTTTGTAAGTACTTTAAAAACATTTCCTTTCAGTTTGAAAATTTAAAATGCTGAAATGGGCAATAATTTGTAAAACTCCATTTAAATATGGTGAACATTCCGTAGAACAGGACACTTAGAACCATAGTTTCATCAATGAAGTTGAGCTGAAAAATTACCGTTACATATTCAAAACTGTGAGTTGTGTTTGAAAGACTAAAGTCACAAAGATGTTTCTTTTAAGGTAGAAAATGAGCCATCTATATTCAATAATACAGCCCTTTCAAATGAGCCTTAATCCATTTTGATAAGAAATGCTTCTAATGTAAATAGAAATAATAATATATTAGGTTGTGAACGGAATAAAAGTTACGATTAGCAAGATTGCAGAGAATAAACAGTTGTAAGAATTCAGCCTAAAATCCATGCTGTAAAAGTTATTATTTGGACTGTATCTTTCTCATCTTCCAGAATTATGGCATGTTTAATTAATCGTAAGTTAACCAGGTGGGAAGATCTTAGGCATTTTAGCACCAACTTTAGGATATGCCAAGTATTTGCTTTTCCTTTGAGGAGGGTTTTTAAAAGGCTTGTTCTCATTGGTCAGGATTTCCGAAGGCCTTGGTGGTGCTTTACTGTTAAATGGGTTTTATGCTGAGGGCTCAGCGAGCTGACGTTAGTTACCTTTTCAGAAGATGGGGAATCTGTGGAAATCTCCGTGTGTGGCTGCATAAAGAGGGTGAATACAGGGAAGTTAGATTATTCCCGTGCAACAGCCTGACATAAAGTAACTAGGATGCAGGGATTCTCACACACCCTTTGTGAGCTAGGTTCTTTTCCAGTTATCCCAAGGTCAGCAGTGTTAAACAGGTTTGTATTTACCCATGGCACGTTCTCCTCAGCCGTCAGCACCCTGGGGTTTATAACCTGCAAACTCTTTCTTCTGGACTAGAGCTTTCTGTGTGGTTAGTACACAGGAGACACACACTTCCTGATAAGGGCTTGTCAGTGTTCTCAGAGGCTCTTGAGATGGAAGTCATCTTATTTGACGATACATCTTGCTCTTCAGACATCTACTACTGCTTTATGCTCAGAGTCATTCCTGCTTCTCTGTCAGTTGGTGAAGCAGGACACGTAAGCAGCGTACAGCATACCCTTTCCATTCTGAGTATTAAGTGTTGCAGAAAATAGGAATTCTTAAGCCATCTACTGCAGTTTGCTTCACATAAATCATTGCTGCTTCCTAGAGCTAACATTTCTATAATAGTTTACATTTTTAGTGCAAAAAAGATGTTACTTTAAAATTTTACTTTGAAACATTTCAATCTAAATTGACTTCCGTGGCATTTAAAAAGTGCTTTCTATTTTCATGGTTTTATAGATAAAAGGACTCTAGAGGGCAGCCTGTTATAAACAACTTGTAATTATCTATCTGCAATGTTGCTTAACTGCAGTTACATTTTATGCTGTCATTCATATTTATATGATAAATGAAACATGAGGATACAGTTAAAATTCTTCAGCTAAGGGCTGGGTGGTGGTGGTGCACACCTTTAATCCCAGTACTTGGGAGGCAGAGGCAGGTGGATTTCTGAGTTCGAGGCCAGCCTGTTCTACAGAGTGAGTTCCAGGACAGCCAGGGCTATACCGAACCCTGTCTCGAAAAACAAAAAAAAAAACAATCAAACAAAAAAATTCTTCAGCCAAATTTCAACCATCTTGAATCCTCTGTATGAGAGCAAGCAATATTATAGGAAATAAGAAGTGCTGCTTTTAATCTTCAGCGGTTCTCTATCTGAGCTAAGCAGTGTGTGTTACCGTGAGGCACAGTTATTGTTTCTGAACCATGAAAACATTGTCTCTGGGATTCTTTTTAAAAGCATGGAACTGAAAATATAGTCCACTGTGAAAATGCCTGAACAAAAAATACTGTTAATATTATACCCAAGGCCATTCAGGCATTTCTAGAATACCCAAGAATGTTCTATCTGTATGGAATTATTTAGAAATAGCCAGATCCCGCTATCTTACGGCTTTCCTTCCATTGTTTCACTTCCGGTAAAGATCATTTGATCTGTTTGCCCACCGCTGCTTCATGTGCCATCTTCTTTAACAGCAGAGGTGAAAGCAAAGGTGCTCTTCCTTCAGTCTGACCGAAACCTGCTTCCCCGACTCGGTATCATCCTCACCTCTTCCGTTTCAATCTTCTGTGTATGTATTTCTAGTCTCATTTTTTTTTTTCTAAAAAGAGAAGAAAAGTTATCTGTTAGTTAAATCCTGATACGGAAACAGTCCCACCCTGCAGCAGCACAGCGCGGCCTTTGTCATCCTCGGGTGAGGGTCTCCTCCTCTGCCTGCCCCTCTCTTTGCTGCAGCATTTCTGGGAGGCTTTTTAAAGCAAACTAAAATGTCTGCTTTGAAGCCATTGTTAGTTCTTCTGCTATCTTGATGTGGTTTTGGCTTTGGTTTGAAGTTTGCGTTGCCACTGGTAGCAATTGAGTGAACAGAGACGTTGCCTTTCAGGAAAGATGATAGGAGGAAAATTTTGTAGCCTGTTCAGTAACTCAGTCCTCATCCTGGCTGCCCAGTCCACAGACCATTTTACCAATTTTCTTGTTTTCTTTTTCTTTTTCTTTTTCTTTTTTCTTTTTTTTTTTAAAGATTTACTTATTTCATGTATGCAAGTACACTGTCTCTGTCTTCTGACAGACCAGAAGAGGGCATCGGATCCCATTACAGATGGCTGTAAGCTACCATGTGGTGGCTGGGAACTGAACTCAGGACCTCTGAGAGAACAGTCAGTGCTCCTAACCACTGAGCCATCTATCCATCCCCCATTTTGTCAATTTTCAAGCAGCCAGGATTGTGTTCCTTTGAAGGTGTTGGCCAGTGCTACTGTGAATCAGTGGCGAGGTGCACTGCTCCTGTCGAAAGCTGATGCCACTTCTCAGAGATTACAGACAGGCTTGGTGGAATCTGTTTCTGATGAATTAGCAGTCTTAACCCCTGCTGCCCAGTGTTTAATGAGGAAGGGAGGAAAGAAGGAAGACATCTAGGATCCTGGAAAGCTGGTTCTTTCCTTTCCTAGATAAGGTAAGATAGCTTCTAAATTTTTAGACAAAATTAGGATGATATTTTAATTGAAGACAGAAACAATTGGGTTGTGATTCATTATGAGTTATCTGTGCTTGATAGATATCAGATATCTTTCTAAGTTCATCTGTGGGATATATTAAAAATACCGAGTATGTGGTAGATTAAGTGGTATCAGTGTGAATACTATCTCTTCCTAGAATTGGCATTATTTTGTGCTTTAGGATTCTGTCACACTTAAGTTATACATTGAATGAGATTACAGAGGAAAATGGTAAAATCTAGAACCCAGGGCTGACAGCTATTAGCAAAGAGAACACTTTTGAGCATTATATGGTACTAAGTGAGCTGACTTGATTTAGGAATGCTGCAGTATTTTTCCTTTGCTATTAGAGTAAATAAAATTCAGGCTAGCAAATTTCCTGATCCCTGTCTTGGTTTTAGACATAGCTCTCATCGGAAGACTTCATTGGCTTTTTTTCTTGCTTTAGGTTAAGAATATCTTTTCTTTTAGCCCTGTAGGAGAGTTCCTATCTCCCAAAAGAACTATGAATCTCAAATTCTCAAGTTTCTTAACCTGTTGGCTTTCCTCCATGTGCCTTACCTCTTTAAATTTAGTTGTGCTCAAATTAACTTTATCTGTGCTATATAAATAGGCTTTTCTCTTTGCACAAGAAGTTAAGCATTTGATTCTGGCCTGAGTAACTATGCCACCACAAGAACACGAGTGTAGGAGAGCTCTTAGTGTCTTTGTCAGGGAAACAATTATGTCCATTCTTTCCTCTGACCAGGGCTGACGTGTGCCGCGCCAGTGGGGAGAGAGCGTACATGGTTGTGTAGAAAGCCTTCATAGCATCATCAAGTTTTGTGATCCCGTGTACCCACCATAACACTCCAAGTAGCGTAGCAACCTTCCAACTTTCTTTCTTTCTCTCTCTCTTGTAAATCAGACCGAAGGGAGGAGCACTTTCACTTCCTTTATAGGATGGAGAGTGGTGGCACAGGGACTCCTTGTGGTGAGTAAACCCAGATTTTTCCTTTTATACTCTTGGCCAGATTGACCTCAGAACCAAAGCAAAAGCACCAGCATAGGCCACATAACCATTTGAGGATGGGAACACAGAGGAAAAGGTAGCTCCCGGCCCTCGGTAGCATCCTCACTTGGTCTTAAGCCTTACCCATGTTTATTCCAGTGTTTGCCCACACTGTCACCATGACAATCCCCATGAGATAGTCTCTCACGACTCGTGGGTCTCCGTGGTAGCAGACACCTCGGTCCTCACCTTAGGGCTAGGCGAGCCCACTTGTTCCTAGACCCACCATTTATTTTGTGTTATTCCAAACAAATGGCATAAATCAGCCCCTTCATTCTAATTAACTTAATGTACAAAAAAAAAGATGTTATCCATCAAGTGTAAAGTGCTAAGTGATTTTTTTTTTTTATTGTGTGTCAAACTTAAATGTTGAGTTTCCCAGTTCTGGAAAGCATCTTGATCCTAGTCCTTTATTCCAATTCACTTTAAGACCATAAAGGTACTTCTCTTAAAAATATGACCACATGAAATACATGTTTTTAAAATGTCAGCAGTCCGGGTGGTGGTGGCGGCGGCGCACGCCTGTAATCCCAGCACTTGGGAGGCAGAGGCAGGCGGATTTCTGAGTTCGAGGCCAGTCTGGTCTACAGAGTGAGTTCCAGGACAGCCAGGGCTACACAGAGAAACCCTGTCTCGAAAAAAACAAATCCAAAAATCAAAGAAAGAAAGAAAGAAAGAAAGAAAGGAAGGAAGGAAGGAAGGAAGGAAGGAAGGAAGGAAGGAAGGAAGAAAGAAAGAAAGAAAGAAAGAAAGAAAGAAAGAAAGAAAGCCGGGCGTGGTGGCGCACGCCTTTAATCCCAGCACTTGGGAGGCAGAGGCAGGTGGATCTCTGAGTTGAGGCCAGCCTGGTCTATAGAGTGAGTTCCAGGAAAGCCAGGGCTATACAGAGAAATCCTGTCTCGAAAAACAAACAAACAAACAAAAAATGTCAGCAATCTGTGGCCCTCCAGCCCGTGGATATGCATACTTTCCGGTGAACTGAGCCGTGCTCCGCCCTGGCCTCTGTCCGGCGCGCAACAGACCGGCAGGGCTCCGCTTGCTGCTGCAGTCACCTCTTCCTTCTTGGTCTTGCCAGTCCTGGTTCTCTTCAACAGTAGAGTATCAAGGGGTGGGGACACCTCGCAGCGAGCATCCTTCTGTGCTGCATAATTCTACCTCCATGAACCTATAAGCACTTTAAGTAGCTCGGAGATATATAATAGTAAAATATATAACATGAAATTGCCATTTGTAATAACTATGAAAGTATAGTGGAAGTATTTGTAGGAGTTCAAAGGTCAAATTTAGAGATGCAGAGATCTTCTTTCTGTATAGGTGTTTTTAACTTGAATGAATATCTTTTAAATTGTCTTAAATGTCTTATTTTTATTCAAAGTTCTATTGAATATCTTACTTACTCTTGTCTTACCCCTCATGTAATAAAACCATTAGGCTAAACTAAATTAGATTAATATGGGTTTTTTGTTGTTGTTGTTGTTTATTTAGTTGGTTCGTTTGGTTTTTTACTTTGTCTAACATTCTCTTGAGATCTCCAGCATTTGCTAAAGGAACTGCCTATAATTCCTCTTTAACAGCTATCATAACTAAGTCTTCAGCCTGAAAGATTATCTAGGAGCCCATTCTAGGTTGAATTGGCAGCTTTGTAGATAAGCTTCTTATGGAGTTTGTAATGATTACTGATAGTCATCTAAAAATATCCTACCAGAATAGGAGCAAATGCTTTGGTTGGTTCATGTTGTTTTAATTAATTAAACTCATTTGTGGTTAGATCTTGGAGAAGCTGCGATGCACGCAGGCATTGTGTAAGGTGCCACTCAGGAAGGGATTGTTGTTTTGTTTTTGCTTGATGATGATGATGATGATGATGATGATGATGATGATGATGATTAATGGGCACATGTGGACAGAAAATCCTTGTTTATAGAGGTTGTGAAACAAGTTTTATGTTGTATTGGAATAGTAGACCTCCATTTTGAAAACCTGTACTTGCTGTAGCAGACGATTACAATGTTCAGGCAGTGACGATAGCTGAGGGGCCAGTGCAGGTGCGTTATGTCCTGTTTTCCACTGTATACTTTAGAAATTAATAAAGTGAGAGGTGTGTTTGTTCCTTAAATTTTTCCAGATGCTAGACTATATAATGAAGTATGAGTTGCTGATTGCTCTGAGTTTGGAGTTTTGGCAGTCAGTGTTGGTGGAGAGCCATGCCTGCCCCGGTGCCTCTCATGATGTTCCCTGGCCATCGGTGGGGCAACGCCCGTCCGTAGTCCAGGGATCAAGGGCCCTCCAGCATGTCTCCTCTTGACATCTGAACTAGAAATATGTTCGCTCTTGACAGAACAGCTGCTCCCAGTCCCAGTCTCATGTGGAGCAGGACGTGAAATCTCCTCCATCGTCAGTTAGCCCTTAGCGGGGAAGTGTGCTCTCAGCTGGGTGTGAGGGAAGTGGAAGATGAGATTTACCTGCTTTCCGTGGAAAGTCGGCATGGAAGGAATGATGGAGGTGGGGTGCTGTGTGCACTTCTGCCCAGAGCTCTGGAGCTGCAAAGAGAAAGCAATGAGCGTTCCACATCTGTGGGGGGACTTGTGAGCCGACTAACAAAGCCAGGCCTGTCTCCGAGGAAGCTCACCAGATGGCTTCCCATCTCCTTCCCATCACTGTTCCTGAAGGTGCCTCTTTTCAGACGTGCAGTATCCCATATTGAATCCAAACAGATCAATCAAACTTACTGATAACCTGGAAAGCAAGAGCGCAGTCCTGTGACAGCTGCTTTCAGAGCTGGTACCGCAGCCTAGTTACAGGCACAGTTGAAAAGACTGATACCTTATGCTGAGAAAGCCCTGCTCCTGTGGACAGGCCGAGAAGGAGCTGACAGAACAGAGAACCAAGAAACTCCTAAGAGGTTTTTCCTAAGGCCAGGGGCACAGTAGCAGTGAGTTCAGCACACACTGCAGCTGGAGTGCTCACTGCTGGTAAAGACACAGCAGCCGCAGCTCCGAAGGGAGCTCCTGGTCCTGACAGGTGAACGTACGGGTGGGAACCTGCAAAACAGAGGCCTGAGCACTGACCCCGAGGAACAAGCCTCCAGGAGGCTCAAACGCAGCTGTTCTTATCATGAAAATGTTATGTCCAGTAAAAGGGAATCCTAAACTTCTTTTCTGTTTGTTTTCTCCATCTTACTACTTCCTTCCTTGACTTAGGCTTCAGTTTTTATGCTCTACTCTCAGAAGGAAGAATCAACTAATCTTTTAATTCTGGAAAATTTAAGTCACGTTACAAAGGACAAACTTCTGCAGAAAAGGAGTTGTCCAACAAACCAGTAACACCTCAAAAAAAGAAAGAAAGGGGGGAGAGAAAGAAAGAGAGGGGGGAGGAAGGAAGGAAGGAAGGAAGGAAGGAAGGAAGGAAGGAAGGAAGAGAAAGAAAGAAAGAAAGAAAGAAAGAAAGAAAGAAAGAAAGAAAAAGAAAGAGAAAGAAGAGAGAAGATATGAGGAGAGGATTCATTAGAAATGTAAATCTTGAATGCTTGAAGGAATCCTTCAGAGAGACCTGGAGTGCGGGCCCATGGCGTGCTGTCCAGGAAGCTAGGCAGGGAGACTTCAAGCTCAGGCCCTTTTGAAGCACGAATAAGACTTAGCTCGATTTTTTTTTTTTTTTTTTTAGATTATTTTTAAATGGATGTATGGTTCAGTGACAGAATGCTTGGCTAGCATTAACAAGGCCCTCGGTAGTATTTTCACCCAGAACCAGCTCTACTCCTGAGGTAAATTGACATCAGATTATACTGGGTTCTATTTCTTACCAATGCAACTGGCAAAGATTCAGAAGCTGGTCATGTGTTATTTCGGTGCTTGTGACCGCACGCTTCTCAGTATGCTGCTGGGAGAAGTGTACGTTGACATAAACCCTTCAGAGGCCCACATCGGCCGTTCTTACCAAAATGTCAAGTGAATGGAACTGTGCACCTAGAATTGTAGAATTTTACAGTACAGATACATTTTTACTAATGAGACATGTACATTGTGCTAGCTTATAGTTGAAAAGGGGTAGAAATTTGTCAATAGTGGGTTGGAAAACTTGTGGTATGTATTCATGGGGAAAACTACATAACCATAAAGATCATTGAGTCTTTTTGAACCACTATGAAAGATCTGGAGCTAGTAATCCCGGCAGTGGCCTGACTCTCTGTATGGCCAGCAGGGCTGTTGGGAAATACAGAGGACAAGGTGCTCTCATGGCTGACCATGAGTATAGTAATTAAGTATAGTAAGGTCTCTCTCTCTCACACACACACACACACACACACACACACACACACACACAGCTACTGCCTGCACACTCTTCGGTTCTGATCCATCTTTAGTCTAACATCTTTTTAATATTTGATTTTTTAAGGTTTATTTATTTATTTATTTATTTGAGTACACTGTAGCTGTCTTCAGACACACCAGAAGAGGACATCAGATCCCATTATAGATGGTTGTGAGCCACCATGTGGCTGCTGGAAATTGAACTCAGGACTTCTGGAAGAGCAGTCAGTGTTCTTAACCACTGAGCCATCTCTCCAGCCCTAGTCTAACATCTTTACATTCTGTACGCAGCAGAAAAGGTCCAGTTACTCAGTCATTTTAGTGACCATTTTTGTTAAAGTTTTTAAAACATCAGCCTGACGTTCATCGTGACCTCGCTATGCTATTGTGTGTCCAGTAAAGATGACTTGTTTTGAGAACACATAGAGTAAAATTCCTGTCTCCATTACTTGTATGTTTCAGGGACAGACGTTTGCTTCAGCCCGCACAGGTGTGTGACATTTTGAAGGGTGTCATCTTGGTAATCTGCTATTTCATGATGCACTATGTTGACTACTCCATGATGTACCACCTGATAAGAGGCCAGTCTGTCATCAAGCTCTATATCATCTACAACATGCTAGAGGTAAGGCCTTGCTCCACATCTCAGTCTGTCCCCACAGCCTGCAGTGTGGCCAGCTCTCAAGACTCAGGTCCTACAGAGGGAGTGAGAAGGGCGTTGGCTGGGGCATCTGGGAAGCCATTACTGAATGTGCTTCATTCACCGGAGGATCTTGGTACTGTGCAGAGTCAGATCTAGTGAGGACGGGGGCTGAGTTTACCGAGGTGCCACCTGAGCCGCGGGTGCTGGGTCATACTTGAAGGGAGAGTGCCTCAGAACCAGGTACGTCCTCCAGTTAAAGCACTGATTCTCAATATGTGGGCTGAGGCCCCTTTGAGGGGTCAGCAGACTCTTTCACAGGGGTCATATCAGATGTCCTGCATATCACATATTTGCATTATGATTCATAACAGTAGCAAAATTACAGTTATAAAGTAGCAGTGAAATAATTTTATGATTGGGGTAACCACAAGATAAGGAACTATATTACAGGGTCACAGGATTAGGAAGGTTAGGAACACTAAGTTAAAGGAGAGATGTCCACTGTTTGCAGGGTTCTGAGAATACATGCTGTCAAATTGCAAACTTATTGGAAATCCATGGATGCACTGTTTTTTGTTGTTTTTGCAAGAATTGTGAGGATTCCGTGTAACTTAATTATGTGTGCTTAGTATACTAAATATAAATGGCTTTGAACTTTTTACATCAAATTTCCCATTTTTTCTCTTTTGTTTGTTTATTTTGTTTTGATTTTACAAAGGGCTAATTAACAATCCCATTCTGAGTCCATAAATGCATTGCGTCCTCAGCATGCACCAGGGAGCACGTGAGTGCAAGGAGTGTGGGCAGCCCCTTGCTCGACTCCGCCTCCCTCCCAGGACGCCTGCCTCAGGTCTGCCAGTAAAGGCCTGAATGGGCAGTTGAGAAGATGCTCCCACCGTTCTCTCTGCAGGTAGCAGATCGTCTGTTCTCCTCGTTTGGACAAGATATCTTAGATGCTCTCTACTGGACAGCCACAGAGCCGAAAGAAAGGAAAAGAGCACACATCGGAGTCATCCCTCACTTCTTCATGGCTGTTCTCTACGTCTGTATCCTTTTAGACTTAGACGATATTCTGACAACCCGCGCTGCCTTGTTTGCCCATCCGTGCACATATGGGGTGTGCATGTGAAGGTGACCTAACCAACGAAAACCAACTCCAGACTTATTTCTGTGTTCACTTTTAAAACTTTGAATTATCATAACACAGATGTATATCTCTTAGTCTCATCATTTGCCATAATTTTTTCCATTTTTTTTAAATTAACACCCTTTTTGAGGGCCTGCTTCTGGTTTTGGTGGTGGTGGTGGTTTTGGTTTTTTGTTTGTTTGGTTTTGGAGACAGGGTTTTCTGTGTAGCCCTGGCTGTCCTGGAACTCACTCTGTAGACCAGGCTGGCCTCAAACTCAGAGATCCACCTGCCTCTGCCTCCCAAGTGCTGGGATCTAAGGTGTGTGCCACCATGGCCTGGTGAGGGCCTAACTGTACCAACTACCAGAGGTATAGTTCTAATTGATGGATGTTCAGATGTCTGCTCTGCTTCTGCTTCTTTCATGTAGAGTACGTATATCATTTCAAGTTTATAGCAACTAGATAATAAAAAAATTATGACAATAAGAAAATGTTTGTTAGGCAGATTTGATTTAGAAAATATGGTCATTTCCCCCAATTTTTTTTACCTTCAAAATTATATGATATTGTGTTAATAATTGTGAAACAAGGCTGGGCGGTGGTGGCACACGCCTGTAATCCCAGCACTCTGGGAGGCAGAGGCAGGCGGATTTCTGAGTTCAAGGCCAGCCTGGTCTACAGAGTGAGTTCCAAGACAGCCAGGGCTATACAGAGAAACCCTGTCTCGAAAAACCAAATCCAAAAAAAAAAAAAAAAATGTGAAACAAGTGTTTTGTGTTTTCTTTGACTTACTCTTAGTTCTACATGCAATTCTTATCATGGTTCAAGCGACAACTCTCAATGTAGCTTTTAACTCTCACAACAAGTCACTGCTTACTATCATGATGTCTAATAATGTAAGTATGAGGTCACACTTTGCATTGGAAGTTTAGGAAGGGGACTCACAGTAATGCCATGCATAGAAGGAATTCTTAGTTATCTGTTAGTCTAAGAAGTGTTTTGTGGAGAGAGTTAATTTTTACTGTTAAAGTGTTAAAGTGGTGGGGGGGGCGGGTGGGTATGTTTATATATTTATATATAGTATGTATATATATTTAATAAATATTTTTAAAGTGACAAAGATGGTATTTCTGTTGCTATTTCAGTTTGTTGAAATTAAAGGAAGTGTATTCAAGAAGTTTGAAAAGAACAATCTCTTTCAGATGTCGAATAGTGGTAAGCTGTTGATTCCAACTGTAGCTCTAGTTAACATTCATTGAAAGTGACTCATTGCCACAAATAGATGTTGAATAATAACATTTTAATTAAAAGCAATTGTATTTCAAGTTTTTTTAAAGGTTTAAAATCATATTTTCTAAAACAGATTAGTAGTTAGTGAGTTATTTTTTTACCTAATAGTGGTCACTGATAGGCATTTTCTCTCCCTCAGTCATGGAGATATAGGGCAGATTAGACCAGATTAAAAGTAGATAAAGTCAGATTTATTAGGAGGCAGCTCTCGGGTGTGTTCACCTTTCTCAGAGGTAGAGGTCAGTGAAGTCACAGCTTATAAAGTTTAGGCTGGGAGTGAGGACATGCCAGCTAGGAGCTGGATGGTGGCCATCCGTGGTGTGCACTTGTGGGTGGAGTCTCAGAAACAGGAGACGAGCAATGATGATATGTTAGCCGGAGTTTTCTCCAAGCAGGTGGGGAATTTTCTCTGTGCAGGTGGCGTTGAGGGGAGGAGGCAGACAGGGTTTCCCAGCTTCTGCAGGGGATGAGTGGGGGGAGTTGTAGCCTAACAGTTACATCTGGAATAAAGGTGAAGTGAGAGGCCTGTGATGCCTGTCCTCCTCCAAGAATGTTAATCCAGAAGTGCAAGGGCTACATCTTCATTTTTTTTTTATTTATAAAAGCTTTATTTATAACCACCAAACTGTAGAAACAATCCAAATGTTCATCAAGGGATCAATGGATAAGTGAAATGTAAGATTTGCATACCATGAAATATTATTGAGCCATCAAGTAAAATTAGAATACTGAGCCATATCGCATTTTGGAAGTTAAACCTGGAAACATTAAACTTAGTGAAACTTTAAGCAGTCAGTTATAAATACTAATCATTATATTATTCTATTCGTATCAAACCCCATAGCTGGGAGTTCATGTAGAGAGGAAACAGGCTGGCAGTTGCTTAAGGGAACGGGGGATCCGAACTACATAGTGTGAGGCTTCCAGCCTGGGCTCACAGTTGGTTGTGACAGTGATTATGTATACTTTAAAAGACACTAAAAGCCACCTGACCTCAAGTGCAAGCTTGTATGGAACATATATTTATCTAAAACCTGGTCTTGAAAGCCATTGGAATGGAAAACACATGTAAGAGAAAATAATAACTGAAGCACACTGATACCAATTCATAGTAAATGTTAGAAGAGAACTACAATAATGTTTCTCATATAATAAAAGATCTATATGCTGACACCTACTGCTAACATCCTATGACCAGTGTACCTAATGCTTTCTGTTGAGATAGGAAAAGTTCAGATTTTTCTAATGCTTTCACTTTTATTCAGTTGTGTACTGATAGTCTTTTCTGTAAAAGAAATAAAAAAAAATAAAATTATAAAACTTGGCCATCAGACAAAAGGCTTCTCCTGATTGTAGATAATAGTTTTTAGTCCCTGGTGCTCTGATAGGATGCATGGGATTATTTCCATCTTCTTGTATCTGTTGAGGGCTGTTTTGTGACCAATTATATGGTCAGTTTTGGAGAAGGTACCATGAGGTGGTAAGAAGAGGTATATTTTTTTGTTT
This sequence comes from Apodemus agrarius, assembly GCA_964023405.1. NCBI lineage: Eukaryota > Metazoa > Chordata > Mammalia > Rodentia > Muridae > Apodemus > Apodemus agrarius. The sequence goes on from OZ030016.1 coordinate 63,826,836, forward strand.
TAGGATGAAATGTTCTATAGATATCTGTTAAATCCATTTGGTCCATAACTTCTGTTAGTTTCACTGTGTCTCTATTTAGTTTGTGTTTCCCTGATCTGTCCATTGATAAGAGTGAGGTGTTAAAGTTTCCCACTATTATTATGTGAGGTGCAACGTGTGCTTTGAGCTTTAGTAACGTTTCTTTTATGAATGTGGGTACCCTTGCATTTGGTGCATAGATGTTCAGAATTAAGAGTTCTTGGTAGATTTTTCCTTTGAGAGTATGAAGTGTCCTTCCCTATCCTTTTTGATAACTTTAGGTTGAAAGTTGCTTTTATTCAATATTAGAATGGCCACTCCAGCTTGTTTCTTGGGACCATTTGCTTGGAAAATTGCTTTCCAGCCCTTTACTTCCTGTTATTGTTAATTATTTTTATTTTTGTGTGTTTATCTTCTTTTGGGTTTGTGGAAAGAAGATGACTTTCTTGCTTTTTCTCAGGTTTAGTTTCCCTCCTTGTGTTGGTATTTTCCACCCCTTAGTAGAGATGGATTTATGGAGAGATATTGTGTAAATTTGGTTTTGTCATGGAATATCTTTGTTTCTCCATCTATGGTAATTGAGAGTTTTGCTGGGTATAGTAGCCTGGGCTGGCATTTGTGTTCTCTTAGGGTCTTATATGACATCTACCCAGGATCTTCTAGCTTTCATTGTCTGGTATAATTCTGATAGGTCTGTCTTTATATGTTACTTGACCTTTTTCCCTTACTGATTTTAATATTCTTTCTTTGTTTTGTGCATTTGACCTTTTTCCCTTACTGATTTTAATATTCTTTCTTTGTTTTGTGCATTTGGAAAAGATCTATGCTGATTAAAAATGAAATAAAAAGTCAAGGGCTGGAAAGAAATGCCGTCTCAAAAACCAACCAACCAACCAAACAAACAAACAAACAAAAAACCCCAAAACCACCACCACCACCATCAGAGGTTAAGAGCACTGGCTCCTTCAGAGGAACTGTGTCTGCAGCTCCAGTCCCAGGAGATCTAATGTCCCTTCTGATGTCTGTGGGTGCTGCAGGGATGCAAAACACAGATATGCTTATAGGCAAAACACTCATAAAAATGAAGGGAAAATACTTTTTTTCTTAATGAAAAAGCCTATCACATATAGGTTAAGAGAAAAAAAATTGAGAGTATATATTTTATCTGAGAAATGACATTACCATTCCTGAATACATATTGCAAAATTTGCCAATTATGAAAGTGATATGACTTAGAGTAGCAGAAGGATTGGATTTTGAAAATGAAAATGGGATGAATGACCAGGAAGTACACACGCATCATTAGGGAAATACAAAGGCAAGTCAATAGGACATTACTGCATTACCTCCCAGAATGTTCTTGTAGTCTGACAGTGCCAAGAAGGAAGATGGAGGCTAACTGCTTCTCTGTGCTGTGAAGATGTAAGCATTGTAGCCACTCTGGAAAGCTTTGGGACTGCTTTCTTTGTGACTCCATTATACACAGGAGCCCACTTGGCTGACTTCAATTGATGTGCTCCCTTTGCTTCTAATAATGATTGGGTCAAGTTTGTCATATACAGCCATTCTCGTAGGATTGTTATGAGTACCAATTTTACTAATAGTACTAATTTTACTAATAGTACTAATTTTACTAATAGTACTAATTTTACTAATCTTGTTCATGAAAATTAGACAGGATAGAGTGCACATATCAAGACAGATGTGTGAATAATTATATAAAATTCTAGCTAAACATTAGAAAAGCAATCCCGTGAATCAAGATCCATCTCTAACTAAGTACAGAGAATATTTCCTCCCTTCGGTCTAACTTTGCTATGCTAAGACAGACTTTATGTTACATCCCCTTTGAAGTCATGTGAAAAAATATACACGTGCTGAGCTAGTCACAACGTGTACTTGAAAACCCTGCATATGATTTTCCAGGATTTTTTTAATGCATTTCAGAGGAAGTGTTTCTGTGCTCTGTAGCTCAAAAGCAGTTGTTATATATACCTTCCACATGGTATTGTATAGGATTCACACTCTGGTTTCACAGATAGCCCAGCATGTGCCCACTGAAAGTCCAGTTCAGACCTGCTGCAAGTGGGAAGCTAGGCAGCTCTAAAGGGGAGGAGCCAGCTCTGACGGGAAGAGTTCAAGAATTGAAGGTAGCTCAGCTAGAGGGGATTGCAGTGAAAAGGAAGTCCAGTCATGTTCTAGAGCAACAGGAACAGGAAGTGGAGAAGCACAGTTGGTCCCACAGAGGACGGTGAGGTGAACCTGAGCTGCAGGCTGCTGACGGCTGTGCAGTCAGGTGCAGGGCAAGCTGTGCTGTGTGAGTGACAGCTGTCTTCACAGCTCCCAGCCTTACACAGACACACACCGTGCACACTCATTGCCACACGCACTTAGTTCATGACTGCATGGTATCTTGGACTCCTAGAAGAATATAACAACTGAAAAAAAATGAAATACATAAACTGTCTTCAATGTGACTTCAGTTTTCTATTTTCACTAAATTCATTCCAATTAATCAACTAGTTATTAACTTAGAGGAAACATCACTGTGAAACCTAATCCTGCATTCACACACACATCACCATTCTCTACCTACCACCAAGGAATGCCATTACAACACCAGGACTCTCTTGGGTAAGAAATTACATTCTCCTTACTACCAGGCTAGATATTTCCTTGAAGCACAGATGTTTTATTTTACCCAAAGTCTTATATTTAATTCTCTGATATTATTTTTATTCTTCTATAAAATGAAAACAGTTGTCATATATTCCCAAAGACTGTTGAAAGCATTTAATGAACAAATTTGAACAACTTTAATTTTTTTAAGTTTCCATACTAGAAATATGTTAGAAAATTAAGTAATGACTTACATGTACACATGTACACACACACTAGTCAGCAGTTAACCCCCTGTGTCTGTGCTCTCTGCCTATATGGTTATGGTTGTAGGGGATATTCTAAGCAGGAACCACTTCTGTATTGAACATGGGCAGATGCTTTCTTGTCACTGCTCCCTACATAATACAGTAAAATAACTATATTCATTGCCTTTAAGTTTTAGCAGGTATTACAAGAGATCTAGAAATGATTGAGTGTATGACAGAAGGTGATAGGTTATGTACAGATAGTGTAGCATTTGTATAAGAGACCTGAGCACTGTGAATTTTGGTGCTTAAAATGGAACCCCATAGGTTCCAAAAATTAGTATTTTTACAGATCTTTTAATAGAATTATTTTAAGTATTTTCCTACGTAATACACTTTAGCACTTAATGGTCAATCTCTCCTTTTTTTTTAGATATTAAGGAACGATTCACAAATTACGTGCTTTTGCTAATAGTGTGCTTAAGAAACATGGAGCAGTTTTCGTGGAATCCAGGTAACTCTCTCTGGAATCAAATATGGTATCCTGTTTATCTTGAGACAAATCAAGGCTGAGCATTGGTAGCACAAGTCTTTAATCCCAGTACTTGGAAGGCAAAGGCAGGTGGATCTCTGAGTTCAAGGCCAGCCTGGCCTGTAGAGGGATATCTAAGAGAACCAGGGCTGTTATTCAGAAAAGCCCTGTCTTTTAAAAAAAAAAAAAAAAAAAAAAAAACAGATTGTTCTTTCCCATGGAGTGAAGTCAGTACTGAAGTGACTATCTGCCACATACCACTGTTTGTGATTGGAAATGGCTCTTCCAGGAGAACTGATGTATCATCCTCTGCAGGCTGGGATGCTGGCATTTCTCATGAGACCACAGTGTCTCCACAGGTGTTGTGGTGAATAAGCACACTCCACCAAGCACAGCGGCTCAGGGCTCTCCATGGGGCTATAGCTGGTTGGGGCTGTACTCTGCTTACCATTAGGCTAGAGCCCTGCACCTCATCACAATGACACAATTTAAATAGGGGTGGATTTTAGAGATGGAGTGAAAACAGTAACACGTGTTCCTTATCTCCGCTCCTGAATCTGGGCTGACAGGACCTTGTCAGATTGCACAGGTGTCACCTGTTCAGGGAGCAGTTCCATGCTGCTGTGCCCCATCCAGGTGTAAGAAGAGCTAAGGAGCATGCAGGACCGTGAGCTGCTGAGGGAGGAGGCGGTCACAGTGCAGTGGGGGGGGGGGGGGGCCCCGCGACTTCTGCTCAGGCAGCTCCCGTCTTTGACCAGCTGAGTTCTGATGTCCAGTGTTGTTCCTAATGGAACAGGCCATGGTTTAGACTCTTGTGTCCCTGCCAACATGGCGGTGCCCTTGGCATCTGAAGCCTCGTGATAACTTAGTGCTTTGCGGCTTGTTTTCAGGAACATTTGAAAAATTTGGATCACATATAAAGTGATACTGAGTTTGGAAACACATTTCCAGAAGTTTTTATAAAACCTGTAAGGTCAAACCATAGATGTTATCAGTTGTGATCAGAACAGATCCAAAGGCCGCTTGACCTGCAGTGGAAAAGCTCCTAATGCCACACACCTGACTGGCCCCGGAGCCCAGATGGGATCAGTCCCCCTGGGACGGAATTGTTATGCCAAAGGAAGTCCCGAGCGTCCTGAGGACGGGGTCTGTGAAGTCCTGTAATGGCACCTTGTCTCCCTTATTGCCACTGTGCAGTGACAAAGGAACTCCATGCTTGGGTGCTGTCACTGTTTGAACATCATGCTTTTCCACTGTGCCCTCACTAACTAACAACAGAAATACTATTGTGTGTGGAAAGTACACTGCTGCATTCCAGTATCTCCATTAAATCTTAGAGTGAAGAAATGTAGGCATGTCTATTATTATTTTGTAGATGAGGAAACTAGAATTTAGATCTTAGGAGACTTGTGTAAGGACATTGCAGGAGGTGGCAGCACTTGGTTTTAAGAATTCCAGGAGTCTCATAGCTTCAGCGAGTTGCCAGACCCTGAAAAGCTGCCCTGCCCTCCAGCTGCCCATGCTGAGTTGTTGTAAGTTATGTCTATGTCGCTGTGAGATAAATAAACCCCAGGTTCTTTTAAATCATAGTGACCAAGGAGGAAAGAACATCAGCAGAGTGGCTGTATATTTGCTGTCAGACTGAGGCAGTTACGGCTTTTCTAAAGAACTGCTCACCCATGCCACCTCTCTGGTGTCTAGACTTCTCAGAGACAGGGGGTACTGCTGGACACTGGCCTACAGATGAGATGGTACTAGGACAGCACTGAATAAATATCATCCTTTAACATGGTAAAGTGTGAGCCGGGCAATGAAGGTTATGATTTGTAGAATGCTAGCTATCCACTGAGCTGAAAATGCTGGGGTGTGCCTTCTTGGAGGTAGGCTATTGGGAGCCTGAGATGCAGGTTCTGCTTATGTAAAGAATTCTAACTGTGTGTTTCTTCTGTGCTTATAGATCATCTCTGGGTGTTGTTTCCTGACGTCTGTATGGTGATTGCATCAGAAATTGCTGTCGATATTGTAAAGCATGCCTTTATCACCAAATTCAATGACATCACTGCAGATGTATGTTTTTCTAGTAATCCTGTTCAGTGTTTCATTGATTTCTTATATCATAAAGATGTAGCCTTTGGTTTATTATATTTATGAAAATGAGTTTTTAGCCGGGCGGTGGTGGTGCACGCTTGTAATCCCAGCACTTGGGAGGCAGAGGCAGGCGGATTTCTGAGTTCAAGGCCAGCCTGGTCTACAGAGTGAGTTCCAGGACAGCCAGGACTACACAGAGAAACCCTGTCTCGAAAAAACAATAACAGGAAAAAAAAGAAAGAAAGAAAGAAAGAAAGAAAGAAAGAAAGAAAGAAAGAAAGAAAAGAAAATGAGTTTTTAAAATCATACTGAGTTTGTTTTTAAAATAGAACCATCAAAATTGACAAGCTTGTAAGTTGGCAAACTTTCTAAGTTGGCTTTTCTTTTCTTTTCTTTTTTTCTTTTTGGTGTTTAGAGACAGGGTTTCTCTCTTTAAACTCTGGCTCCGTAAACAAGGTTGGCCAGATCTGCCTGCCTCTGCACCCCCAAGTGCTGGGATTATATAAGCAGATACCTGAATTTCAGGAGATGAGCTGTGCATTTTACTTGTAAACTCACCTGAAGAAGCTCTGAAGGATTTGCTTTATGTTGTAACCACTTTGTTGTTGTTTTGTTTTGTTTTCGGGACAGAGTTTCTCTGTTTAGCCCTGGCTGTCCTGGAACTCACTCTGTAGACCAGGTTGGCCTCAAGCCTGCCTCTGCCTCTGCCTCCCAAGTGCTGGAATTAAAGGCACGTGCCTCCTCTGCCCGGGATAACCATTTTCTGTAGTATCTTTAGAAACAGGTCTGAGGCTATAAATCACTACACAGATCCAGTGAAGGGGGCTGTCCTGTACATCCTTTGTTCCAGAGTGGAGAACTGTCTCAACAGCTTTCTTGATACTTATCAATTGTTTATCTCAAAGATTTAAGATTGAAGTGGTATCAGTTGGAGAATCCTGTTTCTGGTTTGCTGAATGCGTGAAGCATCCTGTCTGTCCCTTCAGGAAAGCCGGGATGGAAAGTTCATCATTTTCTCTCTTTCCTTCCTCGGTGTGGGGTCGTTTGTTCTCTTCTCATGGGCTCCTTTTCTCAGTACCTAAAATTAAATGAAAGGCTTGGCTCAGGGAGTTGATGGCATTTTTAGTGGACGTGCAGCTCTTAGCGCTCCTGCGGGGCTGCCACAAGGGCTCTGAGGTCAGCCCTCCCTTGTCTCTCCTCCCTTGTCTCTCTCGCTGTCGGCATCCTTTGGGGGAAGGTGTTATTGTAGTTAAATACACAGTCATAATACTTAATTGTGCAGTTAAAATTCCAGAATTATTTTTTCCATACATAACTGCTTAACACAGCCTCTTCTCCCTAACTTCTAAACTCTGGGAATGAGAGTCCTTGGCTGTTACTTGTCTTTAAAGCAGATCCTTTATAAGCCCATGAATGTCGCAGCTCAGGGGAGCTTAGACTGTTTTCCTCAACTGTGGGTGTCTGCTTGCTGATTGGCATTAGTGTAATTAGGAAGCATTTTTCTCTACGAAGTCTAAGCCTTTCCACTGCTTGTATTTGTTCTAGTCTACATCATCCTTTTTTGGTTTTTGTCTTCAGGTCTACAGTGAATATAGAGCCAGCCTTGCTTTTGATCTTGTTAGCAGCCGACAGAAAAATGTAAGCATTCCCTTAAAGGTGTTGTCTGAAATTAACTCACTGGTGGATAAATGTGCTACAGATAAAACTAAAGACTTGAACCTGCCCTCTTCTAGACACTGAATACTTAACTAGAACGTGTTGCTGCAGCATTGTAGTAATGGTAGAGCTTTACTCGGAACTCATGTCCACATCTGCATCCTTCTGTTCAGTTCCACGGCAGGTGCTGGGTTCTCTTCATTCATAAGGCACCTGTTGAGAGCCTTTGCTGACAGTGACTAGTGCTTTCTACGTGCTGGTTAACCCAGTGAGTGCTTTTCTCCTTTGTGTGCAGGCATACACAGACTACAGTGACTCAGTAGCACGAAGAATGGGATTTATTCCTCTCCCGCTAGCTGTCTTAGTAAGTTCATCTTTTCTGTTCTTGTCATGATGTGACTGTCATCATAAAACAGCAATACGTATTATCAGTAACTTTATTTCAATGGGACTTGTTTATTTTAAGAAATGATGAATAACCTGAAAGAAAAGTTTGTCTCAAGTTCTAAGTGCATCCTTTCAGTTTTGAGCTACCCAGAGGGAAAGTGGCATCACAGGACTGCTTGTCCGGTAGCTGTCCCAACAGTGAGGCTACTCTTGCCTATCCATTGGGCAAACAGCTGTCTTCGTAATGATAATCCCAGAGGTGGCCATTGGGCTGTGGCTACCGGAGCGTGGGGGTGGCCGCATAGCTGATGCCGTTTCTAGAGAGCTCTTCAAGACTGATGTGCTGGATGCCATCAGTCCCGTGCTGGGAATGGACGCTGAGCAAGTAACTGCAGAGGCAAGCCGGGCGTGGTGGCGCACGCCTGTAATCCCAGCACTTGGGAGGCAGAGGCAAGCGGATTTCTGAGTTGGAGGCCAGCCTGGTCTACAGAGTGAGTTCCAGGACAGCCAGGACTACACAGAGAAACCCTGTCTCGAAAAACCAAAAAAATATATATATATATAAGTGACTGCAGAGGCACGATGTGCGTGGTGAGCAGCCCCGGGCATTGCAGTGTGCTCACAGAGGGTCTGACCGCCCTCCACACTGCTGGATTCAGCGCCAAAACAAGTAGAGCTGTTTTTATCAGAAGGCCTGAAAGCAATTGTGTACCAGTTAACATGTACAAGAAAGCTAGAACTCATAACAAGTATATTTAGATTGGTTTGCCCAACTGTTTTAGATGGTAAGTGATGACAGGCTTAATGTAAAATTGTTATAGCTTAACAGATAACATCCTAAACATTGTCATGTCACTTTATTATATAGTAATACAAATTTCTTTTCTTTAGGAAAAGGCTACCTAAAGTTTTGGAGAAAATTAAATTTGAAAGGCTATCTAGTAAAAGTTAAACTGAAAAAAAAGAATGTCAAATTTTTCTACTTGTTTTTTCTGGCATTAGAAAGATAATATAGTCGGTCATGAGGGTAAATCCAGACTGCTCAACTAATGTTTAATAGAAGGGTTAGTTCGATGGCAGTGGCTAACTGGGCAAGAGTAGCGTGCTGTGCTAGAGGCTGTGGTGCAGGTGGGGGCTTTATGGTGGTTTTCTCACACTGAAATTTGACTAAACAGTGACGGTCCTTTTCCACATCTCACTTCTGTTGTTCTTTTTATTTATAGCATTTAATTATCTAAGGTATATTAGTTAAGGTACTACGATAGAATCTTGACATTCCTGGATGAAGCCAGTTAGCTCGGCTCCATTTCCATGCAGCCCCTCGTGTAGCTGTGATGTGTAGATTGTTCTCTCAGCTGTTCCCACCAGACTCATTCGTCAGCCTCCCGGGATGATACTGCTGTCTGTGTTTCTGTTACATAAGAAACGAGGCGGTAACCAAAAAGACAGGTGTTCATGGCTTTTAAGCAATTAATTGTGTGCTTAGTTTCTCAAAGAATGTCAGTCTTCCAAGATTCCCTTTGCTCTATGTTCTGTACAAGTTATTGGGGCTCTGAAAGAATTTGAACAATGGACAAAAAACCAGGAGGAAAGAGAACAAATGCTCCACTGGTATTACCTCTGGCAAGGCCTAGATGAGCTTGTGACAGGATGAGTTTCCACTTTTCAAATGCAGCTCATGTGCACCTCTGTGAGGTGTGAGTAGTGCCATCCGCGGAGCCGGCTGCGCAGGCCTTCCAGGAGTGGGCAGGCGCCTGCCTGGGCAACCCCAGCCACCACACGTGACGGAGGAAGCATGCTGTGTTAGGACGTCTAGGCCAGCCTTGTGGACTTAGATGCAAGTATGCTCTAAAATGTTAAGAGAGAAAAAAACAGCTTTGAAATATCAGCTAATAACTGTGGCTCTGTTTTGTCGCTGTGTTTGTGTGTTTTGGTTTGTTTCTGGCTAGCTCATCAGAGTTGTAACCAGCTCAATTAAAGTGCAAGGAATCCTGTCCTACGCCTGTGTCATACTCTTCTATTTTGGGTAAGATCAACTATTCTTGATTATGTTTTGACTTTACAGAAAAGTATGTATTGACTGCAAGCTGTAATAGAAGCTAATTGCATCCAGTGGTATTTTTTCTATTCTATGTACTTGAGTTTGAATCTTTGATCAAAAGTTTATAGTAGGGTCTTTTTGCTCAAGATTTATATTTCATCCATACTTTATTCTTTTTAGGAAACATCGTTCATTAGAGTCATGTTTCCATATTTAAGAACACCTTTGATTTTCCTTTATACTTGCCACACTAATACCCACACACCGGGCTTGTTTCACATTAACCTAACATGAAGAATGTAGGTTTCGTGGCTAGGGCCAACTGAAACGTTTGCACATTTGGTCCCAGCTATCTTACATACGTGTCTGGTTGTGAAATACAGGCAGTAAGTAAACAGTTTAAGTAATTTATAATAATTACAAATGATAACAAGACGATGATGATGTCAAATGTTATTTTGCCACTTTTTGATTTTTCAAAAAGTGAACTAAAGTAAGAAGCCAACCTGAGTTCTGATGTCTTTGCCCAAAGGGGAGTCGGGAGCCCATGGCTGCTGTGGTTTCTGTGGGGCCCGTGGGCATGGGTTTGAGGAATGCTGGTCTGTGGGAGAGTGCACCCCAGCACCGCCAGAGGGAAAGGCTGTGGAGCTCCAGCTTCCCTGGAGCCTGGTTTCCACAGCCGGCCGTTCCAGCTTCACATTTGAGTGTTCGTGAATCTTCCTGGTACCCACGTACTGCTGGGCATGTGGCAGGCACCCAGGACTCCTCTGTCCAAGCTGCTCAGACACAGTCACTCCCGTGGGCTGCACTTGATATCCCTTGTGTCTTGCAATCATGAGTTGTTTCTAGGTGCTTGTCTCAGTACTCCTCCAGAGCTGCGTTCAGGGGGCGTGACTGATTGAACGCTGAGATTACAGGTGTGCACAACCATACCTGGTGTACGCTCTGTTGGGCGTTGTCTTGGGACTCTGTGCATGCTAAGCACACATTCTGCTAACTAAACTACATCTCCAGTGCACACCGTTTGCAGTTTTTGAGACAGGATCTCAGCTCAGACTGGCTTTGAGCTCACTATATACAAAAGGCTGGCTTGGAGCATGCCGCCATCCACAGCTCTCTTAAGTTATATAATCTTAGAATTTTTACTGTATTCTTTCTTCTCCATCCCCGACAGCTGACTTTTATGTTTATGTTCTGGACCCCTCCAGTCTTCTTCACACTCTCCCTGAGCTGTTTCCTCTTCGACTGGAGTCACGTTGGCCTTGGCTCTTTCTCCTCCTCTTTTACTAATCTGCCAAAGGAGTTCCAACTGTACACTAAAGACAATGCCAAAACTTTAAACTGTGTTATTTTTGAGGGTTTATACTTAGGGAGATTTCTTTATACTTCGACTTTATAACAGTAGATATTAAAATATTTCTTAAAAACAACAAAATAAATCACGATGCTCCTTCCGGAGTGCAGACTCCCACGCCCTGCCGTGGGTATTCTTAGCAGAGTTCCCTTTATTCTACTCGCTCCTGTCTTTGTTTAAGTTAATTGTTCTCATAGTTTGAACATAAATCAGGAAAGTGATGCTTGCATACAGCACACTTGAAACCCTTTGTTTGTTACCACGGTTTCTGCATAGTTCTGCGGAGAGGATGTGTGTTTGTCATCTGTGGGGGGGACAGCCACCACTGCCCCTCCCCATCTGCCCAGAAGCCTTGGCTGCCGGGATCCAGGCTGCTCTAGGGATCGGCCAAAAAGAAGTCAGACAAGTTTTGTCCCTCGGTATATCACTGGAGTTGTAGCATGCAAATAGACAGACAGGAGATTCGTCCTTGAGAGACTGTTGGTAGTGGGCAGTGTGAGGAAAGACCTGGAGGTGTCAGGAGATGGAGAGTGACTTAGGTCAGAGACTTAAGTTGTGAGCACAGAGGAAGCAAGCAGAGTTGACAGAGTGCAGTGTAAGCTTCACAAGAGCCACTCAACTCCTGTGTGGAGGACGGGCTAGAGCCTGGCAAGAGGAACAACGAGGCAGGAAGCAGTGGGCTACCAGGGAAAGGTGACCGAGGCCGAAATGGCAGGGCTAGCACGTGTCCGGTGGGTGCACCTGCTTGCACAAAGGAGCGACTTCCAGTGTAGTGCGGAACTGGGCCCGAGTAGTAAAGGCAGTAGAGTTGTCAGGTGCTGTGACAGAAGCAGCATCAAGGGGTGGGCAGAGGAGGTCCTGGGGTGGGGATGGCTAGAACTGGGGATTGGCTTGGTAGGTTTGGAGACCCCAGAAGCAGGGGAGGAGAAAGGGTATGGCGTGAGGAGACCTGGAACTGACAGCAGGTTTGCGCCTGTGCTCCGTGGGCCATCTGCGCTGTGTTCTGAGCTGGTGAAAGGCCTGAGGACCAGGCACGAATCCCGTGTTTCCTGCATTGACTCACGGGTTGAGCCACTGATGGTTCTCACTGGCTTGTAACTCCGAGTCACTGACAGTCTGATCTCAGGCTCAAAACAGCATCCGACTTGTTCCCTCATGTCACAGCTGTCAGTCACGGGCCACGTGTGTGAGAAGGTGGGAATTGGATGCTGTGCTCTATAATTATAACATGTTTTACAATATTAGTTTTTGGCCTAAAATGTCCATGTCTGTAATTATAGGTATTAGCAGTTTATTTTAATAAAATACAAGGTTAGGTCAACTTTTCTTAATTACAAACTTATTAATAAAAGCGAAATGTTAGAAATAATCCAGATGCCCAGAAATGGGAGCTATTATATTACAAGTTATATAGCCCAGACCACAAAGCATTCATAAGATCACTTAGGAACAGTAACAAGAAAAAATATTTGTAAACTATGTATTATGTATGGTTGGGGTGTGTGTGTGTGTGTGTGTGTGTGTGTGTGTGTGTGTGTTATGTAAGTATCAGCTGTGAAGAATTTTCCTCAGGACCACAAAGAACTCTACTCCCACACCAAGTCCATATCCCTCCTCTTGTTCCCACTTTGCCTCTACTACAACCTTGTAAATCAACCCCAGTTCTGTGCAGGGGCAGGGTACAGATGACGTGCTCAGAACGATGGCTGATAATATGCTGGGCGCCACACGGGGAACTCTCTCTCTCTCTCTCTCTCTCTCTCTCTTTTTGTCCATCTGAATCTACCTATTTTATAGAAAAGAATATGCTTTACCTGTATTAGGAAATGGTGCTGGCTGATAGAATTTGTTAAGAATTAGAATGTATCAGAAGTCTTCCTTTGCGAGCCCCAGAAAACTCAAGCCTTATACCAGGAACTCATGTTGCCCAGCCCAGGTCCCCTGACTGCTGGGCCTATCCCTCAACCTGTCCCACATCTCAGAAGCCAGGCTAAGAGGCTGGCTCACAGCATGACTTAGTTCAGTTCCTACAACTTTGTTTCTTTTCTTAGGTTGATCTCCTTGAAAGTACTTAACAGCATTGTGCTGTTGGGAAAGTCCTGTCAATATGTGAAAGAAGCCAAAATGGAAGAGAAGCTATTTAATCCTCCCCCAGCCAGCACACCCGGAAAACCCTCCAATAAATCCCAGAGCAAGTGCAAGGCCTCTCAAGGTACGCTGGCTTCAGAGGTCACCATCTCAGGTCATTCTTCCTGGTAAATCACTGCTCAGCCAAGGTTAAGTGGTGCTCAGAGGTGTTCTCGTTCTACTTCACTGCTGGGCCCTTTAATAGTTACGTTCTAGAACAGATACACCTGACCCAGCACTGTTATTTATTTGCTACTCTACTCTTCTGTAGAACCTATTACCTGTCAGGACCTGGGCTATAGTGCGGGGAGGAAATGGCCTGTCCCTCATCTGGACCGTGGGAGAGGGGAGAGCAGTAAGTGGAGCAGGTGTCAGGCTGCAGGGAGTGTCGTCAGGACAGGCAAGATGACTGGGCAGAGGCCTTTGGTGTTTGGAAGGAGAGCAGCCAGGGGGTGCTGTGGTAAGGATAGGGCTGACTTGGTCTGCGGCCCAGAACTGCCTCCCCACACCCCAGTGCCCGGTCACGCTTGCAAGGCTCTTGGCTTAGAATTGAAAGGGAGAGGAGGCCAGTGCATCTAGACAGCACCCTGCTATGCTGGAGAGTGCACATCTTGTTCTGAACAGGGCAAAGGAACCAGCTGGTCCAGGGTCTAAGCCAAGGTGTTTTCTCAGAGGCTAAAGTGGACGCTCAGACGCACTTCACTATAGGAACGTGAAGGCACTGCTAGTGATATAAGGATTGAAAGTATGTCAGCATGTGTTCTCTTACATTAAGAAGTTAGTAAACGTCCATCTTACTTTCAAGAGGGCCTAGTCTAATGGAAGAGAGCCGTCAGGTCAGGGGTCATGTGACATCATGTGAAGTATATTTAAAATGAATATCTTAAGGATGCCCTAGAGGTCAAAAGACTACAAGGTGGAGATGATTCAGGAGGCCGTGAAGTCAGGCCCTGAAGAGGGTGTGACCCGAAGCTGATGGCAGCGTTGGGCTCTTCACTCTCTCAGTCACAGAAGACACTCCGTCCCAGCAGCAGTGCACACGGCAATGCATCCACAGCTTCACTCTGGTTGAAAGCTGCCTTAAAGGACCAAATTGTGGGGGTGGCGAACTGAGTGAGGTCGGGGATGCTGGCTCAGTGAGTGGACACTTACCCTAGCATAACGTTCTGGCTTCAGCCCCCAGACCTGGGGAGAAAGGGGAGGGGGGCGGGTTTCTAATTCAGAGGCCAGTGGTCCTCATACCCTCGGCGGCCTCCATTACCAGGCTCCAGACCCCTGCGCAGGGCGAGCGGGTGGGGGCTCCTGCAGATGTGCACTTCCCGAAGGTAATGGTGCTAGTCTGAGTCTAGCCAAAGTGTACAGACAAGAGGGGGAACACAGGAAGTCTGCTTAGCTCTTCCCAGAAGTCTGGTAAAGAGTTAGGATTGTTTTCCACCCAGGCAGAAGTCCTGAGAGATTGTGGTCACGTGGGAGGGAGCTGCAGAATCGAGGCAGGCTCTTTCCAAAATCAGGTGGTAATGCTACCTATGGGGTGGGTAATATTTGGATGAACAGAGTGTGACTAGCTTCTAAGTTTTATTGTAAATTACACCTTATACAGTATGGTTTTAGTTTTCATTTGGTGTGTCTAAGAGGAAAGATTACAGTTACTTTCTAGTACTCTGAAAACATAAATGGTTTGATAAGTATTTACTGTGACTGAAGGGAAATCATCTCCTAATCAGCTAATCTCCTTTCCCACAGGCCTCTCCACAGAAGAAAGCCTGTCTGCTTCCATCACCAGCCAGCCTGTTCACCAGAAAGAAAACGTCATACCCTTACTTGTGACCAGCAATTCTGATCAGTTCCTGACAACCCCAGATGGTGATGAAAAGGACATAACACAGGAAAATTCTGAGTTAAAACACAGATCCTCAAAGAAAGATTTGTTAGAGATAGACAGGTTCACAATCTGTGGGAACCGGATTGACTGAGTTTGTGACTAATGAGAGGAAGATGCCAGGCCCCGGGCCACACACGCTGGGTGCCAGGACACTTGCTAAAAATGGCACTTAAATATTTATTTAAAAACTTAAATTATTAATGGCAAGCAAATCTTAGTATCTTTCTTCCAGTAATGTGGCCTTGCAGAAGGGCAGCTCACGGGACAGCGATGGCCTCCGGCCTTGACTCTGGATGCCGACAGTCGGGAATACTTCCTCCTGCTGGGCCTTCAGCAGTGCCGCTTCCCGCACCTGGCCAGAGCACTGCAGAAGCTCCTTTCCTCTGTCAGCCTGGGCTTCCAGACCGTTGCGTTTTCCTCACGGCCTCTTCAGCGGAAGGACACACCTGGGAAACTGTGAAGCCTTTACCATGAATTACCTTTCCAGCCTCAGACTGTTTCCATACACTCTCTCCAGACTCGACTCCATCTGCCAAAGCATTGACAAGTAATTACATCTAAGTCCAGATAAACGTTCTCACCACCAGAGTCATCCTGGCAATACGTCTGAGCTAATCAGAATAAAAGGCTACTTACGACAGTGTGATAAATAGCAGCGTCCTGTAAGAAACAGTGAGCTCTTGGCCCAGTCATTTACTTTATGAAGGTCGTGTGTCACTGAGAAATGCTTCCTGCTGCCTCAGTTACTCTCAGAGCAGAGTGCGAGCTGTGCGACACAGGCACAGTGACAGTAAAAGGCTCAGAGCAGCGTCAACTTTAAGGTGCAGTGTGACCTGGCTTTGCTGTAAGGCTAATTGCTTCATCGGTTATTCCAAGTTAAAAGGTTTGGTGTTGAATTGGCTGAAAAGCCGTTGCTAGCGACAGGCTAGTTTGTTGGGTTTTGTTTTGTTTTGAGTAACAGTTTTAAAGTATTCCCAGCAGACTGAGCAGTGGGCACCTTGCTGGGCTTGTGAAATGCATTTGTCTTTCTGTGGGTGTTCTGTGTGGGGAGTGCTTGTGCTGGGGAGACCCTCCCATGACCGACCATAAATGGGGTGTTTGGGATACTGTAACTAGCAGCCAAACGGTGCTCTAGGGTTTGCCTTTAAGATGGAGATGCTATTCCTTCTTCATTGCTACCTGTTAGCATCCAAGGACAAGTTTTCCACACCCTACTTTATCTTAAGAATATTTTCTGCACTTAGAAAGAAAATTGACTGTTTCTGATCTGAACTGTCCAGAAGATGGTACTCTTAACTTCATTTCCTATGCTATCTTCTGAAACTCAGCTCTCATGCAAACATTTGGGCACAGATGGCAAATTTTAAAAGGTTTGCCTGAATCCTGGATAAGTATAAAACTAGTTTGGATACTTTGGGTTATACATTTGAGATACAGGAAGGTTTCTAATATTTTGCACTAACAGAATCTAAAGATAGCTATTGGAGATACTATATATTTATGCCTTGAAAACCAGGAAGCAATTTTAAGTTTAAAATGAATGTTTTTATTCTTTTGTGTATGTTTTAGTGGAGCCCCACTTTCAAACTATTCTTTTTACCAAAACAAAGTGTACCCGGCAACCGGCAGCAGTGTGGAGAAACCTGGGCCACATGCAGCCTTGGTCAGGACACGAGCACAGCCTGGGTGGATCTTCTGTTCCGCTGAGTTTCCTGTTTCTGCGCTGTTCTCTGAAGATTGCATTTCCTTTGCAGATGCTCTTGGGAGGGTGGATGATCCTCACGTCTGTCATAATGGCATTCAGTACTAATTTTATAAGTGCATCTTGTGTGAAACTCAATAAATTCAATTTTATAATCTTTTTTAAAAAGGTCACTGAATTTCTTGTAGCAATGTTTACTATTATATTTGATGGAATGGATATCTCATTAAGATAATTCTAGTTTAAGCAGACACAGTACTTTTTGCAGGAATTTAAAAGGAGCCACTGCGAGGGGCGAGCACTTAAGGTGCCTCTTTAGAATAGGACTGAGGGGAAGGGAAGGAAGGGCGAGGCAGTTGTCACTGAAGAAGGAAGAGCACAGAGTGTGTCTACAGCACAGCCTTGGCTCCTACACACACACACACACACACACACACACACACACACACACACACACACTATTGAGAGCCAGCCACTACTGAAACCACAAAGAGGAAGGCTCTGGTCGGAGGTAGCAGGGGCTCTGTATGGAGACAGGACTTGAGAGCTCTTAATGCCTTGCTGAGGATTCTGCCCCTGATCCTGCTCAAAGGCTGGGAAGAGGGGAACTGGAGTGAGACTTTAAGTTCACGTATGCAGAGGATAAATGAAGAAGCTACTTTGTACACTGTGAAGTACTATGGCCAGCTTAGTGTATTAAGAAAGGCAGGCTGCTGCCCTTCCAAAGGACTGATACCTAATATCAGTTGGAATGTTTATGTGAAGGCATAGTGCTGTTCTCATTTTCCACATCGTTTCATCTTCATCCCACTATGGAGTGCATGCTGTGGTCCCATCCTACAGCTAGAAACACAATCTAGAAAGGATGAGTAACGTGCCGACCACACAGGTAGCAGAACAGGACATTAAACCCCTTTTCTGCTGCCTTGACCTGTGATGTCAGCTATTTTCTGCAAGAGAAGGATTGGGAAAAGGAGGGCCCGTATGGAAGCCGCTGGGGGCATCCACGCCAGCCTAAGGACCAGAGAAGCGAAGATATCATTGGTGCAGGTATCCAGTGCAGCTGCTATGGGATCAAGGAAGCTAGTGGGCTGTCTGTGTGGAATGCAATGGGCTCGTGCAGACCTGGGGCCACACTAGGGCAGTGCTAAGACTCTAGACTGTCCTAAAGGTGCCTTCCAATATCCCTTGGTAAATCCAAAGGGAGGATCCTGACCCCAGACTTGATCCATTTGCTTCAGTGCTGACACTATCTGGAAAGACAAGCTTTTATCTGAGTTTGTTTCTCACTGGACTATCACATGATGAATCCTCTCAATTCTGTCATCCTGTCATGACTCCAGGGTCCAGCTGGCCTTGTTCATGGGCCCTAGTGAAGGACAAACATTTCTATGAGACCAAAGGAAGATTGGTCTGTGAACCCCATGATGGACACCAGAATGAGATGCGCTATCTCCTGTGGGGGCAGAGCAGAAAGTTGGGTTGCTAAAGCTTTGGTAAGATGAAATAAAGCCATACTAGTTCAGGTCCCACCCAGAGTGCTCAGCTGGCTACCGTTATAGAGGATGCCGCAGTCTAGTATGTGAAGGTTTTCTTGGCTTCACGTTTATATGTTCCACTCCATGGTCAATTTTCCCTGTTGCTTCGGGTCTGTGGTGAAGCAGCACCTGATGGCAGGAACTTGAGGCAAAACAAGGCTGCCTGCCTAACAATCCGAGCTAAAACCAGGAGACGGGTATATGAGTCTCACAGTCAGTTCAAGGGCCTGCCTCTAAAATACACTATACCTCCAAGTACAAAGCACCTCCCACAAAGCTCCACATTCTAAGTGTTCCTTCAACAGCACCAACTGGGGACCAGAGCTTGATACGTCCTAGGCCTTTGGGGGATATCTAAGAGTCAAGGCATACCACCATCTTGAATTGAAAAGTACAAAAGAATATGGCCTTCTTTCCCTTGCAAATAGCTATAAAAACATGATTCCCTTTGCCCACAAATATAAGCTTAGAAACAACTTAAATGGGCTCGAGAGATAGCTTACTGGTTAAGAGCACTGGCTGCTCTTCCAGAGGTCCTGAGTTCGATTCCCAGCAATCCCATGGTGGCTCACAACCATCTGTAATGGGATCTGATGCCCTCTACTGGTGTGTGTGAAGACAGCTATAGTGTACTGTAGTGTACATAAAAAAATAAATAAATTAAAAAAAAACCCTAAATCTTTAAAAGAAAGAAAGAGAAAGAAAGAAAGGAAGGAAGGAAGGAAGAAAGAAAGAAAGAAAGAAAGAAAGAAAGAAAGAAAAAAGAAAGAAAGAGAAAGAAAGAAAAAGAAAAAGAAACAACTTAAACTCTAAGGTGGTGGAAGTTCCACTATTAAAGCACCTCTAATAAAACATCCAAATTCCCCGAGGCTTGCCTCCTAACTTCGTCTTGCAGTATTAATCATGATGCTTAAACCAATACTTATAAATTTCTACTAAAGCCACTATGCAAGGCTCCCGTAATCCATTCCCTCATTTCTTCTGCACTGTGTCCCTCCTTACAAAGCCCCCTCTTTGCAGATGTGGAAGCCGAGGTTCAGAAAGCCCTTTCTTCAGCTAAGCCACTGAGCTTGGAACCAAGATTTCACAGGGTCTGTCTGTTTACAGAGCGGGCTAGACATACAGACAGCCCAGGATAAAAGTCTGTGTGAGAACTTTCCCAGCACACATTAACCATTTTCCAGCAAATCATGCCCAGATAAGTGGTTTTCCATCTCATACTTTCCTGTCAGTTTACATTTCTGACTCTCACGTGACCCAAATTCTCCATAGACTGTCTTTGCAGAGTGTTATTTTTAGAATTGGATTAAGAATGGATTGTTCAGGTTATCCTGCTTATACAGTTGAAGTGTCTTTCTCTAAGGAATCATTAAGCAGAAGGCAGAATACCATGGACTTATGTGAGGTTAGTATTTTTTAAGTGGACTCTCTTTAGTTCTCGTTTGACACTGCGGGGTGCGCCCAGTAGGGCTGATGAGGCGCTGGGTTTCCAACAGATGCCTTGGCAGGCCTGGGGTGGGCGGGCGCCGCGAAGCTGGTGCTGCTGGCTATAAAGGGCTTCCAGCTCACGGGCAGTGTGCGCAGCACCGCTGTCTCCACGCTGAGGATGAACTGTGGAGCGGGCAAGCTCTTTCTAGCTCAAGCAAGTATCAGACACTTTAAAGATGTTATCAGTTTAGACCCTCAAGTAATACTGGTTTAATATAGCTAAAAACCTAAGACCATTTTTTAAAAAGAGAGTGAAAAGAGAGAGAGGTTCATGGTTAAAAGAATCTATTGATCTTCCAGAGGACCCAAGGACCCAAGCTGTTCTGAGCACCCATATTAGGTGGCTCATAACCATTTGTAACTCCAATTTCACAGGGTCTGATGCCCTCTTCTGGCACAGGCACCTATACTCACCTGCGCGCGCGCGCGCGCGCGCGCGCACACACACACACACACATGCACGCACGTGCACACACACACATGTGCATACACGCATGCACACACACACAAATTTAAAAAGAAAAGAAAAAAAGAATTGTAGAGACAGAGGAATACTTAGAGCTTTATCATCTAGCTTAGAGTCTGTTTCTTCAAACTGTTACTTGTAACCCATGCATAGGTCCAGCCGTCCTCATGTAAATATATCACGACAGGAATCTATCATATATGCTGGCATATAGCATGTTCCTCTCATTGTACATGTGCTGGGCATTCATCTATGGCAATAATTTAAAGTATTTTTAATAGCTGTATGGAATTCCATGTAATTAGCCAGATCATACTTTGAAGAGTTCCTTTACTTCGATCGTTTTTTCCGATTACTTCCTTGAGGTCCTTCCCTGAACTGGAATTCCTTCTACAAGTAAGCCCTGACTTACTTACAAGGTAGTAACTGCCTCAATACCTTGCATCAGCAGCGAGGGTCTGAGATGTCCGGGGCCCACGCTCTCAGCAGCCCTGGGCTGCACGATTGTCCTGCTAACTTGCTAGCTTTGAAACAGGAGACCCGGCTTCAGCGGTACGCTTAAATGTTTTAATATACGTAATATGTGTAGTAGATGTTTTTCATTTCCTTCACATCACTTAATAGTGTCATGAAGTGACACTTTTTAAAGTGTCCTTTTAAAAAGGTGTATTTTTGTTATTTTTGTGTGTGTGTGAGTGTGTACATGCATAGGCACATGTACACGGTGCCTACAGAGCCAGAAGAAGATGGCGGATTTCCGGGACTTGGAGTTACAGACCTAATGTCGGTGCTGGGAACCAAACTCTGGTCCCCTATAAGAACAGTCAGTGCTCTGAGCTCCCCCACTTCATACTGAAATTATTTTTCTTCTGTGTATTAACTTTTTTTTATTAATAAAAATGACGAAGGTCCAACCCAACTTTTAGGGCATCATAATGAGTTCACACAGGTAGAAGGCCTTGCCTCACCCACGGTAGGGCAGGCCCTCGCTGGCAGTCATAAATTAGTGTGTGCCCTCAAAATATGCTGTTGATCAAAAAGAAAAATGTTAACATGTTAAATGCAAAAGCTTTGGCAGGAAGCTTAAGAGTGGCTCCATGAGGTGCCTCTCATGTGGCATGTCTCTGAGGAAAACCTGCTCAGGATGAAAAAGAGTAAATCCTAAGCAAGAGCGCTGAATGAAGACGGAGAGAGAGCCGGGCCCTGGTAGTCACGCACACCTTTAGTCCCAGCATTCAGGAGGCAAAGGCAAGCAGATCTCTGAGATCAGGGCCAGCCTGGTCTACAGAGTAAGTTCCAGGATCGCCAGAGCTACACAGAGGAAACCCTTTCTCAAAAAACAAAAACAAAGAAGACAAGGAGGAGAAGGGAGAGGAGGAAGAGAGGAAGGAGACTAGGGGAAAAAACAAATTCTGAAGAAGCAAAACTAGAAAGCACTGGCGGGCTCCCTGGCTATATTAAACTGCTTTCTCTGCTTCTGCAGCAAGCGTGGAAGCTCCCTGACCTAAGCAGTTAGCTAACCTGAAGATTCTCCCTTCTTTCTATTCTATGGAAATGCACGTTTCACTTGTCTCTGCCCAGCACCCCACTTAATAATTATATAATTATTAAACATTATATGATTAAATATAAATGATTGAATAATTACTAAATATTAAATAACTTCAGCGGGTATAACTAGAGATACCCACTGAATTGTGTTTTTAGGCAGCAGTCCAAGGGAAGCCAAAGATAATGACCTTCCATGGCACACACTTCAGAAAAGAGAGAAATGATCAAAGAGAAAGAGATGAACCAACTCCCTGGCTGATTCCAACTGCTGGAGTCCTAGAAGCCACCAGCCTTCATCCCAAAGACCACCGAGAGTAGGGCTCGGAGGGGGAGCTGTCCCCCAATTTACACTCTCTTGGAGGCTGTCCCAAGTCCTGGCAGCCTTTCTAAGGAGGAACTCAGATATTAAGAGCTTGGTCTTCTTTTCTCAAAGCAAGTTTGGTTTTGTTTTTGTTTTGTTTTCTTTTGTTTTGGTTTGGTTTGGTTTGGTTTTTGTTTTTGTTTGGTTTGGTTTGGTTTGGTTTGGTTTGGTTTGGTTTGGTTTGGTTTGGTTTGGTTTGGTTTGGTTTGGTTTGGGTTGGTTTGGGCTGGGTTGGGCTGGGTTGGGTTGGGTTGGGTTGGGTTGGGTTGGGTTGGGTTGGGTTGGGTTGGGTTTGGTTTGTGGAAGGATGCTTGCTAGAGGCAACGGAACAAGCTGGGCTCTACAATCAGAAGGACCCGAGTCTGATGACCGACAGTGTCACATCTACCCCAGTGAAGGGCGTGGGTCAAGCACCCCACCTATCTGAGCCTTTCTCCCCTCTAGGGAGAGCAGAAATAGCACCCGCCTCCAGCGTGGATGCCTCTTTAAGTGACGCAGTGAGACACAAGGACGCTACTGAGTTTTTCTTTCCTCTCCTGTCTTCCAGTCTAAGACACAAATGGCCTGATGTCTTGCCCATTTTTGTGAAATTCACCTAACAAATATTTACCTGCAGTGCTCTTACTGCTTTGGGAGATGATGTGAAGTAACCACGATGAATCATGTATGTCACTGTAACTGCAGATACAGAGCCGCCACAGGAAGAACCTTCGGACACGGAATAAGTGTGGCAAAGAAGACATTTAAGACTGAATTCTTGCACAACTGCATGTGGTAGGCGAGCAAACTCCTGCAGTTTTTAGCAGGGGCCAGGTGGGGCAGAGCGTCTCGCACAGGGACAAGCCTCGGCATGGCTGGCTGGCAACACTGGTTACAGAGCCGACAGTGTCCCTGTTGGTCTCAAGGTGGTTGCTGCATCTCAAAGCATCTACTTGGTGTTAAAGACAGAAAACAGAGAAGAGGCAGATGACATGCTAACCCAGGCCTGTCCTCCAATCAGGAAGGCAACAGCTCCCTAGACATTTCATCTGCAGCTGGAAATGTTTCTCACACTAACTAGAAATACTATGGCTGTGCTTATTAACAAGGGGAGTTAGGAATTCAGACCCAGGCCCTATGACTGGACTAAAAGCCGCATCTTCCAAGAATGTTGACTGCAATCCATAATAAACACATTTCATTACAACCCCGAGAAATGCCTGGCTATATCTAAAAAGTAAACCTAGATCGAAAATTTCCCTTTACTTGAATTTACTTGAAAATGTTCTGTTTGTAGCTTTTTTGATGCTGATCTTAATGTACTAAATTGATTTCATATTTTGACAATGTAGCATGTCTTATAGTTCAGAAAACATTCATTGATCCTGAGCATAATCAACAAACTGGAGCATACCAACCCTAAATACCACAAGGGACTCTAAGGGAGGCAGGTATCAGGAGGAGACTTTCAGCAGCCAAAGAAGGCAGTGGGTATACAGAAGGCAGTGGGTATACAGAAGGCAGGGGGTATATAGAAGGCAGTGGGTATAGAGAAGGCAGTGGGTATACAGAAGGCAGGGGGTATATAGAAGGCAGTGAGTATATAGAAGGCAGTGGGTATATAGAAGGCAGGGAGAAGGCAGTGGGTATATAGAAGGCAGTGGGTATATAGAAGGCAGTGGGTATACAGAAGGCAGGGGGTATACAGAAGGCAGTGGGTATATAGAAGGCAGTGGGTATACAGAAGGCAGGGGGTATACAGAAGGCAGGGGGTATACAGAAGGCAGGGGTATATAGAAGGCAGTGGGTATATAGAAGGCAGGGAGTATATAGAAGGCAGGGGTATATAGAAGGCAGTGGGTATACAGAAGGCAGGGGTATATAGAAGGCAGGGGTATATAGAAGGCAGGGGGTATATAGAAGGCAGTGGGTATACAGAAGGCAGGGAGTATACAGAAGGCAGGGAGTATATAGAAGGCAGGGGTATATAGAAGGCAGTGGGTATACAGAAGGCAGTGGGTATATAGAAGGCAGTGGGTATACAGAAGGCAGTGGGTATATAGAAGGCAGTGGGTATATAGAAGGCAGTGGGTATATAGAAGGCAGTGGGTATATGGAAGGCAGTGGGTATATGGAAGGCAGTGGGTATATAGAAGGCAGGGGTATATAGAAGGCAGGGGTATATAGAAGGCAGGGGTATATAGAAGGCAGGGGGTATACAGAAGGCAGTGGGTACACAGAAGGCAGTGGGTACACAGAAGGCAGTGGGTATATAGAAGGCAGTGGGTATACAGAAGGCAGTGGGTATATAGAAGGCAGTGGGTATATAGAAGGTAGTGGGTATATAGAAGGCAGTGGGTATACAGAAGGCAGGGGGTATATAGAAGGCAGTGGGTATATAGAAGGCAGTGGGTATATGGAAGGCAGTGGGTATACAGAAGGCAGTGGGTATACAGAAGGCAGGGGGTATATAGAAGGTAGTGGGTATACGGAAGGCAGTGGGTATACAGAAGGCAGTGTGTAGGAGAGGCTCATGAGTGGAGGCTCGTGAGTGGAGGCAGAGGCTCTGCATGTCCAGCCCCAGGCCAGCTGCACTGTGGAATGCCTGAAGATACTTTAGTCCCTGCCCTCCACTGTAGGCCTTGGCTACCGCAGGAGTGCCCTGTCAATCCACCTGTAATCCTAGCATTTGGGAGGTGGAGACAGGAGGATAAAGAGTTTAAGACTATCTTTGGTTACCTGTAACTCCAGTTCTAGGAGATCTGACACCCCCTTCCAGTCTCCTGAGACCCCAGGCATGTGTGCAGTTTACATGCAAACACTTATATACATAAAATAGGAATAAATATAGCTTAGAGAAAAGAACCAGTTCTAATTGAGCTGTGCACAGTAGTATGTGGTCTACTATTCTTTCTATACTCCCTGCTATCTTACCAGGCCAAAGAAAGAGGGTGGCTTGAGGCCAAGAGTTCGAAGCCAGCCTGAGAAACACAGTGAGTCCTTGTCTCAAGAAAAAAAATCTGAAACTCACTATGGAATGATGTATATTTATTTCTCTGTGTTATCTGAAAGACTTATGGAAAATAATAAACAAAGAGAAAAAAATTATTCCCACTCTCTTGGAAGATAGGCTCCCCGGAGAGCAACAATGTCCACCCCTCATAGTTTTGTATGATCCAATACCTTGTGGATTCAGTTTTTATTGATTATGTTAGTTAGTGGACTAAATCGACTTCATTATTCTCACTTTTGAGACCAGAAAAATACCATGTGGAAGTCCGTGCTCCGTGTTCCTACTGATTCTAAAGGACAGGGAAGCTGCTTCTGCAGAGGTGTCAGTGACTGTAGACACCCTATTTGAAAAAGAGAAACACGGAAGGATCCTGTGGCAAGCCTCACCCTCATCCCCCTAAAAAAAAATTGACAACCTAGACAAGAATCTATGAAGAGAACTCTTAAAAACTGTGATAAGGATTTACTTATCACTTTTCTTTAGGGAGGTGGCCGCTGGGAGTTTGACCATGCTCCAGTGAGTATATGGGCAACATAAACTGGACTTGTTTGTTTGGGACTCTTTTTGATCTTTTCTGGGGGGGAGAGGAGGCCACATGGAGGGGAGCAGACATGGGTGGGAGGAATGAGAAGTGAGAATGGGGTGTGGGGTGCGTGTTATGTGAAATCCCCGAATAATCAATTTAAAAAAAAAAAAGAAGAAGAAGACCTGGAAAGGTGACATGGTCTATCCTAGATCACTCTCATCCTGGTGGCAGAGGCTCACCCAGATGCATACCTCTGACCTAGGACTCCGGGATAGTGTCTCCTCACCAGCCTGAGGGCAAGCACCCTGCTGTCACCATAGATTAAGCTCCTCACACTTCCTAATTGAAATGGAAGTAATTAGTCCTGTCGATTTAACACAGAGGAGTGATCCTAAAGCCATCTTTGCCTCTGCTTTGCAGAGGACCTGTAACTTCCTAGTGATTAGGCTACAAGATAATCACTGCTCCCAACACTTCCAAAATCCTGCTGGGAAGCTGAACCAGTGCCACATTGCTGACCTGATGTGGTTCCCAACGAGGAAGTAGAGTCCATTCTGGTTCTGCCACGTATCTTCCCAGCCCTCAGATTCCATCTTAGAGCCTGTCACGGTCCCTCTCTGATGACAGGAAGCTGTCATTTTAACTAGCCTCTTATGGTTAGCCAAGAGCCCATCCCATGATCTCATTGCATGGCCAGGATGGCCCCTGAGGCCCCAGTAGACAATATTGCTTTGTATTTGTAGAGTGCTGTCCTAGTCAGGGTTTCCATTCCTGCACAAACATCATGACCAAGAAGCAAGTTGGGGAGGAAAGGGTTTACTCAGCTTACACTTCCACATTGCTGTTCATCACCAAAGGAAGTCAGGACTGGAACTCAAGCAGGTCAGGAAGCAGGAGCTGATGCAGAGGCCATGGAGGGATGGTCCATACTGGCTTGCTTCCCCTGACTTGCTCAGCCTGCTCTCTTATAGAACCCAAGAATACCACCCCAGAGAAGGTACCACCCACAAGGGGCCCTCCCCCACTTGATCACTAATTGAGAAAATGCCCCACATCTGGATCTCATGGAGGCACTTCCCCAACTAAACTCCTTTTCCTATGATAACTCCAACCTGTGTCAAGTTGACACACAAAACTAGCCAGTACAAGTGCCGTTATTGTATCTGCACTCTGCTATAATGCAGTATATCTCTATCTCTATCTACCTATACCTATACCTATACCTATACCTATACCTATACCTATACCTATACCTATACCTACATGTGTGTGTGTGTGTGTGTGTGTGTGTGTGTGTAGGTATGTGTGTAGGTATGTGAGATTGTTCCTTCCACACATATCCTTTCTTGGGGAGGTACTGTCAGAATCACTTCCTTTTTATAATTGAGACAGAGTTTAAAAAAAAAAGCTGAAAGTGCGTAGTGACACGATACGGCCAGTGGCACAGGAAGAATTAAGCTCAGGTGCTTTGGCTTCAGGAAGCATAGCATCATTAGCCCACGAACTCTTATCTACAACCTGCCTGTGCTACTGACAGCCATTTAGCCCATGACTCTGTCCATAGAGCAGACAGGACCATCAGACCCAAGGGAGGCTACAGACTCCTCCGCTCCTATGGGACTGTTTAAGCATCAGCTTGATATTCAGGGGCCAGCATGGAGAAAAAAAAAAGAGACATATTTATATGTGTGACCCGCTGTGCAGGCAGAGGGCTGTTAGCCACATACTGTGTTAATCTGCAACCTAAGGACAAACTTATCTCAGGTTTCTAAGTTAGGAGCCTAGGGTCCAGAAAGGATAAGGCAGCCCCTAAAATCATGTGGATTTGGCAGCAATGATGTCAGTTTGCCTGACGCCAGTGGCAGACTATATAGTGTGGCAACATCACTCTATTCAAGGTGAGAAGCAAGATTACACAATGGGGTTAGTATCAATGACAAAATAGTGATGAAGAAAGAGCCAGCTCGTTTTTTTTGTTTTTTTTTTGTTTTTTGTTTTGTTTTGTTTTGTTTTGTTTTGTTTTGTTTTTTGCACCAGGGAGCCGGGAGACTCCACAGTCCTCTGTGCAGAGCCCACCAGGAGAGAGTGATCCCCCAGCAGTGCTTTCACTTCTGAGCACAGAGGGGAGATCTCCACCTTCTCTCTGGAGGGGACGAGCTAGGCACACACAGGGCATAAGATCAGTGGACCAGCTGGGACGGAAGTCTTCCGGCTGCCATTTGTACCAGGGAGCCTGGAAACTCCACGGCTTTCTGTGCATAGCCTTCCAGGAGAGAGTGATCTCCCAGCAGTGCTTTCACTTCTGAGCTCAGAGGAGTAAGGACACAGGCTTACAGGCCCACAGGAGGAACAAACTCCAGCCAGAGACAACAATACCAACAAGCACCAGAGATAACCAGATGGCGAAAGGCAAGCACAAAAACCCTACCAACAGAAACCAAGGCCACGTGGCAACATCAGAACCCAGTTCACCCACCACAGCAAGTCCCAGATACCCCAACGCACCATAAAAGCAAAAGTCAGATTCAAAATCATATCTCATGATGCTGATAGAGGGCTTCAAGAAAGACTTAAATAACTCCTTTAAAGAAATACAGGAGAACATTGGTCAACAGGTAAAAGCCCTTAAAGAGGAAACACAAAAATCACTTAAAGAAATACAGGAGATCATGGATCAACAGGAAGAAGCCCTTAAAGAAGAAACACAAAAATCCCTTAAAGAAGTATAGGAAAACACAAATAAGCAAGTGAAGGAACTGAACAAAACCATCCAGGATCTAAAAGCGGAAGTAGAAACAATAAAGAAATCACAAAGTTAATCCTGAAATAGAAAACCTTGGAAAGAATTCAGGAGTCATAGATGCAAGCATCAGCAACAGAATACAAGAGATAAATTAAAGAACCTCAGGTGCTGAAGATACCATAGAAAACATTGACTCAACAGTCAAAAAAAAAAAAAACCATAAAATGCAGCTCCCCTGCCACCATCTTTGCTACCGGTCCAACAGGACGAGTGGCCCCAGGTACTGAGATATCCTGAGTTTAAGACCTCTGGGGACGCAGACTGCTGAGCTGCTACCTGTGCATGGGACCTGAGCAGATTGACGGTTTGTGTGTCAGCCAGGCGTGGGTCCTGTGTCCTGCGGGGTGGTCAGCACCTGGAGAGGCTCCCCTCCGCCATCTGCTCCCTGACAAAGCAGACAAACAGCAACAGGTTCACAGAGACAACCTAAGTATAACATTGCTTGGGGCAAGATACACCAGGGCTCCAACAGCACCCAAGAGGAGAGCAGCACATCAGCAATCTGTGCCAGGCAAAACCCAGTCATCCAGTGGTGCAGAAATAGCCTTTCTGAATCACAGGGGGTTTAAGCACCATCCAGTGACAACAGGACCAACTAACGATAGAGATAACCAGATGGCAAAAGGCAAAAGTAGGAACATTACTAACAGAAATCAAGGCACTATGGCAGCATCCGAACCGAATTCTCTGACAACAGCAAGTCCAGGATACCCCAACACACCAGAAAAACAAGATTTGGATTTAATATCACTGGTCAGTATGCTGTTAGAGGAACACAAGAAGGACATAAATAAATCCCTTAAAGAAATACAGGAGGAAATGGACCAAAAGTTAGAAGCCCTTACAAGGGAAACACAAAAATCATTTAAAGAAATTTCAGGAGAAAATGGGTCAAAAGATAGAAGCCAGTAAAGAGGAAATGCAAAAATCACTTAAAGAAATACAGGAGAACTTGGGTCAACAGGCAGAAGTCACGAAAGAGGAAACACAAAAATCTCTTAAAAAATTACAGAAAAACACAAACAAGCAAGTGAAGGAACTGAGCAAAACCATCCAGTATCTAAAAACAGAAGTAGAAACAAGTAAGAAATTGCAAAGGGAGACATCTTTGAAGATAGAAACCTTGGGAGGAAATCAAGGGCCATAGATGTAAACATCAACAACAGAATACAAGAGATAGAAGAAAGAATCTCAGATGCCAAAGATACCATAGAAACCATGGACTCAACAGTCAAAGAAAATGCAAAATGCAAAAAGCTTCTAACCCAAAACATCCAGGAAATCCAGAACACAATAAGAAGACCAAACCTAAGGATTATAGGTATAGATGAGAGTGAAGATTTACAACTTAAAGGGATAGCAAATATCTTCAACAAAATTATGGAAGAAAACTTCCTTAACCTAAAGATAGAGATGCCCATAAATATACAAGAAGCCTACAGAACTCCAAACAGACTGGACCAGAACAGAAAAATCTCCAGTCACATAATAATCAAAAGCCAAATGTACTAAACAAAGAAAGAATATTAAAGGCAATAAGAGAAAAAGGCCAAGTAACATATAAAGGAAGATCTATCAGAATTACACCAGACTTCTCACCAGAGACCATGAAAGCTAGAAGATCCTGGGCAAATCTCATGCAGACTCTAAGAAAACACAAATGTCAGCCAAGACTACTATACCCAGCAAAGCTCTCAATCACCATAGATTGAGAAACCAAGATATTCCATGACAAAACCAAATTTATATAATATCTTTCCATAAACCCTGGAAAAAGCAAGGTAGTAACCTTCTTTCATCAAACCCAAAAGAAGATAACCTATCAAATATAAAAAATAACATCAAAAATGACAGGAAGTGCCAGGCAGTGGTGGTCCACGCCTTTAATCCCAGCACTTGGGAGGCAGAGGCAGGAGAATTTCTAAGTTCGAGGCCAGCCTGTTCTACAGAGTGAGTTCCATGACAGCCAGGACTACACAGAGAAACTCTGCCTCGAAAAACAAACAAACAAACAAGACAGGAAGTAATAATCACTATCCCTTAATATCTCTTAACATCAATGGACTCAATTCCCCAATAAAAAGACATAGACTAACAGACTGGATACAGAAACAGGACCCTACATTTTGCTGCTTACAGGAAACACACTTCAGTATCAAAGACAAATACTACCTTAGAGTAAAAAGCTGGAAGACAATTTTACAAGCAAATGGTCTCAGGAAACAAGCTGCAGTAGCCATTCTAATATCAATATAAATTTGACTTTCAACCTAAAGTCATCAAAAGAGACACAGAAGGACACTTCTTGCTGGTCAAAGGAAAAATCCACCAATCAGAACTCTCAATTCTGAACATCTATGCTCCAAATGCAAGGGTTCCCTTATTCGTAAAAGAAACTTTACTAAAGCTCAAAGCACACATTGCACCTAACACAATAATTGTGGGTGACTTCAACACTCCATTATCCTCAATGGACCTATCAGGAAAACAGAAACTAAACAGGGACACAGTGAAACTATTTGTAGCTTTGGACCATTTGGATTTAACAGATATATATATAACATTTCATCCTAAAGCAAAAGGATATACCTTTTTCTCAGAACCTCATGGCACTTTTCTTCAAAATTGATCATATAATTGGTCACAAGACAGACCTCAATATATATAAGAAGATCGAACTAATCCCATGCCTCCTATCAGATCACTATGGAGTAAGAGTGGTCTTCAATAGCAACAAAAACAAAAGAAAGCCTATATACACATGGAAACAACAATACTCAATAATACCTTGGTCAAGGAAGAAATAAAGAAAGAAATCAAAGACTTTTTAGAATTTAATGAAAATGAAGGCACAACTTACCCAAATCTATGGGACACAATGAAAGCAGTGCTAAGAGGAAAACTCATAGCCCTGAGTGCCTCCAAAAAGAAACTGAAGAGAGCATACACTAGCAGCTTAATGACACACCTGAAAGCCCTGGAACAAAAAGAAGCTAATTCACCCAGTAGGAGTAAAAGTCAGGAAATCATCAAACTCAGGGCTGAAATCAATCAAGTAGAAACCAAGAGAACCATACAAAGAATCAACAAAACCAGGAGCTGGTTCTTTGAGAAAATCAACAAGATAGATAAACCCTTAGCCAGACTAACCAAAAGGCACAGAGACAGTATACAAATTAACAAAATTAGAAATGAAAAGGGAGATGTAACAACAGAAACTGAGGAAATTAAAAAAATCATCAGATCCTAGTACAAAAGCCTTTACTCAACACAACTGGAGAATCTGGAGGAAATGGACAATTTCCTAGACACATACCAAATACAAAATTAAATCATGATCAAATAGATCATCTAAACAGTCCCATTACTCCCAAAGAAATAGAAGAGGTCATAGAAAGTCTTCCAAACAAAAAAAGACCAGTACCAGATGGTTTTAGTGCAGAATTCTATCAAACCTTCAAAGAAGACCTAACACCAATACTCTTCAAACTATTCCACAAAATAGAAACAGAAGGAACACTACCCACCTCGTTCTATGAAGCCACAATTATGCTGATACCAAAACCACATAAAGATCCAACAAAGAAAGAGGACTCCAGGGCAATTTCCCTTATGACTATCAATGCAAAACTACTCAATAAAATTCTTGCCAACCGAATCCAAGAACACATCAAAATGATCATCCACCATGATCAAGTAGGCTTCATCCCAGGGATGCAAGAATGGTTCAATATACAGAAATCCATCAATGCAATCCACTACATAAACAAACTCAAAGAAAAGAACCACATGATCATTTCATTAGATGCTGAAAAAAGCATTTGATAAAATCCAGCATCCTTTCATGCTAAAAGTCTTGGAAAGGACAGGAATTCAAGGCCCATACCTAAACATAGTAAAAGCAATATACAGCAAACCGGTAGCCAACATCGAACTAAATGGAGAGAAACTTGAAGCAATCCCACTAAAATCAGGGACTAGACAAGGCTGCCCTCTCTCTACATATCTTTTCAACATAGTACTTGAAGTTCTAGCTAGAGCAATTAGACAACATAAGGAAGTCAAAGGGATACAAATTGGAAAGGAAGAAGTCAAACTATCACTATTTGCAGATCATATGATAGTATACGTAAGTGGCCCAAAAAAACTCCACCTGAGAACTCCTACAGCTGATAAACAACTTCAGCAAAGTGGTTGGTTATAAAATCAACTCAAGAAAATCAGTAGCCTTCCCATACTCAAAGGATCAGCAGGCTGAGAAAGAAGTTAGGGAAATAACACCCTTCACAATAGCCACAAACAATATAAAGTATCTTGGTGTGACTCTAACCAAACAAGTGAAAGATCTGTATGACAGGAACTTTAAATCTTTGAAGAAAGAAATCAAAGAAGACCTCAGAAGATGGAAAAATATTCCATGCTCTTGTATTGGCAGGATCAATATAGTGAAAATGGCCATCTTGCCAAAAGCAATCTATAGATTCAATGAAATCCCCATCAAAATCCCAACTCAATTCTTCATAGACTTAGAGCAATTCTCAAATTCATCTGGAATAACAAAAAACCTAGCATAGCTAAAACTATTCTCAACTGTAAAAGAACTTCTGGGGGAATCAATATCCCCAACCTCAAGCAGTACTACAGAGCAATTGTGTTAAAAACTGCATGGTATTGGTACAGAGACAGGCAAGTAGATCAATGGAATAGAATTGAAGACCCAGAAATGAATCCACAGAATTATGGTCACTTGATCTTTGATAAAGGAGTTATAATCATCCAGTGGAAAAAGATAGCCTCTTCAACAAATGGTGCTTGTTCAATTGGAGGTCAGCATACAGAAGAATGGGAATTGATCCACTCTTATCTCCTCGTACTAAGCTCAACTCCAAGTGGATCAAGGACCTCCACATAAAACCAGACACACTGAAACTAATAGAAAAGAAACTGGGGAAGACCCTTGAGGACATTGGCTCAGGGAGAAAGTTCCTGAACAGAACACCATTAGCTTATGCTCTAAGATCAAGAATTGACAAATGGGACCTCATAAAATTACAAAGTTTCTGTAAGGCAAAGGACACTTGTCAGAAGGACAAAACAGCAACCAACAAATTGGGAAAAAATCCTCACCAACCCTACATCCGACAGAGGGCTAATATCCAATATATACAAAGAACTCAAGAAGTTAGACCCAAGAGAATGAAATACAGAGTACAGAGCTAAACAAAGAATTTTCCCCTGAAGAAATTCAGATGGCCAAGAAGCACCTTAAGAAGTGTTCAACATCATTAGTCATTAGGGAAATGCAAATCAAAACAACCCTGAGATTTCACCTCACACCAGTCAGAATGGCTAAGATTAAACACTCAGGAGACAGCAGGTGTAGGTGAGGATGTGGAGAAACAGGAACACTCCTCCACTGCTGGTGGGATTGCAAGATGGTACAACCACTCTGGAAATAAGTCTGGGGGTTTCTCAGAAAACTGGGCATGACACTTCCAAAGGACCCTTATATCACTTCTGGGCATATACCCAGAGGATTCCCCTGCATGCAACAAGGACACATGCTCCACTATGTTCATAGCAGCCTTATTTATAATAGCCAGAAGCTGGAAACAACCCAGATGTCCCTCAATGGAGGAAAGGATACAGAAAATGTGGTATATTTATACAATAGAATACTACTCAGCAATTAAAAATAATGAATTCATGAAATTTTTAGGCAAATGGTTGGATCTGGAAAATATCATCCTAAGTGAGGTAACTCAATCACAAAAGAATACACATGAAATGCAATCACTGATAAGTGGATATTAATTAGTCCAGAAGCCCTGAATACTCAAGACACAATTAGCATATCAAATGATTCCCAAGAAGAAGGAAGGAGAGGGCCCTGACCCTGAAAAGACTTGATCCAGTATTGTAGGGGAGTGCCAGGACAGAGAAATGGGAGGGGGGTGATTGGGGAATGGGCCTTGGGAAGAAGAATTATGGGACATATGGTGAGGGGGGAACTGAGAAAGGGGAAAGCATTTGGAATGTAAACAAAGAATATAGAAAATTTTTAAAAAGTTAATATTGGGAAAAAAAAGAAAAGAAAACGTAAAATGCAAAAAGCTGGTAACCCAAAACATCCAGGAACTCCAGGACACAATGAGAAGACTAAACCTAAGGATTATAGGTATAGACGAGAGCGAGGATTTACATCTTAAAGGCCCAGTAAATATCTTCAACAAAATTGTAGCAGAAAACTTCCCTAACCTTGAGAAAGAGATGCCCATGAACATAAAAGAAGCCTTCAGAACTCCAAACAGACTGGACCAGAACAGAAACTCCTCCAGGCACTTAATAATCAAAACACCAAATTCACTGAACAAAGAAAGAATATTAAAAGCAGTAAGGGAAAAAGGGCAAGTAACTTATAAAGGCAGACCTATCAGAATCACACCAGACTTCTCACTAGAGACGATGAAAGCTAGAAGATCCTGGGCAGACCTCATACAGACCCTAAGAGAACACAAATGTCAGCCCAGGCTACTATACCCAGCAAAACTCTCAATCATCATAGATGGAAAAACCAAGATATTCAATGATAAAAACCAAATTTACATAATATCTGTCTACAAATCCAGCCCTAAAAAGGATAATAGACGGAAAATGCCAACACAAGGAGGGAAACTACACCCTAGAAAAAGCAAGAAAGTAATCTTCCAATAAACCCAAAAGAAGATAGCCACACAAACATAAAAATAACATCAAAAATAACAGGAAGCAACAATCACTATTCCTTAATATCTCTGAACAACAATGGACTCAACTTCCCAGTTAAAAAAAAACAGGAATATTTCTCATGTAAATCTTCAATTTTATCAGAAAATGTTTGTAATTCCCCTTTTAATTAATTTAGTAATTTTTTTATGTCTACCATTTTAACTGCATTATTTTTCATGATAATCTTTGATTTTAATGTCTTTCTATGTATTTCCTCTATTTTATCAGAAATGTTTTCGATGTAAATCTTTGATTTTATTATGAATGTTCCTAATTCTACCTTTAATTAACTTAGAAAGAGTTTTTATATCTATGATTTTATATGTAAAATTTTCCATAAAATTTTCAATTTTAACGTGTTTGCCTATATATTTCTTGAATTTCACCAGAAATATTTCCATGTAAATCTTCAATTTTATCTGAAAATGTTTATAATTCCACCTTCAATCAACTTAGAATTATCTTTATGCCTATCATTTTACCCATATAATTTCCATGATAATCTTTAATTTTAACATGCTTTTCTATATATTTCTTCAATTTTATCAGAAATATTTTCCATTTAAATCTTCAAGTTTATCAGAAAATGTTTATAATTCCACTTTCAATCAAATTAAGAACACTTTCATGCCTACCATTATTATATCTATATAAACTTTTCCATGGTAATCTTCAATTCTAACATGGTTTTCTACATTTTTCTACAATTTTATCAGAAATATTTTCCATGTAAATCTTCAATTCTATCATAAAATGTTTCTATTTCATATTTCAATTAATTTAGCAATGTTTTTATGTGTACTACCACTACTCTTCAATTTTCCATGAAAATTGTCAATTTTAACGTGTTTTTCTATGTAATTCTTCTATTTTATCAGAAATATTTTCCATGTAAATTTTTAATTTCATCATAAAGTGTTTTTACTTCCCTTTTCAATTAAATTAAAAAAAAAAGACCCAGCTTCTGTGAATGAACGCACAGAAGGATGAGACGGAAGGAAAGTCTCCTCGGGGAAACTCCTGTGCTCCTGGACTTTCTCAAGTATCACGACAGATGGAACATACTTAGTAATGATGAGCTCTGGTTGTTCCCAAGAAGAACCAACACTGATGTTGTCTGGCTGTTTTTCCTTCTAGGTAACATCTGTACAATATAGCCTGTTCTCTCCAGCAGGAGATTAAGCAAGACTCCTACAGTCTAAAAAATGGCAACTAGACACACAAGGTGACACATAAAAGCTAGAGACATGGCTCAGTGGTTAGGAGTCTCTTCAGAGGTCTTGAGTTCAGTTCTCAGTGATTACATGGTGACTCAAAACCCTTCTATAATGAGATCTGGTGCCGTCTTCTGACCTGCAGACATACACAGAACACTCTACATAATAGACAAATCTTTTGTAAAAAGATACATAAAAGGGAATGACAATTAAAAAGGTGGGTTTTTAGTTCAAGCCTGTAGTGAATCAACTCCATGATATGGACGATGGAGAAACACGAGGCCTGAGCTTCCTGCAGATGCACTCTTGGGATAAAGCGGAGGGCGCACCTTCAGCAGGTCCAGGGCCAAGGGATGGTCCTGACCATACCACACGACTGCTCTAACCCAAGAGGTTCATTGGGGGCGTGGAGTAAAATGCCATCTCAGAGTGGGGACATGAGAGATATGGACAGACTGACAGAGAGTCCGAGAGACAGAGAATGAGCAAGACAGAGCCATCTGGGGTCGCTAGGACCTTTTAAAAGGGGTATGTGCAACTCACAGTGACAGTGGAAATGCACCGGAAGTGGAGGAGGCGAGTGCTGACGTAAGCTGAGTCGCTGAAAGGCAGATGGGTGGAGTGGGCTTGACTTACAACACGTGCCCTCCCCACGTTCGCCTCTACTGCCCGATGTTAGGAACTGAGGACAGCAGATGGCCTCTCCACTGATGCCCTCAGCATCTATGAGGACTATAGACCCCTGAGTAAAGAAAACTACCCAAACCATGGCGGGAGCAGCTGTCCGGGCTCTCTGGGGAGTCCAGCATACCTAAAAGTCCTGGGGAACGAAGGCAGCCACGGCCTTTGTATCGGTCTGGGTATAAATGACATCTCCAGACTGCTTTTCCTATCTGTGATTATGAGTGAGCCCTGCTGGGACTGGAGGCCTAGAGAACTCCACAGGCTGGCAAGAAAGCCTGGAGTATTCTTGTAACTCATGTTTCTGATCTCCAGGCCCCTAAAGGTCAAAATACGAACCTCCGAGGGAATGGTCTGCATGAGTGGTTCTCAATCTGTGGCTCGCAAGCCCTTAGGCGTCTACTGACTCTTTCACAGGAGATGCTTAAGACCATCAGAAAATATCGGTGTTTACATTACGATTCCTAACAGTAGCATAATTATGAAGTAGCAATGAAAATAATGTTATGGTTGGGGGGGTCAAGGCCTTGTACTCTATAAGGAAGCTACAAACACATAAGGAAGGCAGGGGTAAGATAGTTATGAAGGAGATGAGGATGCAGGGTCTTTAGAGCATTGAAAGTGGAGTCTAGGAACCAGTAGGTTTTACCAGGTGGCACTTCGAAAGAGAAGCCCTTGGTGGGGGCAGGTCTCTGAGATGCTGGTCAGCTGTGGACCACGCTCCTCCTACAGGGCATCTATAAACCACCTCTTTGGTACCTACCATCTACCATTTAAAAGGTAACAACCAGCACAGCTAAGGCCCGAGTCTGTTGTGACTGGTGAGTTCGTATGCTTCTGGGATGGGAGATAAAGCTCATGCCCTTGGATCTGAATAACATTTTATTACACGTAAGTGTTTGATGGTTTAAAGCAACTGACCCGCTCCCCCTTCTCAAAGTCCTCTTTGCACCTTATGTCAGAGCCATGTACACTCATGTGTGTATACATGCGTGCATATTTAAATCTAGATCCTGCATGTGCGAAGAAATAGACCTTGTTTGTCTGAGTCTGGCTCGTTTTACTTAACATAACACTCTTTAGATTCTCTCCACTTTCCTACAGGTGTAAATATTTCATTTTCGGTAGCTGGATACAATCCCATTGTGTGTTTGAACCATGTCTTCTTCGCCTAGCCATTTGTTGGTGGGACCCCTGGTTCTGTATCTTGGCTAGTGTGAAAACTTCAATAATATGGTGAGTTTGTAAGTATCTCTGTGCTATGTCGACTTGAAGCCCTTCAGGTATATACCCTGGATTGTCTAGCTGGAGTTATGGTAATGCAAAAGAAAAATAAATTTGAGGAATCTCCATACTGATTTTCATAACGGCTACACTATTTTAGATTCCTACCAGCAGTGTATAAGGTTCCTTCTTTCCTCACATCCTCATTAGCATTTACTTTTTGAACATCTTTTCTAGATCTTAGAGATAAACCTGTCCGACGTATGGCTGGCAAGACTCTCCCGTTCTGTGCGCTTCCTCTTCAGTCTGTTGATTTCTTGCTTTGCTGTGCTTTTGAATCTCACGAAATCGCATTTCTCAAGTCTTGGCTTTGCTCTCTGGGCAGACAGAAGTCCTTTTCAAACAGGCCCTTCTCTGTGTGCACCTGCAAAGGTGCAGCCTGTTTCCCCCTAGCAGTGTGACAGCTCCAGGTCTTCTGTTAGGACCTTTAACTGGAGCAGGGAGGAGTAAGAGAGAGGGTATTGGAATATGTGTGTCAGCCGGGCAGTGGTGGCCACGCCTGTAATCCCAGCACTTGGGAGGCAGAGGCAGGTGGATTTCTGAGTTCGAGGCCAGCCTGGTCTACAAAGTGAGTTCAGGACAGCCAGGGCTACACAGAGAAACCCTGTCTCGAAAAACCAAAAAAAAAAAAAAAATGTGTGTCACAAAAGCAGAAGATGGGACCATTGGGGTTAAAGAGAGGGAAGGAAGACAGACGAGGGAGATGGGGAAGGGAATTGGGGGGGAGGAAGATGGGGAAGAAAAGGTAGGGAGGGGAGCAGATAAGAAGAAAGTATCATGCTTCTACTTTTGATGGTGACAATAAATAAATATGACTCTCCCAAGGAGCTATTTGAAGAAAAGTTTTTAAAAATTAAAAGATCGAGCTGGAGAGATGGCTCAGCGGTTAAGAGCAATGACTACTCTTTCAGAGGTCTTGAGTTCAATTCCCAGCAACCACATGGTGGCTCACAACCATCTGTAATGTAAACATCTTCTGGTGTATCTGAAGACAGCTACAGTGTACTCACATAAATAATAAATAAATAATTTAAAAAAATTAAAAGATCTATAAGCTAACTCAATCTATCTAATGGTGTGAACTAACAGCTCAAGTTTTAAACTCGGGTCATCTTAAATTTGGTTAAAGCTTCCACTTTTTACCAACGCCCTCAGGAAATCAATATCTCCAAGTGTCTGTGACTTCATCTGCAAAGTGGGACTAATGAAAACAACGGAGAGCCAAGGGTCTCTGAGCGTGAATTGAGGCCGCATCTGCAAGGCCCTCGGTTCGTCGCGAACCGTTATCAAGCATCCACGGTAAGGCTGTCCCTTTATTGTGGTTAAGAATCAATTCTGAGGACAAGGGGTGTTTTTCATAGTGCTCAAAAAAAGAACACCATGCTCACAAAATAGCACACACTGTAGTGCCCTTTAAGATGTGAGATGTTCAAATAGATTATAGATCCTCCATAGAATACAGATCCATGCTGTTTCTGGACACAGGGAAATATTTATTGGCATAGAAAAAAAATGTTTAAACGTGTGGCTAAGGGAAGAAGAGACAGCATTTAAAATTACACGAAAAAGGAAATCTTACAAAACCACCAAGAATATTGGTCACTGTTAGAAGTCCAAAGGTCCGTGTGTTCACAGACAGCACCAGGGAAACCAGAATGTTGAATACATGGGGTTATTCAAAGGGAAAGATGTCTAACCTGTTTCCTGCCCAGAAAGCTGAGAATAGAGTTTGGCTGATAGTCTAGGCAACTCCTGTGCTATCTGGGGGCCAGGCCATAACCTGGCTCCCCCAGACTCCCACAACTAGGACTGGAGATAGCTGATAAGCTAAATGATGTCTGTATTACCTGTATGACTGAGGCCACACCAGATCCTCCCCTACGACCTTCAGATAGCACATGCAGCCTATCTATAGAACCCGTCTTCATGGAAAAAAGTAAGGCATACTTTGAGAAGAGTTTCAATGTAATTATGCTTTCTTGCACACATGAGGTTACATTACTCCAGAAAACGTTTTTTTTAAATGTACTGTACTTAAATAAGCCTACACTAAACTGCCTGCTGTCCGACTCTAGAAGTTTGAACCAACGCCAGCTACGAGTCATGCTGAACTGGATTTCCTTCTTGCCTCACGGAGATTGTTGCTTGGCCAACTCTGGTATCTGCAGAGACCCCACCAGGCACACTCTTGAACGATCTTATAAGTGTGCACAGTCAGGATGCTAAGTGATTTACCTCCATATCTCTGATTTTTTTAAAATGGCTTTTAAAAAAAGGCCTATTTAGTCTGAGCTTCATGTTGACATTGAATACGAACTTATATTAAGTCCCATTTGCCTTCTACTTCACAAGCACCTCACCTCCATTACCACTGCTATTGCCCACCCACCAAACAAGCCTGGACATGTAAGCTCGCCTCTCCCAAACTCTACAGTGGTCATTAGAGCTCACCCTTGGTGCTGTACCTTCTGTAGGTTTTAAAGGCTATGGAATGGTACGTGCCCACTGTTGCAGCATTGTATAGAATTCCTTCACTGCTCTAAAAGCCTGCTGGGCTCCACCTGTACACTCCCACCTCCTTAATTCCTGGACATACGTCTTTTTACTGTCTCCGTGGTGTTGCCTTTTCCAGAAGAGGGATTTTCTCAGAATATCAACAGGGATCATACACAGCAAAACCTTTGCAGATTCTCTGCTTTCACTTAGAGACATGTAGTTGAGATCCATCTGTGTCTTTTTATGACTTATTAGCATTAAATGAAATTCCACATGTTGCAGACACCATTGTAGGTCCAGAAATCATCTATCTTTGTCGTTTTAAAGATTCTATAATTAATAATAAAGCTGTTGTTGGGGGAAGTTAAGGGAAATTAATTAAAATTAATCAATTAATTAATTATTTTTTAAAAGAACAAAGCTGTTGCCAGCATCTGTGTGAAAGCTACTGTGTAGATATGCTTTATGATTCTTATAATAGCTTCATTGACATACATCTCTCATACCACATACAAAGTATCCATGTAGAGTGTACATTCAAGATCTCCTAGGATATTCACAAAGCTATGCAACAATGGCCAGAATCCATTTCATAGCATTCTTGCAATGCCAGGAAAGACATGCTACTCAGTCTTAGTCACTCACCAACCCAACAAACACAGCCTTTGGCAACCACTAACCTACTTACTGTTATGACCGGTCTCTTCCAACTATTTCCTGAGCATGGAATCCTACAGCACATGGTCCTTTGTGGCTGGCAGCTTTCTCTGAGACCAATATTCTCAAGGCTGACCCACACGACAGACTGCAGCAGCTTTCACTCCTTTTTGTCCAAGTAACATTGGTTGTATGGCTGCACCATAGATTCGCATGGCCATCTCTGCTGCTTCTATTTGGGGCTTTTAAAAATCACCCTGGGAAGGACATCCATGTTGGAGTTTGTTCTGTTGCTATGTACTGTAATGATAAATTCTATACCTAGAAAGTCTAAACCTACAAGTGACTGGCTTCTAACGTTTACCGTGTTCCTTAATTTAAAACTATTGGTTAAATAAAATTGGCCAGTTACCACAGGGATTAGACATGCGTGGCTTTCAAGTGACCTGGTTGGGGGAAAGCAATGAGAGGAGAAGGAGGAAGAGGAGGGGAGATACAGGAAGCCGCCACAGGGTGAGCCGGACCATAAACACATGGCCGGGAGCAACAGCAAGTGTCTACCTGGATTAAACCACTGGGAAGGTAGCCAGGCCAATAGTTAGAAGAGTAGATTAGGGGTTAGCCCTGATAAAGTTCAATAAAATAAGTATAGTCTGAGTCTCGTTTATTTGTAAGTTAGTTGGCAGTAAGCTTAAACTGCTTCCATTACACATCCGCAGACAGCATCTTCTGTGGTTGTTTCATTTCTCTTGGGGATATTCCTGGGAATGGACTTTCCTCATTTTGTTAACTCTTCTTCAACTGAACTCTTCTTTATAGCGGAAGTGCCCTGCATTCCTGGTATATGATTCCTGCAGGTGTCCACACCCAGTCTGTGGTTTTATGACAACCGTCCTGGTGGATGGGGTGATTTGCATTCATATACATGTCACTGTTTTATGGGAAGTCATATGTCACTTTAGTAATTATGGAGAGTATGTTCTCTAAAAAGACTTCAAGTAAAAAAAAAACAAATAAGTAAAAACAAAACAATAAAAGCAAGACAACACTCCAGTGGATGGGCTTTTCATGAGCAAAAGTGCTTAGAAAACCAGTTCCAGTCAGGAAGTGGGCTAGGGTTCTGGAGAAGGAAGGATATCATGGCCTTGTGCTCTTTGGCTGCTACCGGTCACAGTGCTTCCTGACCTATCTGGATATCTGGGTGTGCCGATAGCAGCCCCGCATGAGTAATTTGCTTTGTAAAGGCCGCGGATGATGGCGGCAAGCTCCTCCCCTCAGAGTCAGGCATATACACTATAAACTTTACTCTAGACATCTACTAAGACTAACCTTCTAACCCCTGGAGTCATCTATGAAACTGAGATGAAGCTCAACCTTACAACATCTCCAAGGGTGGAACCCATTTTGCACGGTATCTGACAAAATACAAGATTTCCAGGTAGCTATTAATTATCCCCAGAAGCC
This sequence comes from Apodemus agrarius, assembly GCA_964023405.1. NCBI lineage: Eukaryota > Metazoa > Chordata > Mammalia > Rodentia > Muridae > Apodemus > Apodemus agrarius. The sequence goes on from OZ030016.1 coordinate 63,869,782, forward strand.
CTGTCTAAGGCTCTTCTCCCATCAATAGCTTTCAGCTGGTTTTGGTAGATACCCAAATCTTTTTATTGAGACTCCTTTTGGTCTTGGTATTCAGAATAACTCACCTGACTGAGTGTCCCACTGGAGCAAAATCTCCCAGCATTCTGCTGGTCTGAAGCACCCCATTCTCTGCCAGGAAGAAAGTCCTCTTCTGTGGACACCAGCATATGCAGTACAAAAGCTGGTCCCAAAGAACCGACACCACCCCCCACCCCAAAGCATTTCCTCAGCTCAGGATCAGTGCTCAGGCCATTGTGTACCATATGCTGGACAACTCCCAGGGAACGATATTGCCCCACCAAGTGTTTTGACATTCCTTGAGGTCTGGATCACTTCCCCTGCTGATCTGGGCCTTAGATTAAGCATCAGTCCATGGAGAGAACAGGAGTCACCATCTCTGTGATGCTGAACAAGTCCACAGCAGTATCTCCTGAGAGAAGAAGCCCTAGAGATGATGGAAATCTGAGCAAACCTCCTGCCTCTTGCTTCTACAGATTCGGGTTGTTGGTGTGTGGAGCAACCAGAGTTGAAGAGGAAACTGGACCAGTGCCGATCAAATGTTTCGACCTAAATGTTTCCTGCTGAAATCGTTTCCATTCTTGAGTCTTTAAGACAATGCCCTCACTCTTGTTGTGGAAAATAACTTGTTTGGATCATTGTCAGGATAGTAAAAAGATCTCAGAGGACTTTGAACTTCTAATCCTTCACCTCTGCCTTCTAAGAGCTAGGTTTATAGGTATGCACCACCATTCCTGGTTTTTATAGTCCTGAAGGTCAAACCTAGACATGATGTATTATAGACAATCATTCTACCAACTGAATTAAATTCTCAGCCCTCAGGTCCATTTCAAAGAAGTTTCTCTTCCCTCATCTCAGGCCTGACAGATGTGGGGCTCTCTCAACCATCTCACCCCTCAGGGCCTTCTCTCTTAGTTCCCTTTCTATTGCTATGATCAAATACCCTGGATAAAAAAGTAACTCAGGGGACAAAGGATTTATTTTAACTCAGAATTCCAGGTTACAGTTAGTTACTGTAGAGAAGTCAACACATGAGGAGCTTGAGACAACTGGCCATAGTATATCCATAGTCAAGAAAAGATGGCTGTGCCCAGCCCACATTTTCCACAAGAGTCTTGCACACTTCAGAATTTCCTTGCTAAGTCGTGTTACCACCCACAGTTGGCAAGGCTTCTCAAGCAGTTACCATAATCGGGGGACTTTCTCCAAGACATTCCCAAGGGCCCTGGTTCCAGGTGATTCTACGCTGTGTCAAGTTGACATTTAAAAAAATGAACAATGACACATGCTGTGACTGGCTCCCCCAGGATGGGGAGCAAACTGGGTCAGGAGGAAAATGTGAGGAGGGTGCATCTTGACTGACTTCTGTCGTAAACCCTGACCCTGGGCTCCTGTTGTATGACTGACGTCTAAACATTGACTCCTAAGCTAATGGCTAGACCTGGAAACATCCTACAGACTGTAGTTCACAGCGCGTAAGTCTAGTTCTCTAGTTTTGGAAGTTTGTGGCCCAAAGTCAAAGTGTTGGCAGGAATATCCTTCTCTGGTGCTTCTAGAACCTTCCTCACCTCAGGCGGCTCTGAGAGACCAAGCTGTCTTTGACTGTGTCTGCATCACTTCAGTCTGCCTCTGTGGCTTCACAGCACCATCCTTTGTGACTAGGCCCAAATTTCACCCTTCTGAGGGCATCTGTTGGGCCAAACCTGATCCTGCTCACTTAGCTAACTACATCAACCACACTTCATCTAGCAGTCAGATCACAGCCATCGGGGGCTGACGGGTTAGACATTTGACACAGCTTTCCAGGGACACAATGCAATCCAAGCAACTCTTTGTGTTTTCTTTCCTAGAAACTCTTTGTCAATTTTTCATTGTTCCTTTTTTTTTATTATTATTCTCTCATGTATAACATCCCAAGCACAGTTTGCCCTCCCTCTTCTCCTCCCTCATCTTCCCCATCTCCCCTCTTCCACAGATCCACTCCTCCTCTGCTTCAAAGAGGGGCAGGCGGTAATGACCAAACAGGGAATAACAAGTTGCAATAAGACTAGACACAAACCCTCATATTAAGGCTGGAAGAGACAACCCAGTAGAAGGAAAGGGGGTCTCAAAGGCAGGCAAAAGAGCCAGAGACAGTCTCCACTCCCACTGTTAGGAGTCCCGCAAGAAGAACAAGCCACACGACCAGAATATATCTTCAAAGGACAGAAGTCAGATCCGTATAGGCTCCCTGACTATTGGTTTGGGCTCTCTGTGAGCCCCGTTTAGTTGATTCTGTGGGCTGTGTTTTGTGGAGTTCTTAACCCCTCTGAATCCTACAATCCTTCACTCCCACTCTTCTGAAGGATTCCCAAAGCTCCACAGTATTTGGCTGTGCTTTGCCCCATTCCTACTCCTGCCTGTCACTGCTGGCCAACCATGGAGTCTTCTCATCTTTTTATTGTACAGCAAGAGCTGACTCTGGATGTCTCCTCGCCTGTAATAGCCCTCTTGCCAAGGGCTTTCTCATCCAGCTGTCTCTCATCTGGTTCCTTCCTTGGCATTTCCTTGGAAATCCACATATACTTGGCCCTTCCAGCCTCTGGGAAAGTGGGTTCCCCACCCTTCCCCGCTTCTCCTCACTGTACCTTGGACTGATTTGGGAAAGGCATCATTACCAGCCTGCAGCCGAGCTTTCTTGTAGCGGGATCACTTAAACTCCTGTCTAGTTTCAAGGTTACAATAGGTCTTCACCTGCCTGTTCAGGAGATAATCACTGTCAAGTCAGACACCAACCTGGCTTGTGGGCATCTATCCCTCACCTCTCTCACCCTTTCTTCTCAAGGATAAAGACCTTGCTCTCTTAGGTTCTTCTCAAAAGAGGAGACACTGAAAGCTGTTCTGAAAAACAGTCTAATTCCATCAATTTTCCAAAAGTCTCCTCTTTGATGTAGTTTAAAGAATGCAGGGAGTCAAGATCTTGGCTTGGACATTTCTAGGAGATCTAACGCCTTCTTCTAAAATGGGTGAGGGAACCATTGTCTATACTTTGGGAGACTCGGGAAATCACTGTCCCCATAACAGATTCTCATCCTATGATGAATTCCCCCTTCAAGCCCTAGCTGGAGCATAAAATGCCACCTTTATGGCAAGCACCCAGTGGATGAACGCTGAAAGTCAGCCTTCCTTAGACTTCCGGCCTGCCACTGGCCCCTTTCCCAATCCCCCCAACTGTCATGGGCAGCCACAGCCCTGTGGGAACTTTTTCCCCTCTAATGCATACCCCATAAAAGACATGTGCCAAGATTTCATCTTTTAAGGGCACCATCTGTGGACTCCAATCCCCTGAACTTGGGAGAATAGGCATTTATGCGTGAGTGATGTGAGCCAGCTGGTTCCGTCCTTTGACTACGATTGTAAGAGAGTTTCTCTGATCACTTTCTCCAAAGGAGAAGCCATGCCTATCCAAATGGTCTCCCTGCTCTCCACAGCACATCCATTCTCACTACTCGAAGCATCTTAAGTTTATAGGGTGTTGGTTTGCCTCCTTTCTGCTGGAACGCAAATGTCATGAATGCTGACTCTCTATTCTGTTTCCCTGCCATATCCGGAGTTTCAAACAGAGCTGGGCCCATGGAAGGTGCAATAGATTTGGTGGTGTTCCTGTCTTTACTCAAGATACAGCAATTGGAAGCTGTGCATAAAATTCATTTGGAGACCAGTCATTGCTACATAATTATCAATTTCTTGAAGCTGTGAGGATCAGATCCATGTCCTTGTACGTAGTAGACAAGGGACTCTACCGCTGAGCTACAACCCTAACCCAAATTAAGGATTTTTGAATTAAGATCATCCTAGGCTAAGTCGAACTCTACATTCTGATGAGGAGCGAATAGGAGGAGATGTAGAGAAGCAGCCCATCTGAACATGAGGCAGATTGTAGAGTGACGTAGAGACAAACAACAGCTGCTTTGGAGCCACCCAAGGAGAGGAAGCAGGAAGGCATCCCTTACGCCCTTCAGAGAGGGTTTGTCAACATATAGTACTGGAATCTCACTGGGTTCCAGAGCAGTGGGGGAACAGAGTTTTATTGTTTTTAAACTCCCAGGTTTGTGGTAATTTGTTGTAGCATCTCCTACGAATCAGAGACAAGGGGCTGGAGAGATGGCCCAGTGGTTAAGAGCACTGACTGCTCTTCCAGAGGTCCTGAGTTCAAATCCCAGCAACCATATGGTGGCTCACAACCATCCGTAATGAGATCTGATGCCCAATCCTGGTATGTCTGGAGACAGCTACAGTGTACTTATATATAATAAATAAATAAATCTTTAAAAATTTTTTAAAAAAGAGACAATTGACTTTGAGCGAGTACTTCATGCACAACTACAGGTCCATCTGTGCCATGCCTTGTGGCATCCAGCCTCTCTCTGTGATGTTCTGGAGAGCACCAAGAGCTTACGTTGGAGTTGGCCTTAAAAGCACTTCGTAACAAATATTTGCAGATCTAAATCTTTCTTAAAATGCTGTCAGAAAGCATTCCCTTTAGCAGGCTAATGTGGGTTTTTTTAAACGTTCACGCTGAAGTGAGATGTCACCTACAGCTCCCTAGCTGAGAGCGATGTCTCCACGGCCCTTCAGGAACACTGCAAAGTCCAGGGAGTTAGTTCTATCCGAGTAGCTCTGCTTGCCCCAGTACGTCAAAGGCTTAGCTGGCAGAGGGTCCTGGGGACCCCTTTAGAGCAGAGCCCAGGCTGCATGCCCAGGAACAGCAGCTGCTGTGTGCCCATGTCTGCCCATCCCTGGGGCCTCACGGTTACCTTAGCAATCATTTCTCTCCTAGAGCTTGTGGCAACAGATGGGACCAGCTGGCAGTAGGACTGTGGCTGAGCGGTTCCCCTGGCCAAGATGGAAGTCTTCTGTAGGGGCAAAGACTTTCAATTCTAGGTCAGCGTGGAGGACATCTGCCTAGGAGTGTCACCTGTCTGTGCTCCAGGCTCATTGCCACTGTGTGGAGTCAAGGGTGCCACCTGGTATTATCACAGCAACTAGCATGTCTGGCCTCATTCTCCATCATACTGAAAGCAGGCTATGTGCGACAGCTGTTAAAATCTACAGTAAGCCCTGTTTATTTACAGAAACTGCCTTTGTAACCTCCTGGGGGTGCTAACAGAGAGTCAGCTCATTGGTTCTAGCAAGCGTATGTGGCCTTTGCAAACAATCAGCTCTCCAAATATTTGCGATGGGGTTTGGCTGACCTCGGTCTCCTGATCTTTCCATCCACTCATTCTTCCTGGTCAACTGCTGGCTCAGTGGAGCGATGATGCCTACGGCGGCTTCGTGGAGCCAGAGAGGACATCGTGTTAGATGCCAGGACAGGACATGCCAGTGTGAGAACAGCCTGGGTGCTCTTGAGGGGAAGTTTCTAGATCTCTCTGTGTTTGAGCCGACTCGGTAAGAAAACAGATCAGAGCGTCTGCTTTGCCACCTTCGGGAGGTTTTAAGAGGATGCAGGTCATCATGCACTTCAGAAAGACTTCTTTAAAAGGAGTTTAGGGAAGCTAGAGAGATGGCCCAGTGGTTAAGAGTGTGAAATCAAAGTGAGTTCAGTTCCCAGTACCCATATCCAGTAGCTCTGAACTTCCTAGCTACAGGGTATTGGATGCCTTCTAGCCTCCAAAGGCATTTGCACTCACATGCACACATCTGTGCACACACTTAAAAATAAAATAAATCTTTTTTTAAAGTCTTAGGTCACGTGTAAGAATGTCTGGGAACACTGGGAAGGAGATCTTGATAAGGATTAACATTGCCCAAAGAAAGTTACATCCTCTACTCCAAGACATCTGGGAGGTGACTCCTCACCCTTGAGGTAGTCTGTCCGATTATGTGATTTTTTTCCCAGCTCTTAAACTTTGTGATTGTCTGTTTTAACGCAGTGAGTTACAGTAGGAGCCTGGACTCACTCACGCAGCCTCTGCTCAGTCCCTAGAGATGCTGCATGGAACTGAAATTGACCATCTAAGCAGTCTGCTCTATCCATATGGCTGACACGCAGTCAAGCCTCTGACCGTCATGGCCCTGGTTGGAGCTTCCCATGTAGGTACTGGAAACTGAACCTGGAATCCCAGCAAGTGCAGCCAGTGCTTTAATGGCTAAGCCATCTCTCCAGTCCCCCTGATGCTAACTCTTACCTGTGTCATTTCTCTGTAAAAATCATAAAATTGCCTATAGTGACTGTCATGTTCCCCACCACGATGATCATAGATTCATACTTTTTTTTTTCTTCTTTTCTGTAACTTGCCTTGGTTACTAAGACAATGACTTTCCCAAGCATAGAGAGGTCCTTCCTCTCTCACCCCCAAACCATTGCTGGAAAAGAGTTAGTAAAGCACTCCTGAAGGCAACATCCTCAGGAGACATTCAGAAATGGGGAAGGTGTCTGTGTCCCCGATCCTAAGACCATCTCACCCTAAGGGACCTCCCTCAGCTGGCTTCTTCTGGCCCCACACTTTCCCCTTAACACCCTGGTTCTCCAGAACACCAGGGGAGCCTTTTCCTATTTTTTCTTTCTAGATCTGAGCTCTTCACTCTTAGACCAGAGGAAAGGAAGCAAACGTTATCTCTAAAGGAATACGACTAAATTGTTTTCAATGAACATATCTGCCCACGTCAGTTTTCAGCCATGTTAGCGACTACTCATTTGAACTTTCTTTAATTAAAATGAAGTTCTGGCCTTTTTGGGTAGACTCTGGGAGTCTTATGTCAGTGTCTTCACAAAGCCAATGTGCAGCTTTTCAAAATTTTGTAGCAGGGAGGTAGTGGCTCCTGCCTTTGATTCCAGCACTTAGAAGAACAAAGCAAGCAGATCTCCGAGTCTGAGGTCAGCCTGGTCTGCATAGCAAGTTCTGGGACAGGTGGGCTACACAGAGAAATCCTATTTCAAAAAACTAAAAGGAGGCGTGGGGGTGGGGGGGAGAAGTAATTTATTTTTTGTGTATGAGTATTTTGTCTAAAGGCATGTCTGTGCACTATCTGCATTCCTGGTACCCAAGGAGACGAAAAGATGACACTGGGTCCCTGAGACCAGAGTCACAGGTGGCTGTAAGCTGCCATCCTGCTGGAAATTGAACTGAGAAGTGCTTAGAAGAATAGCCAGCGCTGCTAGCTGCCAGTTCAGCATTCCAGCTTGTAACGTGCAGTCTATAAACAAAACATGTCTTTGGTAATAAGGATTTATCATCTTGCATATATAAAAGTCGGAGTATATCTTCACTTCTTACCCTTGCATGTACTTTCTCTGGGGGGTGGAAGTCATTTCCCAGAATCCCTCAAAGGGCCTCTCCTTTCATCTCAGGAACTGTTGTTTCATTGCATGTCACGCCTGAGCCATCACAGACAGGGCGTGGAGGATGCCGATGGCGGAGAAAGCACAGGTCCTCAGTAAACACCCATCTTGTCCCCCGTTGCTACGGAACAACCGGCTCCCCGGAGCATATGTCAGAGTGAGTCCCCAGGCCTGGTCATGGCTTTGTCCTTAAGAGATGGGGCTGACATGGTGAGAGGAACAGCCGCATGGCTCCTCTCCACATGCCACAGACTGCAGCATGGTCACAGATGCCACCGCCACTGCTTTGTCACCAGCATCTCCTCACTCTTAAGGCAAAGAACTGGGAAGCTTCAGGACAGCTCGGGCGCCCCTGTGTGTCACAGTTAACTGACACCATGTGCAGCCAGTGAGTCAGAGTGGGGCCCTACAAAATGAGGCTCCTGGAAGCACACACCCTGCAAGCACGGAGAAAAAAAGAGAGGCTGAGCTGGGCATAACGTGCTCAGGGTATTAGAGGGGAGGGCTCAGTGCTGATCTCCACAACAGGAAGGACGGTAATGGTAGAGAAAGCCAAACCAGAGCTGAGATGTTTCTCAGCATCTCTCTCTGTTACCTCTCAAGACCCGTGATCCCTTGGGCCATGGTAACTCATTGGGCTTCTGTGGTAGGGGAAAGATAAGGCCGGCAGTCCACCAAGAATGTCAGTCAGGTTCCTAGAGGCCTGTCAAGACCAGGACAGGTGTCACAAGTTTCCCTCAGAAACTCAGAAAGCAGAGTTGTCTCTCGGAGTGCAGGCCAAGCCCTCCCTTTCCGGAGACCAAAGGAGAAGTATCCTGTTTGCAAACTCAAGACCTGTGGGACCAGCCACAGGGCAATCTGGCAGCTATGTGGGCCTCTGGTCCCAGGGCTCCTGGAGGTTGAGACGCAGCTGTCTCCTGGGAGGCATCCTCCCATGGGAGCGCTCTCTAGAAAGATGGGACTGCAAAACCTGTTTTGAGCATCAGAGTCACTGTGTCCCCCTTCTCCTCCAAGCTGAATTATTTTTGATGCTGGCTTTGGGTGAGTCATGATTTTAATTAGCATCCTGGGAAAAGGCTTCAGTCTTAGAGCTCTCTGGTGGATCTGAGAGAATGCTCAGCGGACCTGTTGAACTGTTTTGGTAACAGTATTAACCACCCACCCACCAGTGAGCAGGTCCCACCTCTGATGCAGGTCAAGAAAGTGTCTTCATTGCTTGCCCTGACCTAGAAGCTTCGATCTCTACTTTCATAGCTCTTGCCCCTGTTCCCAAGACTTCAATGACTGAACCGCCAACAGGCCAAGGAGTATCTTGTAGCATTGCCCAGGGGGTGAGTGACTTGGGCAGAACCCAAGGGCCAAGGAGTCTGTTTCCACAGCACAGCTTCTTCTTCTCTAGAACAGCAGGAGCCTTGCCGGTCACAGCCAGGAGGCAAGCAGAGCTAACGGTGGCCTGGGGCAACCAGGAAGCAGTGCCAGATGTCTGGAACCACTCAGAGGTGAGGAGCCCTGCTTACTGGTACTAACCCAAGATGAAGGGCCTACTTCTTAGGGCAAGACAAGAGAGTCAGATAGAGCACGCACACAACCTGTTTTGACTTCTGTCTAGTTAGACGGGAGGCATGAGATTCTGGGTGCTCTTGACCTTTCTGTGACTCAGTTTCCCTCACTGGAGAATGGAGGTGATGGGAATGACCTAGACAAGGAAGTAGTCAAGAAGGATTGTTCATCCCCTGTGCCCTTTGGCACCCACAAGACCTCTGGGATCCTTGATTTCTTCTGCAAATGCAAATATCCCATTGGGTTGGAAGCAAAGAACATAAGCAGAGTTGTGTGTACTGTGTTGAGTCTGCATCTGTGTAACTCACATCATTCGTGCTCGGTCAGACTCCAAATAAGTGCACTTAGCAACTCAATTTTCAATAACTGAAACACAATACAGGGACGCTGAGAAAGCCGCCAGGGCACCCAGTACCCTAGCTACTCCACTGTATTTTTCTAGGGGCTCATAAAAAGCTTGTCTCTGAAATATTAGCGTAGTCATGTACAAGACTGACACAGTAATGATTTTTAATTCTGTTCACTGAGTTTTTCCTCTGTGTCCGGGTTTTGTTTTGCTTTTTAACCATGAAATGTGTAACTTTTAGTAAAGTAGACAAAAATAATGTCAATGAAGGTGGAAAAAAATCACAGTCAGTCCTTCTTGACCTGATGCTCTGCAGGCAGTTAAAGGGAGGTGCTGTGTAGCTCTCCTACACACTGAAGGACCAGTATGGGGAAATCTTGAGAGAGGAAGCAGCTTGGCGGTTGCCAGAGGCTGGTGGGGAGGGGACTGGAGAAGGGCTCTGTGGAGCAACTGCTTTCCTAAGAGTGGCGAAAGGCAGATGAGCTGGATGGAGCTGGTGGTTAACCAATGTTTACTGTGTGCTAATTGCCACTGAATAATTCCTGTTTGTTGTTAGAGACAGGGTTTCTCTGTGTAGCCCTAGCTATCCAGGAACTTGCTCTGTAGACCAGACTGGCCTTGAACTCAGAGATCCACCTGCCACTACCTGACCCCGAATTATTCACTTTAAATATTGCTTAAAAAAAGAAAAAAAATGTAAACAAATGACTACACATCCCCAGCCCTTAAGTGGCTACTTTTTTTTTGTTTGTTTGTTTGTTTTTTTGTTTTTGTTTTTTTTTTGGTTTTTGTTTTTGTTTTTGTTTTTTGTTTTTGTTTTTCGAGACAGGGTTTCTCTGTGTAGTTCCAGCTGTCCTGGAACTCACTCTGTAGACCAGACTGGCCTCAAACTCAGAAATCCGTCTGCCTCTGCCTCCCAAGTACTGGGATTAAAGGCATGCTCCACCACCACCCGGTGTCGATAGGCATTTAACCTCGATTAAAACACACAAAAACAAGCTGAGGGTGCCGTGACAGGGGATCTCTGTTCCACCGTCTGGTCCTCTAGGACGATCGATCTCCTCCTTCTCTTCTGAGGAGCTTGGGGAGAACTTGCTCCCAGGTTTCACCCAAACAGGGGCAGCCACCTTTTTCTGTGTCACCTCAGCCCTCAAGAGTAGGTAGGCATCAGGACTTCCGCCAGGGCATGCCTGCTTGTCCATCACCGTGGCGCCCCATTTCACTGGGAACTCCAGAATCTAGACACCCTCTCCCCCACCCCCACCCCCACCCCCACCCCCACCCCCACCCCGGCACTCCACTGTCCCCAACCCCCATGTCTTCAGGCTGAGAACAGTGCCCTGGGCGTCACCAAGGTGGAGGAAATGGTTAATGCTTGTGATGACATCCAGTCTTGCTGATTCCTCCTCGCCTGTGCTTGAATGTTCAGGGGAAGGCATTTGTCCTCAGACTCTGCTTCACCCCTACAACCCCACATGAATCTGGAGAGCTGGGCTCACGGGCGAGAGGATGTCAAAGTGGGTGGAATGCCTTGAAAGCCCCAGACAGTCCAATGACCTGAAACGTTCTCTGTGCTCTGTTGTCCTTTGAGAAACGTCTGTTTCACTAAAGTCGACTTGTATAGTATATATGTAGAGTGGTTATCTCTGACACCTTGTGGACCTAGATGCCCCGACCCCCAACCCCAGGACCTACCTGAAGATCTGCCTGTTTTTACTCTTTAGATGTGTGTGAGGTCGAACTCCGGTCCTTTTGCTTTAGTGATAGGCGGTTTACTCTGTGAGCTGCCTCCCCAGCCATCCGGAGAGAGTCCAAACAGAAACAACGGACGGTTTGATATACCCACCAGCAATGTGAGTATAAGAGAATTCCTACGAGGAAACAGGGTTTGCAGAGGCTAAATTATCTTAGGACATGTTCTGCCCTCTGGATACCTTTTAATGTCTTACTCTGTTTATGATCTTTTGTGACTGTTGACTAAATCCTTTGGAATTTATGAACAGACTCCTAGTTTCCCTAGTCAAATGCTAAGACTGCTGTCAGGTAGCATAGCATCTAAGGCCTATAGCAGTTGCCCTAGCTTTACTGGAACTTACCAAAAGCTATACCCACTCATATATTTGACGTGTGTGCTATCTTATAACCTTCTTTGTTCTATTACTATAATAAGTTCATGGGATAGCTACTTCCTTAGAACATGCCATCTGGGGACACTCGGGTCTGTTCTCAGGCTACGGTCACTCCTGTTTGGCTCCAAAATCAAACCATCTTTTTTATTTCTTTGGGGTGAGAGTTGTTTCTCTCCTGGACACCAAGCTTTCCTAGAATTCTGCTTTTTCTTGGCTGTGAAATGGGGAATCTGCCTTTTAAGGTGCGGTGTAGTCAGATACACAGCTGGGAAGCAGGCTTTCCCCAGAGACCCTGCACTGAACCTGTATTTGCATATCAGTGCATTTGAATTCAACATTTCCTTCTCCTGTCTAATGGACTCTTTGGGCTTGAAGGAGGCCAAGTCACACATGGGGCTTTGTAATAAAAACAAGGAAGTAACTTCAGGGGAATCAGATCCTCGGGCTCCTTGAGAAGCAGGTGCTTTGTGCTTGGAGCACCATGGAAGAAAATTGGCAGTACGGGGTGAATTGTGGTAACTACAGAGCCTTCTCTGATTACACTGCAGTAGCTGCTACAACCCAGATACCCCACACTGAGAGAAGACCACACCCCAGAGCAAAACAAAACAAAACAAAACAAAGCAAAAAGCTTAGAGCCTGTGTTCCTACACAGAAGGGACCTGGGGTGACTTACCTCTTTTCAAGCCTCAACTTGAAATTGTTCGTTAGGCCTGATGCATGCGACGTTGCCATAAACTGTGTGGCCTGTGCAACAGAAACGCAGTGCCTCTTAGTTCTGGAAGCTGAAGATACCAGAAAGTGTGGACTGTGAGGGAAGAATGTGTCCCTGCCGCTGACATCTCTCTATATGTCTTAAGAGCCTCTTCCTGGATGTCCCCTTCTCTTGTTGTGGGGAGAAGGCAGTTGTGATAAGAGCCACCACTTGACCTCATTTTGGTTTGACAATTGCCTCCTTAAAGACCTTGTCTCTGAACTAGGTTGCATCCTGACGTCTTGTGACTGAGGACTTCAGCATGTGGGCTCTGGGGTAGGGCCCACGATCCTATATAGCGGTGGCTGTGCTAAGCCAGACTGGCTCCGAAGTTCCCTTTTCCGTTACGTTCATCTGTCTCTGTGCTCACCCGCTCATTCTCCGTAGGAATGTCAGCTCCGTGGAGGAGGAACGGTACCTTGTCCGCTATTGACTTTTATGAGACTGGAACATAGAAAGTGGTTGAAAAACAGCCATGAGTCCATGATTGAAGGCAAAGGTGTCTGTTTCATGTCTCCTGGAGTTGTAAGACTCCCTTTGTGGAGGGTCAGGCTGAAGAGATATGGAAAAAACAGTGTGTTCAACCTCATCTTTTAGATGCTAGCTCCCTCTCTCTCTCCCTGCCTCTATTCTCTCTCCCTCCCGCCTCTCCTCCTCCTCCTCCTTCTCTCTCTGTCTCTCTCTGTGTCTCTACATCTCTGTCTCTTTTACTTTGCCACCTCCCTGAGGAGATTCAGTTCTCCTAGGCACAGTCGTCCTTTCCCCCTGGGTATCCACTGGGGATTGGTTCCAGAACCATCTTGGATACCCAACTCCATGAATGCTCAAGAATAAACCAGCAAACAAACAAACAACTGGAGAAATAGATAACTAAGTAAACAATGAACTCAATACATTCTGCACAGCACTATCCTAAATCCTTAGGTGTGATCTAAACCATCCTCCCTAATGTATAGTCTGGCATAAATTGTCCTGGGAAGTTACAATTCTGTTCTCTTTGGGAACTGATGACAAGAAAGTGATGCCTGTAACCATATCTTCAAAAGACTTATCCTTTCTTAAGTGTGCATGTCTGTGAGAATATATGCCAAGTATATGCCAATGCGCACAGAGATCAGAGACTGTATGTGTCAGAGGCCCTGGGGCTGCAATTCCAGGCAGTTGTGAGTCGCCAGACACGAGGGCTGGGAACTGAATGTGTCCTCTGAAAGAACAGCGAGAGTTCTCAACCACGGAGCCACCGCTCTGGCTCCACAGACACAACTTTTTCCAGATATTTTCAACCCGCACTTAAGGTTGAGCCCAGAGGTGTTGCTCCTGTGGATACGGGGACCCGCTGTATCTCACTAAGTCACACTACATCCACTGTGCCCTGTCTTTGCACTCTCTGTCACCTCTGACGATGCTCTTTCCTCATTGCTGGCTTTCCAAATATCTCATTCTTCTTTAGATCCAGAACCTTTTGGTCTTTCGAGGGCTCCTTGGAGGCTCACCGACTTTTTTTTTTTTTTTTCCATAAAAGCATACGAATGTATGAGAATGAATGAAGCATGAGAACGTCACATTCTACGAAGTGAAATTGGTGTTTGGATCCCAGCACACTTCCTTCGTACTCAGCAGAGATGTGGTCATCTGCCTTGACGGACATAGCAAGGCTCCATTTGCCCCAGAAGACGGAGAGAATCTGAAAGGATGAGTGACCATTGCTGTCTCCGGGACTTGGTAGACAACACAGTCAGTGTTTGCTCAGCTGAACAAAACTGCCATTCTCCGAGAACTGAGTGGAAAAATGGAAATGAATTTATATGTGCATCACGTGTCACACAGAGAGCTGATAATGCTGGCATGTCATGTGCTTCTGTTCCAACAATCCTCCAAGACGCCTTTTCAGAGAGAAGTCAGGTGAGCTTCACAGGGTCACACCGTGTGGAAGAAGCAAAACCAAGGTCTGATGACAGACATATATTTAATAACAACTGTCCCTTGACCTGTTCCCTAACAGTAATTTGATTCCTATGCATTAATGGAATTTTACAAGGTAAAATAGCTATGAAAAAAAAATAGGCATGGCTTGGTAAGCCAGTTTTTTAACCTGCCAAAGAATAAAGAAACCATTGTCTTAGCTCCCATCCTGCACAACACAAATAGAGTGTCATTTTCCACAAGATTAAGAATAATCTTGTGGGGGCTGGAGAGATGACCCAGTGGTTAAGAGCACTGGCTGCTCTTCCAGAAGTCCTGAGTTCAAATCCCAGAAACCACATGGTAGCCCACAACTATCTGTAATGGGATCTGATGCCCTCTTCTGGTGTGTCTGAAGACAGCTATAGTGTACTTCTATATAATTAATAAATAAATAAATAAATAAATAAATAAATAAATAATCTTTTAAAAAAAGAGAGGAAGAATAGCCTTGCATAGTCTATGTGTGTGTGTATGTGTGTGTGTGTGTGTGTGTGTGTGTGTGTGTGTGTATGAGGAGTTTCTAAACTACACAGACACAGCCCTAGAAGAATCAAATTATGATGTATATAGCTCCACATCCTTTACTACTGATGCCTAAGGACAGTTTTTTCCTCAGGGTTAAGACTAGCAAGAGGCAAGGGACAATGGTTTTACAACTATTCCTGTGCCTATTAAGTTTATTCTCCAAAAAAAAATATCCTAGGAGATCTTATAATATTACAGCTCATCGCTGTCATATCAGGCTCACCAGATGAAGCAACAGTTTAAAATTAATATCTTTTAAACCAGGACCTCATTTGAAGTTAAGAATAGAAAAACAGAGGGATGTTTAAGGGTAAATTTAGCTCACGGAATTCGGCCTGTCCCCCAAATGAAAAAAAAAAAAGTTATTTTTAAATGGACTAAAGATCAAAACTACGTAGGAAAGACACCTTTCTGTCCACCCTATCACAGTCCTGTAAGTGTTTTATTTACTCGGCCACAGCGACACTTATACAAGTTAAATAAACAAGTTTGTAAACTTTTAGTTTGTTTTCTGGCGGGGGTGGCTCTCAAATGTTTCACTTATAACCTGGAGCCACTGCAGCATTAAAAACCATGTACAAAATTATAAAAGTCAAGGCTGAGAGACTTTTATGTAATTTTTTGTGATTTCTTTTTCTAAGAGAAGGTCTTCTTCCACTTTCTTCTTCTTCTTCTTCTTCTTCTTCTTCTTCTTCTTCTTCTTCTTCTTTTTTAAAGCAAATTAGGAATGTACAAAGAAATAAAAAGGAAAAAGAAATGTTACCCCATTGAGTAGAGAGAACGGGTGGTTGGTGTGTGGTTGAATTTTCTTCCTAGGATTGTCTGTTTCCTCCTTAATCTTACCCTTTGTGATTTTTGTGTTTCCTGCTGCTTGTTAAGACGCATTTGTCTAAACAGCAGCAATGGCCTTGCAGATGGAGACACACGCCCCAGCAGGATGCCGAAGCTGAGCTGCTGTGGATGCTCTGACCATAGGATCGTCATCTCTGGACCAGGTAAGAGACTGACAAGAGCCTCAGGTCCTCTCTCCACACAGACCCAGGCTTGGCACACACTCAAGGCCATGTACAAGCCTGTTGAGAAATTATCCAGGAGGCCTGGAGAGATGGCTCAGTGGTTAAGAGCACTGGGTTGTTCTCTAGAGGACCCAGGTTCAGTTCCCAGCAACCACGTGACAGCTTCTAAATCCTCTGTAACTCCAGTTCCAGGAGATCTGAAACCCTCACTCAAAACACCAATGCTCGTAAAATAAAAATAAATCAGTTTGGAGCCGGGCGTGATGGCGCATGCCAATAATCCCAGTACTTGGGAGGCAGAGACAGGTGGATCTGAGTTCGAGGCCAGCCTGGTCTACAGAGTGAGTTCCAGGACAGCCAGGACTACATAGAGAAACCCTGTCTCGAAAAACCAAAAATAAATAAATAAATAAATAAATAAATACATAAATACATAAATAAATAAATAAATCAGTTTAAAAAACAGAAGAAGAAAAAGACGAAAAAAAATCCACAGGTTAGCTCCCCCTGGCTGCCAGGTGGTGCTGGCACAAGCCTTTCATTCCAGCGGGCAGGGGGCAGAGGCAAGAGGATCTCTGAGTTTGAGGCTAGCCTAATCTACAGAGCAAGTTCCGAGACAGCCAGGACAATGCAGGGTTTTTGTTTGCTTGTTTTAAAACATATTCTTCTGTAGCTGAAAATGACCTTGAATTTCATATCGTCCTGCCTCCATCTCCAGAGTGAGGGGATTGCAGATGTGTGCACTACCCATGGTTTATGTATGGCTGGGGCTCAAACACAGAGCTGTGTGCTGGACAAGCAGTCCACCAACCGAGCAACCCCAAACCAGAGATTTTAAAATGCCCTTTTCGGAAAGGCTGAAATCCCATCTTCCAAGAGAAACCTGCACCTCCCCCAATTATTTAAGTCGCCATGAGTTTTAAAGGGGAGGTGGAAAGAGTAGAAAAGACTTTGGGAAGCTGAGCTGGGAACTCCCTGTAAACGGAGCTAGGCGTGGTGACCCTCCTGTAGGAAGTCAGCTGGCCTATACGGCACCATCCTGAGCCACAGGCCAAGGGCCATTGAGCGCGACTTGCTCTGTTTGTGATGGGGTCATCGGGCAAAGGCCAGCAGTCAAGGATCAAGGGAATCTGTGCTTTCTCCGGAAAACTGTTCTGATTCACGTACAACCCACCCTGGCACACCTCTAATGCCTTCCGGTGTGCTCTCAGTTTCTGGGGGATCTGACCACACAGCATTCTGAAGAACCAGGGTGATGACAAGTCCCCAAAGGTTCTGATTTCCAAACCATAAAGTGTGGTGACATCTGCCCTCCCCTGTGGACACAGCCAACCACAGGCAGTGCCTGTTGGCTAAGTCAGCAGGGAAAGAGCTGGGTGCAGACAAGCCACACAGAGTGTTTCAGGAGGTAAGTGGGACCATTAGAACGCGGTTCACTGGGAAGAACTCCTAACTGGGGGTCTGCAAGGGACACAGGACAGAGATGAACTGGTTAGCACGCTGCCGTACCAGTGCTACGGTGCTGAATTCTATCCTTTCAGCTTTTCTATGAACGTTTGAGGGATCCTTCAGTTGCAGATGCAACAAATACTGTCTGAGGCTCCATCCCAGACGCTGGGGACAACAGGAGAGAATAGGCTGTAGGTCCCACCCCACTGTCCTGGAGCTTACTTCTAATAGATCGTGAGAAAGAAACAGAAGGATGTGTGTGTGTGTGTGTGTGTGTGTGTGTGTGTGTGTGTGTTTTGCCAGAAAGGACATGAAGTGAAGAACTACTAAGCAAAGGTCAGACTGAGGCTGCTGTGTGGGTGTGGGGACACTGTGTGGGGACACCGTGTGCGGACACAGAGAGGAAGATGCTTTAGAGACAGTGGCCGGTATCTAGCTGGAAGGACAAAGGTGTAGGAGTTGGGGGCCGTAGGCACACTGTACACTTTAAACTTTATGCCCAGTAGGAGAGGAGATGGAAATCCTGAGGGCTCTAAGGCAAACAGTGATGGGCTTAAGCTTCTGTTTTGAGAGCATCGTGATGGCTGGTTGGGTAAAGTCTCAGGCCACAGATGGGCACCCAGAAACCAGGGAAGGTCTGAGAACCCACATTTTCAGATGACAATTCAGCCGTGTATCTCAGAAATCACCATGGCTGACCTGCTCTTCAGTATCCCCTGCCCCTTCCCCCCTTACAGTCAAGACAGAGCCTGGGTATCTTGAGAGCCTGTGTACCCCGCCCCACCATCTCCCAGCATTCCTATTACCGAGCACGGTTGAGGCTTCCCCCACTGCTCACACACTAATGCTCTAACCCTCCCCGCTGCCTCATTCCCTGGTTGAATCCTCGCCAGTCCGCTCCTTAGCTACCTTGTCTCAGGGATACTGCCTGCAGCTTGCAGAACAGTGGGGGAGGTGGCACCAGGGTGCCTGTAGCCCCTCACTTCCTTACGTTTAAGAGTCCCGTCTGTCCACACACTGGCTTCCCCTTTGTGCCCTAATTGCCCAGTGCAAATTGGATTCCCTTTGTTCCAGACATCGGGACTTCGGCCAGGAGCCCAGGGTTGTGAATCTGCTGTCCTGGGGTCTTTGAACTCTTAGTGCTAAACTCTGCAAGGGAACACTTGCCCGGCATTACAGGGGAAAATCGAGGATCAAATGTCTGATTTTAGCTTTCTGTTTGTCCTTCTGTTTATACCCCTGTCCCTTTGTGAGATAGGGTCTTGCTCTGTAGCACAGGCTAGCCTAAAACTTATCAGGAAGACTCCAATCCATGGAATCTGGTAATCTTAAACTCGTGGAAATCATCCCTCCACAACCCCCCATGTCTGGGATTACAAGTGTGAGTCACCAACACCATGGGTTCTGACTTTTCCTTTTTGTTTTTTTGTTTTTGTTTTTGTTTTGTTTGTTTGTTTGTTTGTTTTTTGTTTTTTCGAGACAGGGTTTCTCTGTTTTGCCCTGGCTGTCCTGGAACTCACTCTGTAGACCAGGCTGGCTTCGAACTCAGAAATCCGCCTGCCTCTGCCTCCCAAGTGCTGGGATTAAAGGCGTGCACCACCACCGCCCGGCCCTTTTTGTTTTTTAAGGATTTATTTATTTATTATATATAAGTAGCTGTCTTCAGACACTCCAGAAGAGGGAGTCAGATCTTGTTACGGATGTTTGTGAGCCACCATGTGGTTACTGGGATTTGAACTCAGGACCTTTGAAAGAGCAGTTGGTACTCTTAACCACTAAGCCATCTCTCCAGCCCCAGTTCTGACTTCTACATGTCCCAACAAGCCATGGTTTAGCCCCAGCTTTCCATAGTTGATAATGAGATATGCAGTTTTTCTGGACTCAGTTTCCCCAGACATAAATGAAAAGTTCCAGAACTACATGCCCTGTAAATGCTCTTGAATATTCCATATGGCCTAAGACAATTCTAAGGAATACTGATTTTGGTCTGGGGATGTTGGCTCAGTAGAATGCTTGTTGATCTAAACAAGCCCTGGATTCTGTCCTCCAGACTGGGAAGGCTCCATGAGATGACACAAACCCAGCGTTCAGGCGGCAGAGACAGGAGTATTAGCAATTTAATATCACCCTTGGCTATTTAGTTTGAGGCTAGCCTGGGCTATTTGAGACCCCCCCTCCTTTTCAAAAGCAAAACCTAAACAAAAACCATTTCTGACCTCACTCCAACCTGTAGAACCACAGCTCCAGCTCAGACTTGAGATCTGCCTCTCAGTTAATGAGAGACCTTGGGTGGATTCTTGTCACCTAATTGTTAGGTCCAAAGGAGACTCTGATTCCTCAAACTGCAAAAGGCAGTCAAAATAGCCAAAAATGGGCTCCACCTGGATGACAGGAAGATTTCTTCTGGTTAGATAAAAGCCAGCGCTCCTCAGGAACTTTTGAAGCTGGTTCTCTTCCACCAAAAGGAACCATTTCCCTTCTCAAAAGGCATAAGGGACACATGGCGACCTGCGGTGCCTGTTAACATGTCAAAGTGCATGCTGGCCTCTAGGTCCCTCAGCGTGACAAGTACCTGTTACATATTTCAAAGTCTATGCCAGCCTCCTAGCTCCTCTCCCCCGCTCCTAAAGTCCCCCCCTCTCAGCTTCCTTCACTCTCCATATAACCCTGCTCTTGTCCCTCAAGTCTCCCCTCCCCCTCTGCTTTGTTCCTGCTTGACTCATTATGTTTCCTCTATTCTGTCACTCCTGCTCCTACCCAGGCTCAGAGATAGCCCTAGTCACAACCAGTCTGCTGGCCACGATCAGTCCACTGTTTTCTTTCTCTCTGCTCTGGACTCTTCCACTTCCTTCTGACTATTTTCTCTCTCTCATACCTACAGTAAAAATATTTCCTTTAGCCCCGCCACGGAGTGGTCATGTTGCCATTTTGTACACAAATAAAAATGAACGCCTGTTTCTATGCACTCTTTGAAAGGATCACTCCTGAGTCAGCAAAAGCAAAGGAGGTGCAAAACCAGACATAGGTGACGATTGCCAGACAATGGTCCCTGTCCAAATGTCTTCTCTCTTTTACAAAAAGACACTCTGCAACTGGAGCCTGCCGTTTACTTTGTGGATTATTTTGGGGATGTCCTTGTTGGCTTCCCATTGCTGTGACGAACACCATAACTAAAGGCAGCTCAGGGAGAGAAGGGGTTAACATTGTTCATGCTCACACTCCATCATCCAGGAAAGGCAGAGAAGGAATGGAAGCAGAAGCCCAGAAGATTACTGCTCACTGGTTAGCTCTCCGTGGTGTGCTCAGCGGGATTTCTTATACAACTCAGGAGCACCTGAGTGGCAACTTCCACAGTCAGCTGGACCTTTCTACATCAGTTAGCAACCAAGACAATGAAACAGAGACACACCCATGGGCCAGACTGGTTGAGAAAATTCCATAATTCAGGTTCCCTCTTTTGCAGGGGACTCTAGCTTGTGGCACATTATAAAAACTAACTACCACCACTTACCCCTTATGAACTTGACACACAGTACATGACTACAAAACTATAACCTTTCCTTGCTTCTTTATCCCTAATAGTTTGTGTTTTTATCACAATATAAAACACAATCCAGCTTCAAAACTTGCAACATTTTAACACTTTTTAAGTCTTTAAAAATTCAACTTTCCTTCTAATATCCAGTATCTTAACTGAGAGCTCCTGTAAAATTCAAAGCGAGTTAAATGCTTTGTATTCAAGAGAGAAAAACCAGGGTATAGTTCAGAGGAAAGCAAAACAGAAGACCAGCCATATAAAAAGCTCAGTACCTAGTATTCTGGGATCCAAAAGACTTGAACAGTTAGTTCACTTCTCTGGCTCTTCCTATTCCAACATGCTGTTTGTCTGGTAGGCTCATGCTGCCTCGGTCCCACACCTGCCACTGTCTTTGGTGGGCATTGAGTTTCCTGATTTTCCACCAAAAGTACAATATCCTGAGCACTCTGAATAGCACGGTCCTGACAGGCTTTGGCTAAGGCTAAGTTAAAATTAAAATGGCCCTCGTGCCTTCAGTATCCTTGGGTCTCTACTGCACCTTCACCAGGGGCCTCTCCAGCTTCACCAGGGGCAGTTCCAGCCTCTCTATGGGGACTCTGATCTGCCAGACAGTGCCAGACCTCAGCTGCTCTCCATGACCCCTTCAAAGCTGCAGCCTTTGTGCTGCCCAAACCACTGCCATGTGGAGGCTCTTACATGTTACCAAGTTTAGCTTCCAACGTGAAATGCAGTCTTGGCCCTCCAGACCACAGCTTTGGGTCCTGACGCCGAGGAAATACTCCCCAGAAGATTTCATCTGAACAATAATTTACTCTTACTAACCATACCAGAATGTTCAGCCACAGCTAACAGGCATGGATCGACCCAGTAACACCAAAGGCGTTAGCTTAGTGGTACTGGCCTCTCGTTAATCCCAGCTGATTCTTCAACTCCAAATGACCAGATACCACAGATTATTAATTCAAAATATCACACAAACAGCCCAGACCTAGCCTTTGAGTGACTCTCAAACGTCCTTCTGAAGTTTCACAAGCCAGGCCTCCACCTGAATTTTTAAAACATTCTCTTCCAACTTCCCACAGAGAAAAACATTAAGCTCTGAGTATTCAACGACTTTCCTATCCCAAAGTTCCAAATGCTCCCACAGTCTGCCCCCAGAGCACAGTCAGGTCTGTCACAGCAATGCCCTTTCCTGTGGCACCAGTGTCTGTCCTAGGTTGCTTTTTATTGCAGTAATAAACATCATGACTAATAGTAATGGGGTGAGGGAAGGAAAGCATTTATTTCAGTTTATGGGTTACAGTCTGTCACCTGGGGAAGTTGAACTCAAAGAAGGCAGGAACCTGGAGGCAGGAACTGAAGAAAGTAGAGACCGTGGGAAGTGCTGCTTCCCGACTTGCATAGCTTAACTTTGTATATAACCCAGAATGCTCAGGGTGACGTCATCCACAGTGACATAGGCTTTCCTGTATCCATCATCAATCAAGATGTCCCACAGGCTTGCCTACCAGTAGGTTTGATGAAAGCAAATCCTCAATGGAGACTCTATCTTCCCAGGTATCTTTAGTTTGTATTGAGTTGATTAAAAACTAATCAGCAGAGGGAGATTCATGGAAGGTTCCTGACTTCCCACCCGAGGTGCCACATCCGGGGCACGAATAACATTGTCTTGACAAGCTTTGAGCAATTCTGAATTAACATTATGGTTTGTTTGTTTAAAAAAAAAAAAAAAAGGAAAAGGAAAACGTTCATAGATTCATTTCAGAGAAAGGAGAAGTCTACGGCCCAGAGATGTTAACCAATCTACCTGAAGACACACAGCTGGTAGATGGTAGAACTGGAAGGGGACACTGTGATCTCTGTGTCCCTGACCTGTATTTTCCCCTCCTGCATGTAAGGGTAGATGGAGGCAGTGGGGGTTTCACACACAAAACTGCGGGGCCCATGCTCAGATGCAAAGGATGCTTTACCCACACCACGTGACTGGCAATCTACCCTAAGGGTAGCTCTGATAGCAGTCATCTGACTGACAGACCTACCTCTATTCTCCCCATCCAGGGAATGGGTGCTTTTCAGACCTGGGGATCTTTTAGCTTGTGGAAGTAACTTGATGTAATATACCAAGTGGACCGACACTGGATAATCACAAATATAATTCTAAATCTAAAACACTGGCCCAACAAAGACAGACTGACCACCACCCTTCCATTTCTTTACGTTGTGGTTCCCCTGTTTTCTTGTCCGGAAGTAAGGTGCTGTCCTCATCTCCGTGTGGTTGGCTAGGGTTGGGAGACACACTAAACAGGACCTGGCACAGAGTCAGTCCGTGATTTCTTAACAGAACAGACAGATGTAGGCAAGGAGGGGTGGGTTTGCTCAACGCTGGGGCTCTATCCTCTGGAAACTTGCATTTCCATCAGCTGTGAGGCAGTTTTAGCTGGACCTTAACCAAGAGAAGAGTTTGTGATGTGGGTGACAAAATGAG
This sequence comes from Apodemus agrarius, assembly GCA_964023405.1. NCBI lineage: Eukaryota > Metazoa > Chordata > Mammalia > Rodentia > Muridae > Apodemus > Apodemus agrarius. The sequence goes on from OZ030016.1 coordinate 63,892,930, forward strand.
TCCAAATGTATTACATGAACAAAATGCACACGTGGACAAAAAAAAGACAACGTGTTGCCACAGGACCCTTCAGCTCCCACTCAAGCAGTATGTGAGGGTTTCATTACTTATGAGGAAGTTTGGTCA